>CM072814.1:51810214-52302495 GCA_036937905.1 Salvia rosmarinus
GAATACCGAAAATTCTAGTTGTGATTATTGAGCATTATCTCATACCTTATATTTATAATGCACTACCTTAATCCTATATGGAATATTACCATAATCCTATATGGAATATTACCATAATCCTATATGGAATATTACCATAATCTTAGGATTATTTCCATACTCTTAGGATTATTTCCATACTCAAGATTATTACCATAATCTTATATGGAAAGGATCTATGCATATACCATAAATATAATAATATCCTTGTGGGATAAAGAGAATAAAATCTTGCCTTTGAGAGCTAAGGGGCGCGATTTCCACAATCTTCTGGGGCTGGATGGGCCGCCAGGGGATCAAATGAGGAATAAAGATGGGCCTCAAATAAATTAATTATCTTATGTTCACCCGAACATAAATTAATTTATAAACATTCGATCATGCCACTAGAGAAGAATGTTGACTTACCCTTTATTACCGAAGTGAGTCGGGCTTGCACTTGACATTACGAATCCCGTATTTAAGATATCGAGCGTCCATTAATCATTTCTAGCAATCATTCGCTTAAACGATTAATATCCTTATTTCCTAAGTAGTACCACTCAACCTTATTATTGTACTTGAGCTAACTCAACTGCGGGGGTTTAGTACAATAAACCTTTGAGCTCCTTAAGGGGCGTCATCATCCTAGCGGATACGGTTTTCGACTGAGATAACTAGCGTGACATACAAGACCGCCACCACCCAAGATGCGGAGAATCTTGGGTTAGAACATATAACCCTCACTCATAACAAGTCAAAGTGATGGTCAAGAACTCATACTCACCTAATACCTTATCGAGGTTTAGATTATCGTAAGTCACCAAGATCTTGGTTCTTCACGACGGTCGGAAAGAAGAACTCATCTCACCGTGATCCTTGATACGTCGAGAGGCATCAAAGGCATAGACAAGCAACTAAGTCAAGTCACTTCTTATCTATCTGCAGCCTAAACCGACAACTCGTCCTTAAGTCGTCTCACCGTGAAACTTTTATATCTCATTAAGCTTGACCAATCATACGAGACTTACGTGATCTTCTACACATTGTATGATCTAACTTATATATGAGATAAGGGGACACGATATATGCAATCAAGTATTCAAACGGATAGAGATTGTAATAGTGGTAACAGAAACATTGTATACAAGCTCAACCAAACCGCTTTCAAGATACAAATCAACACATTCTGACGTTCACGGATATCTATGATACTATCAAGCATAATGGAGTGCGGCCGATGCCATCCGGATGCGGATGTTCATATTTTCTTCTGAGTCGGTGAAGAGTGGTTCAAGAGCTTGGGCGATCACGGATTACCACGTGGGAACGACTACAGAGAAATTTACGCCTAAATAGTTCCCACCGCCAAGCTGGAAGATCATTGCGAGATCTCATTTTCACAATTGGGAGATGAATCATTATTTGAGGCTTAGAGAGATTCGAAACCTGCTCCTAAGTGTCCACAAAGATGGGTTTCACACGAGCAAAGTAGTAACCCAATTTTACGGTGGACTCGATGCTAACACCAAGCATTGTAGATGCTTCTTGGAGGATGCTCACCAGCGAGAGGAATCGATGAAGCATTGAGAATAATTGAGGAGATGGCATCCAGCGGTTATCCATGGCCGATGGAGAGACAACCAATAAGGAGAGTGGGCTGCTGCAGAGTTGGATGATAACTATGATGATTTGTTAGAAATTCACAACTCTGTATGAGAGGGTCTGGCCGAGAGGAAAGGCAAATACCGTAGCCATGGCGCGAGAATATGGAGGAGGTTCCTTTGTTCCAGCCAAATTGTTCTACTTAGTCACTTTCAAATAGCACGAGGTCCCTATAGCGTGGTAAGGTCGACCCAAGTCGAATCTCTCGGAAGACTTAATGGGCTTATGATGTGTTACGATAAAGCAATAAATCTAAATCCTAAACTTGATTTGGGGTGATGATTAACTAAGATTAACATGAAAATTAAACATGCAAACGATTCAACGATTGTTCAAAGCGGTTCAAACGCACAAGAATAATTCAAGAGTGTGAGATAAACTAGGGTATTAGGTTCTTCGCCTTGATTAATCGATTATTGCTTGATCAAGAAATCTACATATTCATGCAATATTCAAACCTCAATCCAAACACTCGACTTTCGTTCCGTGGATTAAACCTAGGTTATCAAATTTCACAAATACATAAACTACTAGAGTCCCGTTTCCGGTGAACTCTAATCCAATCTATTCCTATGATGCAACGTATCTATTTCTCGATAATACACGAAACATACAAATAAAATAGTGATTAATCAATTACCAAATTCTATCATGCACGTATCTATCTCTCGATAATACACGAAACATAAATAATTGATAGAGATCAATCACTCAACAATAAACCCTAGGATTCAATTGGTATTCTCAATCAAACAAATCATCAATCAATCAATTTGAATCACCCAACCCTAGAAAAGAATTAGTTCATGCTCGTCTCATGGATTATTTAATAATTATAATTGATAGAAATCATTATCCAATAATTGAATGAAGAAAATAGAATAACAAGTCTTACAATCGTAAATGTCGTTGATGGATTTCTCCAATCAAATGTCTTGAATCAATCCCAAATGCAAAGAGAATTACAAGGAAAACAATCGCGAACAATCGCGTGGGAGAAAAGCGGCGTCTGCCAAATAAAATATGAACTAGGGTTTTCAGCGTTTAAGTTATATTTATAGCACCAAAATTCCTCCCACGGACGGAGACTCAGCGCCGGACGCGAGGCCTTCAATCAATCTTGAAATCATGGCCGCCCAGACGCCGGTTTGGGCGGCGGCGCCAGCGGCAGACGAAATGGAAGCCAGCGCGGGACGCCATCTCTGGACGATTTTAGCTCATGAGCGGCGCGGGCGCATGCCGGCGCGGGCGCGGCCATTCTGGGCAGCTTCAACACGCCCGTCGCCGGACGCACGACAGCAGCCGGGCAGGCGATCTCAGGCGACCGGCGTGGCGCCCAACGCCGGACGCGCCAGCAACGCGGACACGGGGTGCCCTACGGAGACACGGCACCCGGCGCGGACATCAGCGCCCGGATCTGGGTGCCTCTTCTAGCGACTTCACGTGCGTTTTATGCTCAAAATGCTAAACGCGAACATTCCCTACACAAAACAAGCGAACATGATTCCAATAAAAGATATTGAAACTTAAGCATATAGGAACCAAATCGTATCAAACAAACACAGAAAAACACAACAAAAACATGCAAAACAACTCCCCCACACTTAACTCTTTGCTTGTCCTCGAGCAAATTTAGATTCTTGAAAAGAGTGGTACACATAGAATCAATACTTCAAATAGAATCAATCTCATATTCACATCCATTCAATGCATCTTAATAATGTAGTTCTCAATATAATGATCCTCATTCATTAATCAAAACATGTGACTAATCATAGAATAGGCGTAGCTTCGACTCAATATGATCTCAAAATCAATATCGACTTATATGGTTCCCTTTTCATGTAAGATATCCCATGACAAAATCAAATAAGAATTTGTGGAACTTAAAACCGATTATAGGACAATGATCGTTAGGTGGAAACTTCAAGTTATACACTCGAGTATCCTAACGTGAATATCTATACCGTAGCAAATAGTCTCCATTCGAGAGACAACACAAGCAAGAGGGTAGAGCCCTTATTAATTTTAAGCCCACTTATTTCATACAACATTTTTTATTTTATTTTTAATTTATTTTTTTTTAATTTTTGTCCACTTTTTCTAGAAAATCATACAAGAGGCGGGTTCCATTTACGAAGCATATGACATCCGATCACACACTTTGTCTAAACACGACTTCCTAATTATGTCCCACGCTCAAATTGGCGCCTAAAATTATCAAACTAAAACCGTATACCAAGATGCAAAGAAATTCAGATCAAAACGCAAATCAATTCAACTTAAAGCATAATTCTTCATACACCATTGATTTCAAGAGAATAAATTTGTCTCTAATCCAAACAAAGAGTTAAGAAACGACGAAACACAACGACAAGACGCAACAAAGCGGAAACGACAAGCGACAAAACAAAATGACACAAACCAAACGATACCCCCGCACTTAAAACAGCGAGGTCCTCATTGCATATGAATATAAAAGTATAGTAGGCGACTTCCACGAAATTGACGAAAGCGGAGCGGCGGGCATCAAAACCAAACAAACCTACAAAAAAACACAAAAAAAGGCAGACAAAGAACAAAGAACAAAACAAAAAAAAAAACAAAACAAAACGACACACACAAAAGCGGCCAAAACACATACACTCCAATAGTGAAGAATCACTATTGGTCGACGCAACGATGGTGGAGGTGGATCGCCATGAAACGAAGTCCAAGTTTCCATTGAGCACGAGGCGGCCATGCGCCGATTATGCTCACTCATCTGGCGATTGTATTGGTTCCAAATACCTGGTTACGCTCTCTCCAAAGTCGGTTACATTCATCAAGGCGTTCATTCTGCCGATCGAATCTAGAGTAGATGTCCCGACGAAATTATGTCCAATGACCGACTAACTCATACTCGAACCGACCCAACTCCTCACGTGTCGAATAGTACCCTGCCGGATGGACCTTCTTTGAAGGGAACCGAGGGTGCTCGGGTCGGCGTTGCTCTGACGAGCTCATGTCCTCTCCTGCATCGGTATCTCGATCGCCTTCTTCATCGGATGCAAGAGTGGTATCAAAATCATCATGTCGCGAGAAGAGGATGAGATGGTCCTGCAGCCTCTGCTTGAGCTTGACGAGCGCATGCATGTATCTCCTCACACGTTCCTCCTATCATGCGGTACAAGGTCGTCTCATTATAAGCAAGCGGGCACCTCGAAGCTCATCGAGGTCAATCCTTTTCGGTCTTATCAAATTCTATCCAGGAATGTGCGTGCCCTCATTACTAATTATCCTCAAATGCACAGCTAGTCCAGTGGGGATTTGGCACAAGGTAGGCCGACAATTCTTATGGCGTTGAATTAATGCAGATGCTCCCAAATGAAGAAGGTTGGGCTAACTTCGTTTTTCTTAACTCATAAGTGAGGAGGAAGACCTCACCGTATTAACTTTGTTAGCTTTGTTCATTGCCGAAGACATTGAAGGCAATGAATTTGTGCACCATTGCCAAAGCCGGATTCTTGATAAACCCACTCGGCATCCCAACCTGATGACCAATTATCAAACCACAGCTCATGCCACGCCCTAATATTAAAGATTGAGGTACACCACGTGCACCGAGGTCGAAATCCAAATACACCCTTCATAACACGAGGTGTAACAACATACTCATTCCCCAATGATTTACGGTCATATTATCGATTCATCATCAAAACTCATTATGCAAAGAGAATTGACCAACAACGGAGAATAACCAGTAATTCCATCATAGCATAATCAAGTAAGCTAAGTTCTTTAAATATTTTTATCTTATCTTCCGGACCCAAACTTATCATCACCACCAATTAAATACACGCGGAGGAGTAATATCTTGATGACTAAAGCGGCGATGAAGGTACCTTCCACGGGATTATAGATAGGAAGGCGGTGAATACATAATACTGATATCTTGATGGGTTCCTCCATAGGAATGTCATCATCTCATGGATGGCGTGAGCTAGATCCACCGGATTCTTTATACGAACCATATCCGTAAGGGAGGTACTTTGGCAAGGCAAGTGAAACGCCGGACGGAGGGCTTGCAATGCAGCGTTGGGGGCGGCGTTGGAAAGATGGAGCGCCGGACGGAGGAGCGCGAGCGCTGAGGCGAGCGGATGGCGCGCAGCGCTAAGGAGGTAGCGCTGGACGGAAGCTGGGCACGAGCTAGAGCGCGCACGCTGATGGAAACGCGCGGACGGAGTGAGCAAGCACCGGGCGCAGGCGGCGGCGTGGAAGCGGCGAGGTGGAAGCGGGCGTGGCGGCTGGGCCTTGCGGCGTGGGCGGCAGCGATGTGGAAGCGGCGTGGCGGCTGAGCCAGCGCCGGGCGAAGGCGGGCGGCGCTGCGGTGATAAAAGCGGATGGGAGGAGAAAAGGATAGGCGCGGCGTTGCGTATTAGCGCGGATGGAGGAAAGCGGCGGCCGAGGGCAACGCGACGGAGGATGCGAGCTCAGGCTGGGAGCGAAGTCGAGGCGCCGGACGCGGGCGGCGCGGACGGAAGCGCGGCGGCGAGTGTCTTGGCGGTGAGAGCGGCGCCCGGGCGGAGAATAGCTCATGGCGGGACGGAAGGGCACAGCGGTGAAAGCGGCCGGACGGAGGAAGGTTGCTTGTGGCGTAAGTTCTCGAAGGCAGGCTGTGCGAGAAGAAATGAAAAACTAGGGTTAAATTTTT
Organism: Salvia rosmarinus; assembly: GCA_036937905.1. NCBI lineage: Eukaryota > Viridiplantae > Streptophyta > Magnoliopsida > Lamiales > Lamiaceae > Salvia > Salvia rosmarinus. The sequence goes on from CM072814.1 coordinate 51,816,591, forward strand.
GTTACGCAAAACCCTTAATTAATAAAAGATTTTTTTTTTTTTTTTAATAATTTCGGACCCGGGCCGGTTTGGTTGCGTCCGTATTGGTCATGACTTCTGCCCGAAAATAATAATTCCACCCAATAGGTTTCGTTGCGTCCGACTGGTCAGTCACTTCCGCCTCGAAAATAATAATTCCACCAGTCGGTTTCGGCCGTCCGCCATTGGGTACCTTTTTCCTTAATAACAAAATCTCCACCAAATTTGGTTTGGGCGCGTCCGGCTCTGGGGTACCTTCTCTGGACTGAATTTCGAGTCTTTTCTCTTGTACCCAACGCTCCAAGATATTCAAATCTCACCTGCACCACACCAAACAAAAACAACATCAAAAACACAAATAGAAACAAAACAAAAGAAAAACGAGCAAAACAAAAATAAACATGGGTTGCCTCCCACGAAGCGCTAATTTTAACGTCGTTAGCTCGACCATTGAATCCTCATTCTGACATTGCTTCTTGGAGTCTTATCGACTCAGTCTCCATCACATTCGATGCTCCTTCAATGTACAACTTCACCGTTGTCCATTAACTTGAAAGGACTTCTTCCGTCACGATCAGTATAATTTCACCGTTAAAGTAGAAACACCTCTTCTATCTCATATGGACCACTCCATCTACTTCGAAGCTTCCCGGGAAACAATCTTAACCGTGAATTGAACAAAAGCACTTTCATTCCAGGTTGAAGATCTTTTCTCACTAATTTCTTATCGTGAATCCTCTTCACCTTTTCCTTATAAATTCGAGCATTCTCATAGGCTTCATCACGCAGTTCTTCAAGCTCGCACAAGCAGTAAAGTTCTCTCTTTTTCGACTTGAGACAAATCCAAATTCACATTCCTTATCGCCCAATATGCTTTATGTTCAATCTCCACCTAAGATGACAAGACTTACCATAGACCATCTTATAAGGGCTCGTCCTAAAAGCGGTCTTGTAAGTCGTTCGATATGCCCACAGAGCCTCGTTCAATTTAGTTGCCCAATCTTTCTCGTGACTTCACCATTTTCTCCGAATCCCTCGATTTGCTTGTTGCTCGTCTCGGCTCACGAAGTTTGAGGATGATACGGTGTTGCAACTTTGTGGAAACTCCATTCTTCTTCATCGATTTCTCAAATGATTTATTCTGAAGTGTTTTCCCCATCACCGATTATAGCTCGAGGAATCGAAACCGCAAAGAATATTATCCCGCACAAACTTGATGACAATATTAGCATCACATGTCCGGGTAGGAATCGCTTCCACCCATTTGGACACATAATCTACGGCAAGAAGAATATACTCAAATCCACAAGACTTTGGAAACGGACCCATAAAATCAATGCCCCACACATCAAAATCTCAGCAGGTAGATTAGTATTCAAAGGCATTTCATTTCTAACTCCTATCGCACCCACCCGTTGACACCTATCACATGCTAAACGAAGTATGTGCATCCTTAAAGATTGACGCCAATAAAATCCGGATTGAAGAACCTTAAAGCGGTCTTTCGACCCCAAAATGTCCTCCACAGTTGAAGCATGACCTGCGTCGGGATCTCTAACTCCTCTGTGGAATGCATCTCGATAACCTCATCCTTACCAAGGCGAAAAGATGAGGATCGTCCCAATAGTAATTCTGCAGAGACGACAAAAACCTTTTCTTCTCTTGAGAAGAAATATCGAACGTAATTTTCCACTTGCAAGATAGTTACATATGTCGACATACCAAGGAATATCAGAAGTCTCAAATGCATGCTCAAAGGGAAACTCATCACTAATGCCGATTGATGCAAGTCATATGCTTGGGAGCTAAAGGAAGGCGAGATAAATGATCCGCTCTGCATTCTCACTACCCTTCATCATTAATCTCAACATCAAATTCTTGCGACAACAAAATCCACCTAATCAATCTAGGTTTGGCTCGAGGTTTTGACATCAAGTACCAAAAGCTGCATGATCACTTTGTGTACAATTGTTTTAGATCCTAGAATATAAGACCTAAACTTGTCTAAAGCAAAACCACGACCAAAAGCTCCTTTTCTCGTAGTCGTAATTTGCTTCTTGAAATTTAGAGTTAAACTTGCATAGTAAATCACACGCAACATTTTATCAATCGTTGACCAGGGCGGCTCCTCTTTGCGGTGTTCGATGCATCACACATAATCTCAAAGGTAATGACCAATGCGGGGCAACTACAATGGGTGCGAGAGATAAGTTTTTCCTTCAAAGTATTGAAAGCATGCGAGCAACTTTCATCAAATAGGAATTGAACATCTTGGGACGGTTTACACAAAGGTTGACTTATTTTAGAAAAATCCTTAATAAATCGCCTATAAAATCCTGCGTGCCTAAGAAACTTCTAATTCCTCCGACATCAATTGGTGGAGGCAATTTTCAATTACATCAATTTTGCTTTATCAACTTGAATCCCTTTTTGGATATCACATGCCTAATACAATCCCTCGTCACCATAAAATGACTCTTTTCCCAACTCAATGTAAGATTGCATTCAATACAACATGCAAGAACCACAACTAACTTCCTAAGACAATCATGAAAAGATAATCCAAAAACTGAAAAATCATCCATAAAAACCTCAATGAAATTACCAATCATTTCTGAAAAGATAGAAGTCATGCACCTTTGAAATGTTCCAGGGGCATTGCACAGACCAAACGGCATCCTCCTCCACGCGAAAGTGCCAAACGGACAAGTGAAAGTTGTTTTGGCTTGATCCTCCGGAGCAATTGCTACCTGATAATAACTAGACAGACCATCAAGGAAACAATAGTATTCATGTTCAGCTAGCTTATCTAACATTTGATCAATAAATGGAAGAGGAAAATGGTCCTTTCTAGTGGTGGCATTCAACTTTCTGTAGTCGATGCACATCCTCCATCCAGTGGTAGTCCTTGTAGGCACCAGCTCTCCTCTATCATTCTTCACCACGGTTATACCACCTTTCTTGGGTACCACGTGAACTGGACTGACCCACTGACTGTCTGCGACGGGGTAGATGAGTCCCTCTGCAAGGAGCTTTAGAATCTCCTTCTTGACTACCTCCATAAGGTTAGGATTCAACCTCCGTTGTCCTTCCCGAATTGGCCTAGCCCCATCTTCAAGTACTATCCGATGCATGCACATTGCTGGGCTTATCCCTCGAATATCAGACATACTCCATCCAAGAGCTCGTTTATTCTTTCTTAGGACCTCAATGAGTTGTTCTTCCTCTACCTTGCTTAACCCGGCAAAGATTATGACGGTACTTACGCCACCTCTTCAAGGTAGACATATTTGAGATGCTCGGGTAACTCTTTGAGGTCTGGTTTCCCATAAAGGTAATCTTTCCACTTCTATCTCCGGTTCTCCTCCATGACCTTGCTCTCCGCACGGAGCTTCTCTTCATTCTCATCATAACACGCAAGGAAAATTTCTATGCGATCTTCCCCGCAATACACATGTCTCGACCACCAAGCAATCAATAGCATCTATGTAAGAACAATTATCAATTGCATCAAGATGATACTATAGTGCTATCTCTAACAGAGAAGGACACAGTTTCTCCCAACACTGTCATTTTCAATACACCATTTTTAACATCAATCAAAGTGTTGGTAGTAGCCATAAAAGGCCTTCCTAAAAGAATTGTGTGCTCTCTACCATTTTCTTTAATGTCACCCACATCTAGAACAACAAAATCAACAGGAATGATCAATCCACCCACTCTAACTAATATGTCCTCGATAATCCCCTAGGATAACTAATTGATCTATCATTCTTGTAAACACATGCGAGTAAGTTTTAATTCCCAATTCAAGTTGCTCAAAAATAGAGTAAGGCATTAAATTTATACACACTGGTCGAGCATGCTGTAGCTTCCTTTCCATTTCCCAAAGCAATCTTTATCACAAAGCTTCCTGGATCGCGTTGCTTTGGTGGCAATTGATCTTGAAAAATAAGACTGCAACCTCGGATACAATCACCTTCTCATCATCTACAAACTTCCTTCTTCGATGCTAACTCTTTAAAGAACTTGACATAGGTCGGGACGTTTGAATAACGTCGAGGAGAGCAAGTTCACATTCACTTTAGATAGCATCTTGTAGAACTCTAAGCTGCGATCCTTCTTTTCACTTCTCAATCTGCTCGGAAGGAATGGAGGTTTCAGTCTGATCTCGGCTTTGTGAAGCCTCGGATGTCTCTTCTCTTCCTTCTCTCGTGCTCTCCTTTTGCACTTCCTCACCACCTTAGTCAATTCGGTTCCTCAGTGGAATTTCCACTTTATTGTCAGTGTTTTTCCACTTAAGAACTGTGATTTGTGCTTGCTCAGTTGACTAAGCAATTTCCTTTTGTCCTTGTTGTGCGGTTCTCCAACGGTCCCAACCATTTGTCTACTTGAGTCTCTATCCTCTTCATTGATGCTTCCACAGACTCAAATCTCGATGACTTGCTGAATGAAAGTGTGTAGAGAATCTTGATGTTGGCTTCCTGAGCACCGATTCTTTGTTGGGTTTGTGGAGGTGGTTGCTTGCAATTGTTGTTCTTCTTCTTCTTTGGAACCGGGCCTTGAGGAGGTTCTTGTCTGAATCGAGCTCCTTGACTAGATCCTCCTGATTACGATTCGGAGAAATTAGGATGATCTCTCCTTTGGATTGTATGAATTGGAAAAGGGATCGTATTTAGGCCTCGGTTGATACCCTTGTTGATTGCCTCTTTGGAACCCTTGCTGGAACCCTTGCATTGCATTCACTTGCGCTTCCTCATATGCCATCTCATTGGCTCGTTGGCATATGTTGGCCCCATGTCCCGCTTCACCACAAATCCCACATGTCTCCATCGACATCACTTGTTGCTGTTGGAATTGGGGCGGTGGTTGAGATTCGTTCACCCTCATTAGTTGAACTTGGCGAGTGAGCTCCGCCAATTGCTGTGTCACTTCATAATTGGGTGTAATCTCTTTGGCTAACTGCAGTGTCTTCGTCCTGCACTTCTCCTTTGTGAGTTTGCAGCTAGCGTCTCCAGAATCTCGCTAACGTCCTCAGCAGTGTGGTTTCCAATGTCTCCTCCAGCCGCATTATCTATCATATATTGATAGTCCATCGTCAATCCATCGTATAAAACTGATTGAGAAGCTCACCGGGTAATGATGATCGGACACCGCTTGCATGTAACGACTTGAACCGATCACATGCCTCATGCATAGGTTCTCCAACCATCTGCTTGAATGTGGCTATCTCGAGCCCTCGACTCTTGTGTCTTTTAGTTCGGTAGTACTTTCCCATGAACTTATCATACACGGCTTGCCAACTCGTCGATGAACCGGGCTGTAGAGACATCAACCATGTCTTGGCTCTATCTTTCGGGGTGTAGGAAAACACCTCATTCTCGGTATCTTGATAAGCCCGTTCGGTGGAAAAGTGTGAACCCTTGCATAGAACTCCGGATGAAGTTCAAGGCATCCTCGCTGGCATCCGTAGAATAGCGGAAGAAGGTTGAAGTGAATGGGCTTGAACTCATAGTTACGGGCGGATCCCCGAGGACTATGCATGGCGTTGTCACCCCAATGACGGGTCGAGCAAAATCACGCATCCTCGGGTTTCCTTCTTCATGGCCTCCTCCATTTCTTGCCATTGCTTGCACTTCTTTTTCTTGGAGATCTACTCCTCAAACTCTCGTACTCTCTTGTCATTGAACTCGTCTCACTCTCGGGCGAGCTTTCTTCTTCCGAGTTCGAAATATTGAATTCTCACCCGCCTGTGAATATTGTCGAACACCGGTGCCAACTTCCTTTTGAGACTTGACGACCTAGCATACACAAACACAAGACAAGAAAACGGATTACGCGACTGTGGAAGAATTAACCAAACAAAATGAAATAAACAAAATAGAAGATAGGTGGGAAAATAACACAATCAAAATGCCTAAAGCCTTCCCGACAGCGGAGCCAAAATTTGTTCGACCAAATTGTTCTACTTAGTCGCTTCATAATAGCACGAGGTCCCTATAAGCGTGGTAAGGTCGATCCAGTCGAATCTCTGAGGAAGACTTAACAGGCTTATGATGTGTTCGATAAAAGCAATAAATCTAAATCCTAAACTTGATTTGGGGTGATGATTAACTAAGATTAACATGAAAATTAAACATCAAACGATTCAACGATTGTTGAAAGCGCTTCAACGCATGCGGGAATAATTCAAGAGTGTGAGATAAACTAGGGTATTAGGGTTCTTCGCCTTGATTAATCGATTATTGCTTGATCAAGAAATCTACCTATTCATGCAATATTCAAACCTCAATCCAAACACTCGACTTTCGTTAGTGGATTAAACCTAGGTTATAAAATTTCACAAATACATAAACTACTAGAGTCCCATTTCGGTAACCTCTAATCGATCTATTCCTGTGATGCAGCGTATCTATCTCTCGATAATACACGAAACATACAAATAAAATAGTGATTAATCAATTACCAAATTCCTATCATGCACGTATCTATCTCGATAATACGAAACATAAATAATTCAATGAGATCAATCACTCAACAATAAACCCTAGGATTGATTGGTATTCTCAATCAAACAAATCATCAATCAATCAATTTGAATCACCCAACCCTAGAAAAGAATTAGTTCATGCTCATCTCATGGATCAAATAATTATAATTGATAGAAATCATTATCCAATAATTGATGAAGAAAAATAGAATAACAAGTCTTACAATCGTAAATGTCGTTGATGGATTTCTCCAATCAAATGTCTTGAATCAATCCCAAATGCAAAAAATTACAAGGAAAACAATCTGGCGAACAATCGCGTGGGAGAGAAAAGCGGCGTCTGCGAAATAAAATATGAACTAGGGTTTTCATTTAAGTTATATTTATAGCGCCCAAAATTCCTCGCCAGTAGGGGCGGAGACTCGGCGCGGACGCGAGGCCTTCAAATCAATCGAAATCATGGCCACCAGAGCCGGTTTTAGGCGGCGGCCTTGACGCTGGCGCGCACGAAATGGAAGCGGCCCGGATCGCCATCTCTGGGCGATTTGAGCTCATGAGCGGCGCCGGGCGCATGCGGCGCGGGCGCAGCCATTCTCGGCGGCTTCAACCGGCGCCCGCCGGACGGACGCCGACAACGGACGCAGGCGATCTCTGGCGACTTCAGCGTGGCGCCCAGCCGGGCGCGATGACGGCGTCGGACGCGGGGCACCCTACGGAACCACGGCACCCGGCGCGGGCGCGATCAGCGCGGGCAGGTGCCTCTTCTAGCGACTTCACGCGTGCGTTTTATGCTCAAAATCTAAAACGCGAACATTCCCTACACAAAACAAAACGAACATGATTCGATAAAAGATATTGAAACTTAAGCATATAGGAACCAAATCGTATCAAACAAACACAGAAAAACACAACAAAAACATGCAAAACATTCTCTATGTGAACCAAAGGAGTAATTTCCAAGGGAATCAAAGTGGGAATCCACCATATCATCCCAACAATAGGAATCAACCAAATTTTTCCTATGCTAATCATGAGAATGCTCAAACCACCACACAGTTTCTTTGTGAATAATGGGATAATTATGGAGCCTAAGAAGCCAAGCCTTGAAGAGATGATGCAACAAGTGTTGGCGAGCAATCAACAAATAACGATAGTCACCAACAAATTGTGGCTCAACAAAATATTCGATTCACTTGGGAATAGGGTGAACACTCTGGAAACACGGTCGATGCCATTAACAACACGGTGATAGCCCTTGGAAAACAAGTAAAGATGATAGAAAACCATGTGGAGCAGATGGCGAATGAAAGAGCTGGAATGCACAGGCAAGGTCAATTTCCAAGCAACACTGAGCAAAATCTGAAGAATCACACTCCTCCAAATCAATGCAATGCAATATATTTGAGGAGCGGAGTTTCATATGAAAATCACCCGGAGAGCCAAGGAGAGAAGCAATACAGCGGACAAGTAGAAGAGGATGAGAGTGACGATCTGTCAGATTCTCGTCTCGCGAGAAATTCTCGCGACACCCCGTCGCGAGGTTACCTCGTGAGGAAAGACGGGCAGCATACAGAGTCACGCCTCGCGACCTTCCTTCACGAGGAAGGGTCGCGAGGGAATCCCACGAAGAAATCCTCGCCAGATGAAGGATATCGCCTCGCGCCCTTACTTTACGAGCAAGAGTCACGAGGTAAACCCACGAAGACAGACAGAAAAGGCATCGCGACCTTACCTCGCGATGATGGTTCATGACATCGTAAGTGAAGACCGACAGAGATGGCGTCTCGAGAGAGTCCAGAGAGGACAATTCGCAAGTGAAAGAGGGAGAGCAAAACTCGTGATTGAAAGAGGCGAATCAACCGACACTCCCAAAGCCTCTGACTCCGTTTCCTCGGTAGATCCGGAAGGCGAAATATGATGAGAATGCGCCCGATTCAAAGAGATGTTCCAAAAGTTAACATCACCATACCTCTCTTTGATGCGCTCGAAACATGCCGGATCGTCAAATTTCTCAAAGATGCGATGGCAAACAAGAAGAAGTTGGGTAAATTTGAAAAATTAACCTTCGAAGAATGCGGCTATATTCGAGAGAAAGTTGCCATTAAGCGAAGGATCGAGGATTTCTGCGGATCTACCCCATTTTTCGGTTAACCAAAGGGTTCATTACATGAGTTTTAAACTGAAATTTGGATTCAATTTGGGTAATAATCCATTTTATTTCGTTTTATCTTTTTCCCACCTTGGAAGAAAAAATTCCCTATCATTAGATTTTCCGAAAGGTAACTATCTTGGTTTTGTATATAAATTTCTATTTATATGCGAGATTGTTGAGCATACATTTCCCAACGTGATGTGTGATTTGGGAGCGAGCATAAACCTGATGCCTTTATCTGTGTTCAACCGCTTGGAGCTGGGCAAAATAAAGCCAACTTCAATTTCATTAATGATGGCTAACAGGTCAGTCGCGTACTCTAAGGGAATAGTTGAAGATGTGTTGGTAAGAATTCGGGATTTTATCTTTCCTGCTGATTTTGTTATTTTAGACATACCTGAATTTAAAAATCAACCACTAATCTTGGGTCGGCCTTTTCTAGCAACTGGTCGTGCTTTAATTGATGTGCAAGAAGGTGATCTTACATTTCGTGTCAACGATGAGGAGCTGAAAATCTCAATATATGATGCCATCAAGCAACACAATAGTTCAGAACACGAGGAATGCTATTTGATTACCACTGCCACAGCTAGACAAGTCTCGCACTTGGATGTCAACCGACCAGTCGATGAGGATGCTACAAAGAAGAGTTGGATTCGGCATGGAACTTCGAGTGACTTGTTCAAGTTTGGGAGAGGCCACTTCCACACTCAGTGGTGGTCTAAAGTGAATGCAAAGTATGGAGGCAAGCACAGATTTGGGAAGAAGTCGGCTGCCAAAACGCCAGATTGATCGAGGTTAGTATTGGTCTAGCTAAAGACATTTAAATTTAGCACTTGTTGGGAGGTAACCCAATGTTTTCCTTTGTTTGTTTTTTTTTTCGTTTTTGTTCTGCTTTCTTTTGTTTTCGTTTTTGTTCTGTTTTCTTTTTGTTCGTTTTTGTTTTTTTTTCTTGTTTGGGTTTTGTGTCAGTTTTGGGTTGAGTTGAACGACGAGCAACCGATGATGAGAATTGTTTTTATTAGAAAATTGATTGCAACTGATTTTGTGAGATGAAGCATGTCATGATTATTGTGAGTATTAAGCCTTTGAGAACTTGATCACACTTTTGAAACCTGTGAGACTTGAGCTTTTGACTGTCATATCTTTTCAGTTTTGTTTCTTTCTGTGTGAATAGTTTGAAATAACATGTGTTTCTCTAGAACTTGCTCTGGATCTTTTTCGAGGTTGCATTGATGTGCTTAAGAATTATGAAATGATATTAGGCATTCTTTTCTTAACCTATACATTATCCAAACACTAACCTGTTATTTTATTATCCTTTGATGAGACCGTTTGAGCCTACCTTATTCTTTCATATAGCCGTGGGTTGGGTTATGTAGTTAGTATGATTTTTGGTTGCTTGAATTAAGGGTTGAAAAAAAAGGAAAGAAATGAAATAAATGATGAGAAAGTGATTATTAAAAGTAGTTGCTTACCCATATAAGTTCAAAAAAAAATTGACACAAGTGTGTGAAAAGAACATAAATGGATAAGTAGCTAGTGCTTTGAGAAGTTCTTAAGAGAAAAATGACTTCTTGGTATGGAGAATTGAAATAAATTGTGAAAGTTTGGGAATTGTGTCTTATGATACTTATGGTGTTTTTCATTATGGGACTATGAGTCACTTAGCCTAAATATATCCTACCTTACCAAAGAGCCTACATTATAACATTTTATAAGACCTTTTTGATCTTAGTTCTTGAGCACATATTTGAGCAATGGAGAATTAGACGATTTGCAAGCTTATGGTAGATTCCATGTGTTTTTAAACTTTGAGAGTATACACATCCTCCTTAATACACTTGAGTGTTTGAGATTTCTTATATATACATCCATGTTGTGAGGATTCAAGTTTAAGAAGGCTTGTGCTTATGATTATTATGATGTGTGGAGTTTAACGAAAGATGTTTTGATTTGATTCATTTGAGTGAATCATTCATTGCTCATTGCTCTGAGGCCTATTGCTTTTGTCGTTCGACTCTTTTCCTGTCTTTGGTCGTCTCTCTCTTGTTCTGATTTGTTTGAGAACAAACACAAGGTTAAGTTTGGGGGAGTTGATAAGCCTCATTTTTACCTGATTTATAAGACTATATTCGTTTCGTTTCTAATTGATAAGTGATCTTTTGAGCTGTCTTTCGATATATTTATGTTTACCTTGGAAGATATTATACTGTGTGTATTTTGTGTCATTTTAGAATAGGTTTTGATGTCAAAAAGGTGGATCACGATAAAGAGGAATTAGTTAGCCCGATCGCGAGTTCACACGAAGAATATCTGTTTAAAAATGATGTTGAATATGATGAAATTGATATGACAAGGATGGATATGAAAATTTCACTATGTTAAAGAACATCTCGATAGGAGTCCATAGGCACAAGTGGATCACAATTCGGAGTCCGGACGAGAGAGAACGGAGCGAAACAGCGAAGTCGCGCAATGCGCAGCCGAGGGAATTTCGAAGGCTCGCAACATTCCTTCGTGGGATTCTCTCGCGAGCAAAGCACGCGAGGCAAGATGGAAGCGCGCAGTAAGGTATTATTCGCGAGATTCCTTCGCGACTTATGCTCGCGATAAAGGTCATGAGGCGCAAAGAACAAGGTTGAGTATATAGCACATCGGTCGGTTACGAGGGGCATCGCATACTTTTCAATACAGAACATTTTTTTCTCCTTCTTTTAATTTCTTTTCGCACGTTTTCCAGAATAGCTTTTAGAATTCCTTTTGCTTCCTGTTTAATTTCATTCAGTTTTCATAGTTTAGTTTATCAGCTTTCAGTTTATCTTACGGATCCAAGTTGCTACATTGTTTAATGTGGAATATTACGGTTTTATCTATCTATTTCAGTTTATGTTATTTATTTATTTATTGCTTTAGTAATTTAATTATGCGTAGCTAAATTCCATATTGATCCTAGGGTTTGTATGTCTGACTAGATTTATATTATTTATCTATTGATACTGTTTTGCCGTCCCATTCATGATTTATGATTCTTGGCTTTAATTCTCATGTGTTGGTATCTGACCAATATTGATGCATGCTAGTTATGTGATTGATGTCCTAGCGGAATTAATTGCATAATCGATATCTTGAATACATAATACAGTTTTTACCTTGAGACCTGGCAAAGATAGGTGAATTGTAGGAGGTTAATCTTTGTGTGCTTTTGGTAATTAGCTTACTTCTCTTGAGACCCGACGGAGATAGAGTTTAGGCTAACCTACTACTATAGGTTGTCCTGGAGGAAACTATAGTTACATTAGTGATCCTTCATATGAATGCGGATTAAATTGGTAACTACAGATTAATAGGTTAATTGTGTGAATCTGGTTAGGTTAAGTACATCCCTAGGGTCAGTCTCTTATATTTGATTTTATTCCTTTTCATATTTTGAGTCTAGATTTATTATCTCTATCTCTTGATATTTTGTTGCCGGAATAATAATCAAGATTCTGTGTTGATTATTTGTTATGTTCTCGAGTCGCAGTCCATGTGAATACGATATATATACTTGCTATTTTACTATCATATTATTTGGTATGAATTCTAGCGATCAGCCGGGCCGAGGATCAAATCAAGGAATAAAGATGGTGCGCACTTTTGATCTCCGAACAAAGTGGTACCTGCGTGAGTAATGGCGATCCACACGCGTGGCTTGCTTGCCGCTCTATCATAAGTTTGTTAGATGAGATTTCTAAATAAACACAAAAGGTATATCTTAGTGCGGTGGGGGTTCATGTATGGCGTCACATGCGTGGCTTGCATGTGGAATTCCTTGGTGATTGGAGATTTCAATTAATATTTTTTATGAAAAGGTTACAATATTATTATTACGAATTATGTGCGATCATATGCATATGTGTTTACATTACTTTTCAGATATGTCTCTTACACCGATTATCAATATGCTCGCACAAAATCCTCTATCCGGTCCAAATTTTATCGAGTGGAAATGAAACATGGAATATGTTCTTATCGCAGAAGAACACATGTTTGTTCTCACTACTCCCAAACCTGATGCCCTTACTGACGCATCGACGAATGAGCAGCGAGAGTTAAACAGACTTTGGCATAAGTCAAACAATATGGCCAAATGCTATATGATGACTACTATGTCCAAAGGCTTACAGTACTGCACATCGATCGATGGTAGAGCCTTGATCGAAATATGGTCAAGTCTCGAGAGTAAGTTTGGGCAGTCAGATCGGACAGTCCGCTTCCACATAATGAGAGAAATCTTGGCGTGTAAGATGGAAGAATGAAGTTCGGTCCATGAACATATCTCACACATGACTCATCTCATGGATAGTCTTGATCAGTTGGGAGGAGGTATCGACGGCAAAGCCAAGGTCGATATCATCTTTAACACACATCCCAAGTGAACAAGATCACGAGCAAGACCGAGTATACACTTAGTTGCTAAATGATCTCGTGGCCACGGAAGGTGTCATGGGAAAAGGAGCACATGCCCTTGCTAGCACATCTAAGGGCCCCAATTTTCCATTGAAAAGTGGAAGAAGAAAAATGGGTGCCAAAGGTGGTAGAGGCAAGGAAGCTAGTGAGAGCAGTGGGATCAAGAACATGGTGGCCACCGGAACTTGAAAAAGCCAAATGAGAGGGGCAGGTGCTTCAAGTGCGGCAAGACTGGGCATTGGAAGGCTAAGTGGCCCATGCTCAAGGCTCAAGGTACGCCATTTGCTTTAGTAACGGAAACATGTTTCACGACTTGTTCTACTCATTCATGGGTAGTAGATACGAGTGCGACTGATCATGTTTGTTATATCCTACAGGGGTTCCTACAGACAAGGGAGCTGTTTGATGGCGAGATAACGATCTCCATGGGCAACGTGGTGAAAGTCGAGACCATTGCAGTTGAAGATGTTTCTTTATGCTTTGATATGACAGTTTTAGTATTGAAAGACGTTTTATATATGTCATAGTTTCAACGAAACCTTCTTTCGGGTTCCAAACTATTTATATATGGATATTCATTGTTTTTTATAGTGGTGTTTCTATCATGAGAAATGAGGAAGTTATACGTGGTGGCACTTTATATAATTAAGCTTTATACTATTTCTATCAAGCATAATACCTTTAATTATGTTGCATCTACATCAAACCTTAAGAAAAGGAAGTTTTCTTAGCTAGATGACACCATATTTCTTTGGCATCTTAGATTAGGTCATATCAATCTAAATATGATCCAAAGACTGGCTAAGAATTGAGCGTTGGGTGAAATTACAGTTACTCTGTTCCCATCATGAATTACGTATAGAAGAAAAATATCGACCAGACCCTTCAAAGCAAAGGAGTATAGAGCCAAAGAAGTGTTGGAGCTAGTCCATTCTGACTTGTGTGGACCAATGTCTACATAAGCTCATGGAGAGTACTAGTATTTTGTCACTTTCATTGACGATTACTCAAGGTAAAGATACGTATACCGCTTCACCGCAAGTCCGAATGCTTTGAAATTCAAAATTTAAGGTTAAAGTGGAGACAGAGCTAGGTAAGAGTATCAAGTCATGATGGTCTCGATCGCATGCCATAATACCTTAATAACGAGTTCATGGACTATTTGGTGCGATGTGAGATTACCTCCACCTCACTACATGTAATAACCCAAAATTTTAAAACTTTTATTAGTAATGCTTAAATCAATTATTTGTGGTGCTTAGACCTTAATTATGTTTAAGGTAACCAACGAAGCGAATTAGAATCGATTACGAGATCGAAAACTAGAAATCAAAAACTAGTGACTAGTCCTGGGATTAGGGTTTTCTGAATAGCACGAACATAGAATGAAAGATCGAGAATGAATCTCAACAAAAGGATTTCATTTCTAGAATACTCTCACGAAAACATGTGAGTAGCCAAAGAATGAGAATTTTCGGGCATGCTTGCCCGGTCAGTCTCAAAAGTACTATTCACGAGCCGGATCAACTTCCAATCCGTGCTAATCATGAAAATTAATGATAACAACTAAAATCATGAAGGAATATATTATTATAAATTTAGAATTCATAAGAATCAATTTCTGAACGAAATTTCTGAAGAACTTAACCGAACGCCGGGAAAATATATCGGAAAAATCCTAAATTTTTCCGAACGAACCAAAACTCAATAAGAAATGATTTATAAGACTCAAATAAATTATGAAAGCTCAAGAATTCAATAGAATTTCGAATGAGCATAATTTAATTACCGGACGTTGTTTTTTCGCGATTACTCGTAATTGACTTACCGGATGTCATCCGAACGTCATGAAATTATTATAAACTATGAAATAATTATTTTTAAGGCTATTTAAGAAAATAAAATCTTAAGGTTTTGAGAAATCAATCGAAAGTGTAATAAAAACTTAAAGAGTCGGTATTAACATGCCAAATCGGGTAATTTGACCATTCCTTCTCCCAACTACCACCGAACACCCCAAATGAGCTAATAACAGCTCTTTATGCTGCAATACGGAAGCACATTTGTCCATATGCATCCCTTCACTCTAGAACCCATTTTCTCTATCTAATTCAAATTTCTCTCTTTTGTTCTTCCATGTTCTAAGCATTAATCCCTCATTTCAAACCTTTCCAACTATCAAAATCAGTTTATAAAACCATGCAAAGGTTTATTCATCATCCTCTTCCATCCTAATGAAGTGGAATTTATTTTTCATTTTTTTCATTTTGAAACCCTAGTTTTGCACCTTTTAATTTCGTGG
The DNA here is from genome assembly GCA_036937905.1 of Salvia rosmarinus. Classification (NCBI taxonomy): domain Eukaryota; kingdom Viridiplantae; phylum Streptophyta; class Magnoliopsida; order Lamiales; family Lamiaceae; genus Salvia; species Salvia rosmarinus. The sequence continues at coordinate 51,832,005 of CM072814.1, forward strand.
CTTTTGAGACACCAAATTCTCTCAAGTCATGAATGAAATATGCTTAGAATAATGTTCTAAGGTATTGTTTAAAGTTTAGGAATTTTTGGAGCATGTTTAATATTTTTTGATTTATGTTATATTTCTTTTTATAGAAGATAAAACATGCTTTTGTGAATATTATTTGATATTATTGCTTGTTAATGTATTAGAAGCATGTAAAATAAATATGAAAATTTTTAGAATTTTTCTTGAATTTTCTTCATGAAGGCCGAGAGCTATATGCATTTTTTAGGCCATGGTTTTAATTTTTTTTTATTGAAAATAGTTGAGATATAGTGTTTAATATATGATATGAACATCATATATTAATCTTGAAATTTTTGAAACACATCTCCTATTTTTCTCAAAAGGGCCGAATATATGTATGTATTTTTAATCCATTTTTTGATTTTTATTTGTTGAAAATAGTTGAGATATAGTGTTTAATATATGATATGAACATCATATATTAATCTTGAAATTATTGAGATACATCTCCTATTTTCTCAAAATAACCGAAACACACACATATATATATATATATATATATTGGAAATTATTTTGATTTTATTTGTTGAAAAATAGTTGAGGCATAGTGTTTAATATATGATATGAACATCATATATTGATCTTGAAATTTTTGAGACACTACTCCTATTTTTCTTACAAGGACCGAAAGTTTATATATATATTCTAAGGATTTATTTGATTTTTGTTGTTGAAAATAAATGATATTTGATGTTTAGAAATAATATGAACCTAATATGCATTGTTAGGAATTTATTGAACACATATGTAATATATGTGTGAGGACAAAAAGAATTCCAAACATTTGGTTCATATTATAAATATTAGTTGATGTTTAATGTTAATATTTCATGTTTATTGCATAATATAAACATATTGTGAAGTGAACAAAATTTATTGAATATATGTGTATATATTTCATAATTATCGAAAATAATGATGCAGTGAAAAGCATGTGTTTAATTTTTAATGTATGATGTGAGATGATATTTCATATTTAGTATAAGGTATAAGCATGATATGATTTTTGTGGAAGTTATTGAACATCAATATTCAATAATTTTAAAATTACCAAAAATTTTAAGCACATTTACTCATGGGTTAAAATTTTATTTGATGGTATTGAGTTGATAAGTAAATTCTATAGTATGCTAGGAGTATAACATGATTTTATTGGAATTTATTGGATACGTATGCTAATTATTGCTAATTATCGAAAACATAGCAAAATGGTTAAGTATGAGTTTAATTTTAATGGAAAATGATACTATGATAGTTAAACTATAAGCTTGGAATGAATGGTTATGATTGTGATGAATGAATGAAACACTTATGTACACATACACAATGGTTGTGTATTATGTTAGAAATTAAAGTTTTCTAATGCTTTAGTATAATTCATGTTGTGTATGGTGTTGAATGGTTATGTTTATGTTGTGTCGACAAACAAAACCCCAAACGTAAACAACACAATACTTTATGTACGAGAATCCAAAATAAATCGACCAATTTCTATAACTTAAGAAGAAATTAACGAGGATTGAAGTTAGACACAAATTAGGGTTTTCTATTAATAAAAGAATACTCAAACGTGAGTTCCTAAGTTAGAAAAACCAAAAGCCGAGCTAAAACATTAATAATCAACAACGACAACCTGTCTGACGTTAGATTGAGTGTTAAGACAACTCGACAACGAATAGCGATTATCTGACTTATATAATCTCCGACGAGTTAAGAGAAACAAACAAGGTCGTAAAGTGTAAGCAAAGATTCGAACATAAGATGTCGATCCTTATGTCTCAAAGGTCGAGTTAATATTCCGAAGAACTTCATCTATTCCTAAGTACTTACTTACATGATAGCATGTGATCACTTGAATCATAAGTCGAGACTCCCTTTATTAAATCGTGTTAATCGACAGTCGTCAACATAACCTACTAGGGCGTAACTACAATTGTTAAGTCTAGTTAGTGGATTGAGAATATCTAATATACCAATCACAACTTGAATACTAACAATCTATAACGTAATAACGTTTAGAAGAATACTAAGGCTAAGAGTCGAGGATAGACTCGGAGTATATGACTCATAAGTTAAGGTTCATCTATGAATGATGAAGTAATATAGTTTGAGAATTGAGAATATAAGATAATAGAAATTATCTTAAAACCATCACATGAAATCAAAAAGAAACCCTAATTGGGAACTTTAAGTCGTAATTTATAAACGACATTTGATCGATAGAAAGAATCTAAGAAAGACTATTTTCTTATGAAGGGTTTGATCGTACGTAGTCGGCCAGGAAGGACAATCACACCTGCTCATTTAGAACTACTAGCTTTAGATGAGCAGGTGGGCTCTCTTGAAACAAAAATTATATGCATATCTATCTCAAAGCATGATTTACAAAAGCTTTATGAACTATTATCACATGAACTGTTATTAACTGCAAAATGTTTATGTTTTGTTGTGATCCTATTTGAGATTGGTATACCTGTTTAGTATGAATTTGTGCTGATTTTTGGTATTGTTTTGTGTGTCATTTTCAGTGGTTTGTCCTATTTATGCCGTTGGTTTGATTAATATTTGTCGATTCGAACTTATTTCGTTTGTTTCGATGTTTTGTAGAAAAACGGCATAAAATAGGATGAATTGGATATGCCAAGAATCAACTTTATTGAAGACCATCTCGACAGGAGTTCGTAGGCGCAAACGGAGCGTAAATCGAAGTTCGAGCGAGGGAGAACGAGTCGAATCGGTGTTAAAGTCGCGACAACACCCGTCGCACGGCCGTGCGCCCGTGCCACGCCCGCCTCGGCCACCCCACGCGCTCGCTACGAGCACGCTCGATGCTCGCCCAGCGCTCGCTCAGCGCCCAGCCCCAATGCCGGTGCGACCTCGCGCGCGTTCCGCACGCCACTTCCGTCCGTAGCAGTGGCGGCCTTAATTCCCTCATGCAGCGCGCACCTCCGTCCGTATTGGGTGGGCGGCCGTTTACGCTTCGCCACGCCACGCACAACGCCGCCTTCCACCCGACGCTGCTTGCCACGCTTAGCTTCCAACAAGCGTCGGGCGTTTGATCGGTACCGTGCTGGACGTGTGTCCGAAGCTTGACGCGTCCGGTCTTGGCTCCGTCCGTATTTGGGTTCTTGAATGCTTCTGTCCGAAACTCCTCGCGTCCGTATTTGGGAGTTATTTTTCGGTGATATAAATCTTGAAACGCATGCGAAAACCTAGTTCCTCTCTTTATTTTTCTTTCGATTCTTTCGTGAATTGTCTTCTTTTCCTTTTCTTTTCTTTCCTTTTCCTTTTAATTTTTGTACTTGGATTAACAATTAGGATTATGCGATTACGGATTTTGGAAGGCAATTTGTTCATGAATGGTTGTAAGTTTTCATGATTTTGATTATGTACATGTAATTGGGATTGGATCAATTTCTATCATGAGATAAATTATCGATTTGTTGGGAAATATATGTTTAATCGTTCTCGTCTTGAATTGTGATTATTGAATTGATGATTTGCGAATTTCTCATCCGTATAAATTATTTCTTTTATGATCTTCATGCATGGTGCTCGAAAGAATAGTGTAGGTTGATTGTATGCTTATGTTTGATTATAAAGATATGCGAGAGCAGATTTATATTAAATATAAGTTTGACAATGAAAGTGATCGAGAGATTGGTTTATTGTTGAATAAATGATATATGTGGTTAAGGTTTTTGCTATCGTGTGCCTTGTAATAAAATATCCTTCGTAGTTGATGGTTGGTTGTTTGAGAAATCCCCTGTCATTAAGTTCGAGTCTAACGTTGACGTAATCGAGAGATTAGTTAGTGTTGACCGTTTGGTGAGAGGCGTGGGTGTTTTATGCATTGTGTACCGGTGCATGATTCATTAATAGCGAGGATAGATTCGAACCCTATAACACCGTCTCCAATTCCGTATGTCATCGATTCCTATTGTTGTCCAAGTGCATCCGCTTTCCTGCTTTATTTTATTTCATGCTTTCGTCCTTTCCGTGACAACCCTTTATGTTAGGTCGTTAGTTTTTCTTTTACATACGTGTTTGACATAAAACCGTAGCCTCTTAAGTCTTCCTCGAGAGATTCGACTTGGGTCGACCTTGCCGCTCTATAAGGACCTCGTACTATTGCGAGCCACTGAAAAGAACAATTTGGTCGGAACAAATTTTGGCGCCGTTGTCGGGGAAGGCTTTAGGCTTTAGGTTTTGTGTCGTTTGTTTTCCGTGTTTCATTTTGTTTTTCTGTTTCTTCCCCCGTGCTTCTTCTTTTTATTTCTTTCTTTTCTTTTCTTTGTTTCTATTTTCTCCAGCAGTGCGTGTGATCTTGTTTTTGTAGTTGGTGTCTGTTAATGCGGGGTTACCGGCGATACTGAATATGGTCGACAGTGGCGCGAGGAGGAAAGCTCGTCGTGTTGGGCAAATTCTTCCTATGAAGAAGGGCCCAATTCAACTATTTTGAGGATACCCGTCATCTTTGGCGCATCAAGCCTATGATCTCTCTGGAGGCATCCTCGAGTTCTTCATATAGTCGGGACCTCTTCTTCCAACAACGGTGATGGGCCGACATTGGAGGAGTCATTGCAGGCGTTCATTCAGTGCGAGTCACCATGAAGCGGCCGTGAAGCCTATATTGGAGGAGTCATTGCGGCGTTCATTCAAGCGGTCGTCACCAGAAGCCACAAAGGTTGGGATTTTGGAAACATCTATCGGCGTTTAGAGACTCAAGTCGGTCAGCTTAGGCGATAGTGGAAGAATGGTCCACAACCAAAGTGTGGAGGAGATGCGAGACAATTAGAGCAAACTTCTTCTATCATAGTCTATGAAGATGATGAGTTGAGGGAGAATCGAGGAAGATGATGAAAGTGAAGAGTCGAGGTTTCATCAAACCGCGACTAAACATGAACAACGATATCTTCCCAAACCGGTTAGAGGAGGAAGAGATGACATACGTTCGTGTAGCATCTATAATTTTCAACATCATAATTCTCAAAGTATTGTGCTTTTGGAGTTGAAGTTATCTATTTTTCTTTGGAGAATAAGATGTTTGATTTGAACTTAATTAATTCATTATTTGCTACCTTAAGCTCGCCCTTTGTGCTTACCTTGTTACTACCGATGCTCGGTTGAGATGGTATTCTGCGGTGAAGGACTATGGATAGTCCGTTTTGATTAGTGGAGCTCGTGCCATTGAAGCAGCGCTGCGTGGGAGGCGACCCACGAGTTTCTTATTTTGTTTTGTTTTCTTTTGGTTTTGCTTGTGTTGGTGTTTTCTTCTTTGTTTTGGTTTTGTGTGGTGCGGGTTTGGTGTTAATTATTCTTGAGTTTAAGGACATTATAATCCGTGTGGCGGCCGTGATGCTCCAACTCTACAACAAGCACACCGTCATTATCGTGAAGTATCATCCTCTATGGTCATTTTGTATTATTAATGTTTGGAGCAGGGGCGGTGCGTTCGGATTAAAATGTGGGGATGATTATTCATTTTCGTGTGCGTCCCTTATCTATTTGTATGTTTGGTGATGTGCATTGCACTGTGTTTATTTTGATTTCTTGGAATCAAGTATTGTATATCTGAGTAAGTTAGGATTTTGACTTGTCGACTAAACTACGTGGTATTGGTCAAACCGATTTTAAATTTTCGAGACTTTTGGTGGTATATGATTCGAGTGTAATGTGAATTGACGAGATTGTGATTGATAGAAAATGAATAGAGGGAAATTTATGTGATTTGTCCAGCTAATGTTAGGGGTAGTGTTAACATTGTGGTTACCTATATACTTGTTTCATTTAAAAATGTGAAAAGAGTAGAAAATAAGGAGAATGAAAACCCGCTTATTTGTTGAGATCGTTGAAATGGAGGATGGGATTATGTCCTCTTTCGTAAATTGAGAAATGGACATGGGAAACCACGATAGGAAACTCGAGTTCATCGAGAGTTCACCTTCGAATATTGTTCCAAAATCATTTAAAACATTCTTTGTGCTTTAAAAGAAACTTGTTGCTAAAGGTGACCACATTAGTTAGTTCACCCTAACGGAGAGTTGGTCCGAGCAGAGGTTACCCTTTTATTTATTGGAAATCAATTGCCGTCTTAGATTTATTTCACATTATTTTTGAATACGTAAACACCAAGTGTGGGAGAAAAGCAATAAGGTTTGATTGATTAGACTAAGAGTAAAGCTGCATGAGTTATCTTTCATATTCTTACTAGTACAGACTTTGCTTGAGGACAAGCAAATGGATAAATGTGAGGGAGTTGTTTAGTATGAATTTGTGCTGATTTTTGGTATTGTTTTGTGTGTCATTTTCAGTGGTTTGTCCTATTTTTGCCGTTGGTTTGATTAATATTTGTCGATTCGAACTTATTTCGCTTATTTCGATGTTTTGTAGAAAAACGGCATAAAATAGGATTAATTGGATCTTCCAAGAATAAACTTTATTGAAGAGCATCTCGACAGGAGTCCGTAGGCGCAAACGGAGCGTAAATCGGAGTTTAGACGAGGGAGAACGAGTCGAATTGTTAAAGTCGCGACAGCACCCGTCGCACGCCCGCACGCCGCGCCGCGCCCGCCTCGGCCACCCGTGCGCGCTCGCTCGGCCGCTCGGCCAGCACGCTCAGCCCCACGCCTCGTCCGGCCCCGCCAACGCTGCGACCTCGCGCGTTCCCGCACGCCATTTCCGTCCGTGCTGGTGTTGACCCGCCCACCGCCCACCTCGCCCGCAACGCATGCCTCCCGTCCGTATTTGGGTGGCGGCTCCCTACCCAGCGTCCTATTCTCGCGCTCAACGATACTTCCGTCGTGTTGGGTGGCCAAAGACCAGTGCAAAGGTCTTTTGCTGAGTTCGCCAAGACAACGCCGCCTCCACCGCGCTGCCGCCAAAGACCTAGCTTCCAACAGATCCGGCGTTGATCCAGTACCGCGCTGGACGGTGTCCGAAAGCTTGACGTGTTCGGCGCTTTCTGGCTCCGTCCGTACCGGGTTCTTGAGTCAGCTCGGTCTGTAACTCCTCGCGTCCGTATTGCGTCAAGTCCGGTCTTTGGAGTTATTTTTTGGTTGATATAAATACTGAAACGCCCGCTGAAAACCTAGTTCCTCTCTTTATTTTTCTTTCGTCAGCTCTTTCGTGAATTGTCTTCTTTTCCCTTTTCTTTTTCTTTCCCTTTTCCTTTTAATTTTTGTACTTGGATTAACAATTAGGATTGTACGATTCTGGATTTTGGAAGATGAATTTGTCTATGAATGGTTGTAAGTTTTCATGATTTTGATTATGTCTATGTAATTAGGATTGGATCAATTTCTATCATGAGATAAATTATCGATTTGTTGGGAAATATATGTTTAATCCTTCTCGTCTTGAATTGTGATTATTGAATTGATGATTTGCGAATTTCTCATCCGTATAAATTATTTATTTTATGATCTTCATGCATGGTGTTCGAAAGAATAGTGTAGGTTGATTGTATGCTTATGTTTGATTATAAAGATATGCGAGAGAAGATTTATATTAAATATAAGTTTGACAATGAAAGTGATCGAGAGATTGCTTTGTTGTTGAATAAATTATATATGTGGTTAGGGTTTTTGCTATCGTGTTCCTTGTAATAAAATATCCTTCGTAGTTGATGGTTGGTTGATTGAGAAATCCCAATCATTAAGTTCGAGTCTAACGTTAACGTAATCGAGATATTAGTTAGTGTTGACCGCTTGGTGAGAGGCGTGGGTGTTTATGCATTGTGTACCGTCCTCGATTCATTAATAGCGAGGATAGATTCAACCCTATAACACCGTCTCCAATTCCGTGTATCTGTCAATTCCTATTGTTGTCCAAGTGCATCCGCTTTCCCTGCTTTATTTTATTTCATGCTTTCATCCTTTCCGTGACAACCCCTTTATGTTAGGTCGTTAGTTTTTCTTTTCTGCTTCTGTGTTTGACATAAAACCGTAGCCCTGTTAAGTCTTCCTCGAGAGATTCGACTTGGGTCGACCTTACCGCTCTATAAGGACCTCGTACTATTGCGAGTGACTAAAAAGAACAATTTGGTCGGAACAATACCCAATGTTGTATGTGAATGAGTTGGTCCACCAACGTTAAAAAAGGTAACGATCGGATCCGACTTAGTTGAGGACTAACTCGGATTGTGTACACGCAGTGACCGTAATACCCGTATTTAGAGCAAAGATTAGCTCGTGATTAAGAGCTTAATAAGAAGGGCATTGCATCCTTAAGAAAGAGTTGGTGTTAGAAGCTTTTGCGTTAAGCTTCGAGTTGAGACGATATAATTTGACAAATTTGAGATAAGATTCTTAAATCTAGTTGAACATAAGAAGACCTAGATTTAAATAGTCTTGAGATGATAGATACATGCTCAAATAAGTCTTGATTTGAAAATTTAGAATTTCAAAATCTATGTTTTGGATCGCGTTGCTTTCCGATCAAGCTCGGATGAAGAGCAAAATATTTAAAATAGTTTTAAGGTCAAAATATGTTTAATAAGTATATTTTGATGTTTATGAGTAATTATTGAGGTTAAAAGTAGAGATTCAAAGATGTTGTTTTATCGGATAATTAGTGTCGATTTCTTGCGATAAAAACGTTATGTATTACTCCACAATATTTATAATTATTTTCTACAACAAAAGTGATTATTTTATATTAAATAAAATGAGAAAAAGAAAGAAAAAGAAGAGGTTTCTAGAATAGGGTGAATAATCACCCCTAATAAAGAAAATTAAAAATGAAATTATTTATTACATAATATAAAGTAGTAAACTTTAGACTTTTCAAACTACATTTTCTTCTCCATTTCTCCCAAACTCACGTCCCATACACTAGAACACACTTTCTCACACACAAAATTTCGTGCACCATAGTCCAAAAATAAGAAGATCCGGCCGTTGAATTTTCGATCGGTCTTCGAATAGAGGTATAATTTCATCTCTAGAATACATCTACGGTTTGAAATTTTTAAAAATATGATCCTATGCTCTTATTACATTTTCGGTCATATGCTAAAAATATGAATGGTTATGTGTTGTTTGATTATTTGTTAATATTATGATAGATTTGACGTCTACGTATTGTTTAACGTTTAATTTGTAAAGCATATGTTTATTATTTTGAAATTTATGGAATTTTGGAAAAAGGGCATGCCTTGATCTTGAATTTATGATGTTAATAAGATTGAATTGTCTTTATATATATGTTATTGGATTCATATAAACGTGTTTGGAACAAGAAAAACGTTTGAAATCGAAACTATACGAAAATTCACAAAATGGCCAAAAACCCTAGCTTCCATATTGTTGGATTTTGATTTTATTTGATCATTTTGACTTCATATTTGAATTCTATGATATGAATAAAGCCTAAAATGATTTATTCGGATTTTTCCGCAGACGTATTCACAAATAGTAAAATTTTAGTTTGTCGGCAAAAATTGGTTTTCAATACCAAAGCTTTGATCTTTATATTTTGTTGATAAAATGATGATATTTAATTATAGTTGAGCATGTACATAGGTTCGTTGGTGTTAGATGACGTCACACATGAATTTTCGACGTTAGACCTTAAGTGACGTCTCAAGGGGATTTTCGGTTTTTATCTATGATGAGGTGATTGAAGCTTGTTGTTGAGTCTTATATGATCATTGAGACATATGGTGATGAATTGGTGGAGTTTGGGCTATGTTTGGATGGTTTGGTATTGATTTGGCGATGCGTTTATAAACGTTCTGTTTAGAAATTTCGATAGAATTTGTTTGTTAATAAGATGTTAGAGGATCTGATGACCCAAATTTTGATAGACCTTAGTGTCTTAGTTTTAATATCGAGAGAAATAGTCATGTCGATTTACTAAAGATGAGTAATGTTCTTGTTTGGTTCTTGATAGGCATTTATGCCGCTTTATGAGGATAAAATATGGATAAAGAAAGAAATGGAATTGAGAATTAGTTCCTTAGCTCTAAGGAACATCAGTGGGTATAAGTATTTTCTATAATAATATGCTTATGTTTTATATACTTTCAAATGATATGATATGCTTTGCATGAAAAGAATATGAGATTTTATGATATGCATTTAATTGCATTGTTTTGAAAGTTGATTGACTTGCCAAAGTTTTGAGCATGAGCATAAGCATAATGCACTACCTATCCACGAAAAAGAAAGAAAGAAAGAAATTACCGACGTCGAGTATGACCGGTTGAGATCCTTCGGACCAACTCGGGTATGTGAAGTTAAAGTGTGTTGAGGAGGAGGCCTACTCTTCGAATCAACACAAAGAAAATAGACGTGGATATGGGAAGGAAAAGAAAGCTGCATGCAAACATATAACATGCATATGCATATGATATGATGATATAAAGATATGAGCATGTATGAACAGATTTTGAGAAGCTTTATGCAGGTAATTTCAATAAAATCCCTGCATAAGTTTATTTTATGGCAAGTCAAATTTATAGCTCTAAGAACAACTTTTAAATGTTTTTGGCGTATACCCACTGAGTGCATTTTGTACTCACGCCCTGCATATATTTCTAAATATGCAGATTGAGTTGGAGAGAATGCTGGAATCGAATGCTGCGCGAAGGAGATTCTCTAAGTAATTAATTCATGATAATATTGAGAATTTGTTGATGTTATTCAATTGATGTTCACATGTTTTGATGCCCAGATAATTATGTCTTCACACATAATTCTCAACCACACTTTCCGCTGACTTAACTACGCCTTTATTTGTTATGTGTCCTGCTAGAACAAAGTGATCATGTTCAATGCTCTGTCATGATTTAAGATGTTGATACATTGTCAAGTTGTCAAAGTATGCTCGAATATGTACCTCCTTGATATTGGTTATTCCGTTGTGATTATCCGTTCTCAGCCATTATTTTCTTTATTCAAACTTTTATTGTGATTTGAGGACCATAAAATCATTCTTCGTTCAACTTTTGTTCACCTCTTGAATCATAAAGGTTCAATTTATTCATGATAAAAGTTGTTGTCATCTCTTCTCTTGACATATGTTTGAGCCGTTGTCGTTAAATTTTCTTCTTAACCCCGAGTCACGCACCTAATTACCTGTTTAGGTAGTCGGTTCGTGATAGATTGTGTGTTAAGGTTAGCTACCTCGACCGGTCACGACGACTATGTGTGGGTGGTGATAAACGCGCATTTTACACGCTTATAGTTGATATTTGAAGATGAGTTTAGCTCGCTTAATGTGCGTTTATGTATCGATTCTTAATGTTTTATCTATTTCTAGAAGATATGCGCTTGGGTGTTTCGACGCTTTGTAGGTTTATATGTTGATAATCAAGCAAGGAACCTTGCACGAAAGTATTACAAAGCGACCTATTTCTAGCGACCAGCTAGCGGTCGCTAGTCGGGTCGTTAGGAAACACCGCGAGAACCCAACAGCCGCGACCGCAACCTCGTGCCCGCGAAGCGAAGCTATGGCCGAGAACTCACCGGATGATTTCGCGACCAGCTTATAATTGCTAGCGACCGCTAGCGGTCGCGAGGTACCATGCGAGCGCAAGAGGCGGCAGCGAGAAGAACGCACAAGAAGAGATACCCAGCGATCGCACTAGCGATCGCGAGGAATGGTCGCGAGGCGGCGCGAGAGGCGCAAATTAGGGTTTCCACCCTTTAAATACAGGCAAGAGCCCTTGCGCCCATCGCACCCCGCATCGCCCGCACGTTTTTCTTGATTTTCCTCGGTTTTCCATTCTTTAGCTTTAGTCTTCATTTAGTTTAATTCTAGTATTGTTTTCCGTTGTTCTAGTTTAGTTTATCGTTGCCGATCGGAACGCTTTTGTCCGATCGCTTTCCATTGTTTTCCGCTCGCTCGCTTGGGATTGGATTCAAGACCAACCATTGTTCATCCAACGCTTCCTCACGGGTTTTATATATTTAATTTCCGCTTTTATGGTTAAATCGTATTTTATTCCGCTTATTATGTCCGCTAGTTTTCTGCTCTAATCTTAGGGTTTGCATGATTCGATCCTATATGTTGTGATTCTCGCTATTGCTATTTACCTTCCGTGCATTGATTCATGATTCATGGTGCTTATTTATATGTGTTGATTGATCAATCTTAATGCATATCTAGTTGCCGATTAACGACGTAATCGTATTAATTGTCAATCGATCTTGAATGCATGATACTGAATAAGCCTTGAGTCGAATCGAGATAGGGCGTTCGTAGGAAGCATATTCTTAGTGATCCTTTTGGGTTGCTTATTTTCCTCTAGAGGCGTAATCGTGATAGGGAAAATTAGTAATTAATCGCCGCAATTGTCGTGAATCAAGTTGTTGGTTATATATGTGATCTTCCGTCTCGCCTGGATTAAAACGTTAATAATAAGGGGATAAACATACGTTGTGGATAGGATTGGTGCATCCACAGGGTTAGTCTTTCTTCATAGTTATCTTTTGAGATTTTATTGCTTTATTTTATATTTACGCATGGTTACCTTTGCTTTGGATTAAATTCAAGCCCTTAAACCTTTCACCCAAATTTCGCTTGGATAATGATGAATTGTCGCTGAGCTAGCTTCTATGTTTTCGTGATACAATCTCCGTGGATACGATGCTCGCTACTCCTATACTTACACCTTTACGTGTGGAAAAGGAGATCAAATTTTGGCGCTGATTCGGGATTGTTAAGATCACATAGGAATAATTTGGCGATTTGGATTTATTAATTCAAGTTATATTTATTATTATTTATTTTGTCGGTGCTAAATTCTCTTTCTCTCTCGGTGGTTTATCGTCTAAGATCTCGGGGACCTCCCAAATATTATTAGATCCCGAGATCGAAAGCTCTCAAAGGAGAAGAGGACGAGAGAGAGACGGGCTGCAATGGCGCCAATCCAGTAAGCAGGGGCATTCCTCCCGAGCAAGTTGCAGCATGCTAGCCGACTTTGCGAGATCTCTTGTCGGATGGCGAATATGGAATCATTGTCCACGCTCCGCAGGAAAGACCTCGAATCACATGTACCGACATCCCACCGAGCAGCCTCAAGAAGGCGGTTGGGGCCCGCACGTGAATGCAAACAATTTTGAGCTAAACCGCCCGATCGGTAGATGGTCCAAGGAGAGCGGTTTGGGGAGGAGTCACGGAAGTCCCGAATCGCATCTCGAGACTTTTCTCGATATTTGTGACACCATCAAACGAATGGGATGCCACAAGACGAGATCCGGATGCGCATGTTCGGTTTCGTCACAGCAGTGACCAGGTGAAAGATTGGTTCAAGAGTTTGGATCGAAATGGCATCGACACTTGGGGAAACTTTATGAAGTTTCTTTCGAAATACTTTCCGCGGCCAGCCTTGAAGATCATCGCCGAAATCTCTCATTTTGCCAAAACCACGACGAATCATTATTCGAGGCATGGGAGATTTAGAGGTCTATCGAGACGATGTCCACAACATGGGTTCTCCAAGGAGCAACAAATCACACGCAGTTCTACGGTGGACCGACATGGCGAGGCGAGGAGCATGGTGGATGCGTCGGTGGGGCTGCTTATCGAACCGATGAGGCGAGGCAAGCCCGTGTTGTGAGAGATGGCTGCCAACAGCTATCAATGGCCAACCGAGAGAACGCCATTGTTCAAAGCAAACATGCTTGAGAGTGATTCAAAATATGACGATCTCATGAAGAAGTTCACTCTTTTGAAGAGTCGATTGAGACGAGAACGTCGACCACATCAATCGGAGGAATCATCCGATTTCCAACAAACTCCAAGAAGCCACCGTTCGAATAGTGTAATTCAAGAGCCGAGGAAGCCAGTCTCGAAGACATGATGCAGCGATTGGTTGTAAGCAACAATTGGCAACGAATCGAGTGGTTCATAAGCAACACCGGCAAAAGATAAATCATTTGGAGTCCATTGTGACGGCTATGGGGAAGCACATGAAGATGTTGGAGAATCAAATTGGTCAAATAGCCGCATAAGTGAATGCACTACAAAAGATGGGCCAATTCCGAGTAATACTGGAGGTGAACCCGAAGAATCGGTGCTTCGCCATCCGGCGAGGTGGGCGAGCTTGCCCGAGCCCTACCGGGAAGAAGAGCATGAAGGCACACCGGAGCGTAAACTTCGCGATCGAGCTCGTGACCGCGAGCCCGATCGCGAGGAGTCCGTAATTTTTACGAAGCCCGCGACCAGCACGCGACGCGCGCCCCGACCGCGAGCCATCGTGTCGCAGCGCGGAGCCGTTCATGGCGACCGGCGTCGTATGCCACCCCGCGAGCAATCGTGGCGAGCATCTTGTCGAGACACCGGTCGCGAGTCTCGTGCGCAAGCTCGCACGCGAAGACGGAGATCGGCGTGCAGCGATACCTCGCGACCTTCCAGTGATCGCGAGGTCGACCATGAGGCAACCCAGTAAATCCTCACGTACACTCCTCCTGGTCCCATTTTGAGTCGACTTGTCAAGTCGAAATATGACGAGAGTTTGCTCGTTCAAGAGGTTTTCAAAAGTTGAGATCAATTTACCTCTCTTTGAAGCGCTGCGAAACATGCCGGATACATGAAATTCTTAAAAGGCAGCTTGCAAGCAAGAAGAAACCTGGGGAAATTTGAGAAAATTACCTATTCAAGAATGCGATGCCGTCTTGCAAAGGAAGCTCCTCTGAGCGAAGGATCCCGACAGTTTTACGTTAGAGTGCGAGATCGCCGAGTAGACTTTTCCAAATGTTTTGTGCGACTTGGGGCGAGCATCGATCGATGCCGTTGAGCGTATTCAACCGGCTACACCTAGGAAAGATGAAGCCGGCGAAGATTTCGCGATGATGGTGACGGTCGATCACATATCCAAAAGGTATCGTCGAAGGCGTGTTGGTAAATTAGGATTTTGTTTTCCTGCCGACTTTGTTATTTTAGATATTTCAGAATTGAAACAACAACCACTAATCTTAGGTAGACCTTTTCTAGCAACGGTGGATGCGTTGATTGATGTGCGGAAAGCGAATCTCACGTTTCGTGTTAACGATGAGGAGCTCAAGATTTCTATATCTGACGCCATCAAGCAACACGGCGTTGGAAAGCGGAAGATTCTTTGCTCGATCATGACTGCTTCTTGCCGCACACGTCTCGCGTTTAGAGGGTCCTCGATCGATCGAGGAATGCGTGAGAAGGAAGAAGTGGACTCGACATGGAACTCCGAGTATATCTTTCAAGTTTGGGGGCCACTTCCATAGTCGGTGGTGGTCATCAGTGAATGCTAAGTTTAGGAGAATCCACGAGTTGAGAAGGATTTGTTGCCACAAAAGCGCGGATTGAAAAAGGTTAGTAATGGTCTAGCTAAAGGCGTTAAATTAAGCACTTGTTGGGAGGTAACCCAGCGTTTTCTTTATTTTGTTTTCGTGTTTTGTCGTGTCTTTACATTACATTTTTGTTTGAGGACAAACAATGCTTTAAGTTTGGGGGTTTGATAAGCGCGCATTTACACGTTTATAGTTGATATTTGAAGATGAGTTTAGCTCGTTTAATGCGTTTATGTATCGAATCTTAATGTTTTATCTATTTCTAGAAGATCTTGCTCTTGGGTGTTTCCTTTGACGTTTGTAGGTTTATATGTTGATAATCGAAGCAAGGAGCGGCCTTGCGAGAAATTATTACAAGCCGACCTATTTCTAGAGACCGATCTAGCGGTCGCTAGGCTGGCCGCTAGGAAACACGCGAGAACCCGCCGAGCGCGACGAACCTCGTGCCATGCGAGCGAAGCTAGCACCGAGAACTCAGGGACGATTTCGCGACCGGTTTATAATTACTAGCGACCGCTAAGCGGGTCGCGAGTACCATCGCGCGAGCCTTGAGCGGCGGCGAAAAGAACGCGAGACATACCTAGCGATCGCACTAGCGATCGCGAGACCGGTCGCCGACGGCGCGGCGAGCGCAAATTGGGGTTTCCACCTTTTCTATTAATAGGCGAAACCCTCATGCCCCATCGGACCCGGGCGCCCCAGACACGTTTTCTTGATTTTCTCGGTTTTCCATTCTTTAGCTTTAGTCTTCATTTAGTTTAATTCTAGTATTGTTTTCCGTTGTTCTAGTTTAGTTTATCGTTTCGTTTTCGATCGGAGCGTTTTGTCGATCGTTTTCCATTGTTTTCCGTTCGTTCGCTTGGGATTGGATTCAAGACCAACCATTGTTCATCAACGCTTCCCTACGGGTTTTATATATTTAATTTCCGTTTTATGGTTAAATCGTATTTTATTCCGTTTATTATGTCCGCTAGTTTTCGTTCTAATCTGGGTTTGCATGATTCGATCCTATATGTTGTGATTCACCGCTATTGCTATTTACCTTCCGAGCATTGATTCATGATTCATGGTGCTTATTTATATGTGTTGATTTCGATCAATCTTAATGCATATCTAGTTGCCGATTAATAGCGTAGCTGTATTAATTGTCAATCGATCTTGAATGCATGATACGAATAAGCGCTCGAGTCGTGGCGAGATAGGGCGTTCGTAGGAAGCATATTCTTAGTGATCCTTTTGGGTTGCTTATTTTCCTCTAGAGCGTAAGCGTGATAGGGAAAATTAGTGATGCTTCCGCAATTATCGTGAATCAAGTTGTTGGTTATATATGTGATCTTCCGTCTCGTGCGGATTAAAGCGGTTAATAATAAGCGGGATAAACATCGTTGTGGATAGGATTGGTGCATCCCTAGGGTTAGTCTTTCTTCATAGTTATCTTTTGAGATTTTATTGCTTTATTTTATATTTACGCATGGTTACCTTTGCTTTGGATTAAATTCGAAGCCATTAAACCTTTCACCCAAATTACGTGCTTGGATAATGATGAATTGTCGTTGAGCTAGCTTCTATGTTTTCGTGATACAATCTCGTGGATCGATGCTTAACTTACCTATACTTACGCCTTTACGTGTGGAAAAGGAAGCGTCGGTGGCCACCTCCATAGTCTTGTGAATGAATGAATGAATGCATGAATGATCGGATATGGAATAACGTGGATGAAATAGTTCGGCTGAATGTTTTTGGAAAATGATAAAATGTTTGATAGGCGTGAGTCTTTCAACTAAAATCCTCATGTGCTATTGTGGGTAGTTCATAACTTTTACAAAGAAAATGTTTTCGTGCAATAGTCCACCGAGTACTTTTGTTAACCACGCATCTCGTTTTTGATGTGCGGGTTGGCGAGGATTGATGATGGGTGCGGTGGTGCGGTGTGCAGTTGTTTTGTTGCTTATTAGAAAGGATTTCTAGAACTTGGGCATGTATCATCATATACATGTCCACGTTTTATTGTTTCTAACTACGATATTATTTTGATGTCTTGATTATAGCGCTTTCATACCGTATTGAACTTAAAGTCGTACCTGCTTCCTTGAATTGCACCCCCGATTGGGTTATATTTGAACATTGAACCTTTTAGCAAGTCATACGTGACTTGAGTGCGTATTAAACGACTTATCCGCTTTTAGTCCATGCGTTTATGAGTAGTTATTGGTTAATTGCATTGATTAGTTATGTATATATCCGATGAATTATCATACCAATGACGATCCGTATGATCCGTACTTTCTTGAGAAGTCGGTCGTCTCACTACACCAGTGCGACCTGACCGACAAAGAAAAATGGTGTGTCGGGCGAAGAAATAGGACTCTCTTGAGATGGTTAGATCAATGATGAGTTATGCGACATTGTCTATTTAGATTACGGGGTATGCCTTAGAAGCAATGCATATTTTCTCAATCTAGTACCGTCCAGTCGTTCGATAAGATCTCTTTCGAGTTATGGTTTGGTATGAGCTTTGGTTTAAACCGTATAAGGATATGGGCTAGCCCAAGACATATCTTTGAACAAAAAGTCGACAAGTTGGAGGCTAGATTTGAAGCAAATCCTGTTTATTGGTTATCCTAGAGGAACGAAATGTGGTTACTTCAAGAATCGGAGGATGATAGTATTCCGCCATCGATTAGGCAAAGGCGAGATGATGTCGTGTCAGTGGGAGGATCGACACGAGATACTTGAGAAATTAAAGTGGGTCGAGTTCCACCGGAGATACCGACCGTCTGAGTGGCACCTACCCGACAAGTTGTGCGAGATAGAGAACCACGCTTTATTACCCACCGTTTCCATTGTGCCAGTAGCACATCGTCATAGTGGGAAGGTTGTTCGTCAACCCGAGCGATTTATGTTTGTGGGTGAATCTTCAGATTTAGTCCTGTGAAATGAGCAGTTATAATCAACCCATGGACATACAACGAGACGATACAAGACACAAATGCAAGATCATGGCACACCGCTATGGACTTAGAAATTGAGTTCATAACAGCTATGTATGTATACGAGAAAACACCTCTACCAGATGGCAAGGAAGCCATAGGTAGTAAGTGGGTATAAAGGAAGAGAGATTCGGATGGAGGTTCCGCTTTTAAAGCCGGGCTTGTGGTGAAAGGTACACTTTCATTGAGGGCATCGATTTCGATGAGACTTTTCACTGTAGAAATACTCAAGTCCATCGAGTTCTTGGCCATAGCGGCTCACTTGAACGCGAGGTTTGGCAAATAGATGTGAAACCGGTTTTCTAAGCGGTTACATTGAAGAAGGTAGAGATATCTATATGCAAACAACCCAAAGGTTATATGGTGAAGGGTGAAGAGCATCTAGTATGGAAGCTTAAGAAGTCCATTTATGGACTTAAGCAAGGTTCCCGATCATGGAACTTCACGCTTTGGAGGTGGTAAAGTCCCATGGATTTATCGATTGCCTAGCGAGAGTTGTGTGTATCATTTGGATGTCAACGGTGACGTGGTATTTATTGCACTTTACGTAGATGACATCCTTCTACTTGGCAACAACGTGAAACTTTTATCTGACATAAAGAGTTGGTTATCCGATCAGTTTCAAATGAAAGACTTAGGAGATACAGCGTACATTCTTGGGATCAAGGTTTACCGAGATCGTAAGAGAAAAATTTTAAGCTTATCTCATGCGTCTTACATTGATACTGTGATTACTCGTTTTAGCAAGCAGACCGCCAAGAAGGGATTGCTACCCTTCAGACATGGTGTTCCTTTATCTTATAAGTAGTCACCTAAGACTGCAAAGGAGATAGAGAAAATGAGACAAATTCCTTACGCTTCCGTCGTATGAAGTCTCATGTATGCAATGCTATGTACGAGACCTGATATCTGCCATGCGGTAGGCATATTAGCTAGATATCAGTCTAACCCTGGACAAGCACAGTGGACTATGGTAAAGCATATACTCAAGTACCTGAAAATGACTCGAGATTATAGGCTAGTTTACCAAGCAGATAGTCTAATGCCTTTGGGTTATTCAGACTCGGATTTCCAAGCTTAGCGTGATGAGAAAAAATCTACCTCAGGCTAGGTGTTTACCTTGGGAGGAGGAACCGTATCTTGGCAGAGTGCAAAGCAGCGATGTTGCGGACTCTACCATGGAAATCGAATATGTAGCCGCTTCGGAGGCTGCTTAGGAGGCGGTATGATTCAAGCGCCTCATGGATCTAGATGTGGTTCTCGTTTGCCCAAGAGTATCATAGTATACTGTGATAACTTTCGGTGCGGTGGAAAACTTCGAAGGAACCAGGACCCACAAGGCGACCAAACACATAGAGAAAGTACCATATCGTATAAGAAATCGTTAGGCGAGGAGACTTGTTGATTGAGAAGATTGATCTGCGGATAACCTAGGCGACCCATTGTGAAGAGCCTCAAAAAGTCTACGACGAACATGTTCAAGGACTTGGATTGCGCAGGATGGCCCCCACTTAGAAATGAAACTTTTGTAGAAGTGGGTGAAGCAAAGTGATGGTGTTGTTTGTAATAGCTATTAGAGAAACACATTCTATAGTAAAAGTTTGCTTTAGTATAAGTGGGAAATTGTTGGATTTTTTATAGAAAGCAGTTTTAGTTGAGCTTGTATACAATGATTCCTGTTACCACTATTACAATCTCCTATCTGAATTGTTTACTTGATTGCATATGTATGTCCATTTATCTCATATATAAGTTAGATCATACAGTGTGTAGAAGATCACATAAGTCTATATGATTGGTCAAGCTTAATGAGATATAAAAAGGATCACAGTTGAGACAACTTTAGGACGAGTTATCGGTATAGATTGTGGTATAGATAAAAAGTGATTTGACTTGGTTGTTTGTCTATACTGGTACGTCTCTGACGTATTGTTGGATCATAGTGGGATGAGTTCTTCTATCTGATCATCATGAAGAACCTAGATCTCAGTGACTTTACGTTGATCTAAACCTCGATAAGGTTTTAGGTGAGTATGAGTTGCTGACCATCACTTTGACTTGTTATGAGTGAGGGTTACATGAGATAACCCAATATTCTCCGTATCTTGGGTGGTGACAGTGATTGTATGTCATGCTAGTTACCTATATCGAGTCACCGTATCCGTTTAGGATGATGATGTCCCCTTAAGGAGCTCAAAAAGTTTATTGTATTAAACTTGTAGGTTGAGTTATCTCAAGTACAATAATAAGGTTGAGTGGTACTACTTAAGGAATTAATTAGATTAATTATTTTAAGAAGTCATAACGCTATAAATAATTAATGTGCGTGTGATATCTTAAATACAGGGATTCGTGAAGTCTAAGTGCAAGCCCGACTCAACTTCGAAAATAAAGGGGTAAGTCAGAATTTATTCTATAGTGACATAAATAAATGTTTATGAATTAGTTTATGTTATGTGCTGAACATAAGATAATTAATTTATTTGAGGCCCATCTTTATTCCTTGCATTTGATCCCTGGGCTGGCCCATCAAGGCCTGGAGCTGCTAAAAATCATCCACCACATAGGAGAGTCCCACTGGGACTCTGTTCTGATCCTCTCTATCTGAAAAGATATGATTATATTTATTAGATATGCAGAGATCCTATCCATATAGGTTTCTAGGGTTGCATTATAAATATAAGGTGAGAGAAAATCGATATAACATTAATCTAAGTGAAGAAGTTTTGAAAATATACTATTCATATAGTTGGGATTTTGAGATTTTCCTGATGTGGAAGAAAGCGGATTTTGTAGTACTCTCCATAGATTGCTCTTACTCAGCATTGGAGTTTTGGCAAAAGGGATACAGTCCAGAAGATCAAAGCACGAGTCTTTATTATATTCTTTGTCCGATAAATTCGAAGGTAAATACAAGAAAACACCAACATGTTGCAATTAATTATATAGATACATGCTAGGAATATA
Source organism: Salvia rosmarinus (assembly GCA_036937905.1). Taxonomy (NCBI): domain Eukaryota; kingdom Viridiplantae; phylum Streptophyta; class Magnoliopsida; order Lamiales; family Lamiaceae; genus Salvia; species Salvia rosmarinus. The sequence goes on from CM072814.1 coordinate 51,853,306, forward strand.
ATCAATATATGATTAATTAAACATCCAAGATAGATCATCGGGAGAGGGTTGAAATCAGATTTTCTTCACTACCCGTAAGTTCTTGGGAGCTACTAACTAATTGACAGGCTATCAGATAGCGGATATTCTTTGGGCCACGCCTTCTTTCCCTGGCTTCTAGATAGATAAATCATTACCTAAGGATTTTACACGTGGTTTGAAACTTATGCGGCGGTGTGATCCGATCCTTCGTGGAGGAGCCCATCAATTCTCCTGACCTCCTACGTATGTGCCACGTTTCTATCCTAGTTGTCCCTACTTTCCCGAGTTTACTTTCTCGTATACTTCAAGGAAAGAAGTCGGGATGATAGCTCAGGCCTGCTTATCTATTGATTTCGTGGGTTTGGTTCCTATCTGGGAGCAGCCAGCTGATGGATCGGGGCTGGCTGAGGGAACAACTTCTTGACAAATGCTAGGGTCGGCTGATTCTAGTGCTAAAGGAGCTGAGTCTCCTTAGCTTTTTTTTTTCTTTTTTTCCTTGTGAATTTCGTCTTTCACTGCATCAAATTATGAATCAATTTTGAACAAATATTTGGCGTATCACTTTGCTTCTGTTTTTCTCTTTTTTTTTGTACCTCGTTTTGATTTGATTAATCATCTTTTACTGAGAAAATATTCAACGTATCTTTAATCTCCTGATCTGATAATGTTGCATATCTTTTCCTTTATTAGTACGTCAAGATTTTTCTCTGGGAAAATATTCGACGTATAGTTGATTTTCTGCTTCATTACTCTTGCATATCTTTTTTTTTACAAGGGAATAATTATGTCTGTCAGATCCATTAATGGATGGTCAGTTACTTTTCCATTATTTGATGAGGTTGTTACATCTCAAGTAAGACTTTTTCGTGTATAAATACCTCATTTTTCATGACCCTTCCTTCATAGCCATTCTTATGGATCCTTCTTCTTCCCATGTCTCTCATATTCTCTGGAGATATCTTTTTTCCATTTCGTTTGTTCTTGTTTTGTTATATCCGGAGGCAGTTGGTTTCCTTATGAGATGAGTCCACTTACCTATTTCCTTTGGGCCTATATGTCATTTTTATCTATTCTTGCTTCATTATTCGAATGGCGGGCGTTGGCGGAGACACAGTGAGTGTCCTTGCATACGTGCACTCACCTGCTATGGTGATGCTCTAATCTTTCTAGCGGTAGACTTCTGAGGAACTTGTTCGTGGATTCTTAGTGACTTGTTTCCTTTAGTCTTGTGATTGCTCCATTTGAGGATATCTTTGAACATGTGGGATGGGCAAGCTCCCAAGCTTTCCATTCTTCCGTTTTTCCATCTCAAAGCTTAAGTCATGAAAGATCAAAAAAGAAGGGCATATATCCCCGAAGGATTTTCTATGTTGGACTTTCGGTCCTTATTCTATAGGTCTGCTAGTCTTTGCATGTAATTTTCTTTGGGGCCTCTCCGCCATTACTATCCAGCATACTCTTCTTTACGTTTGCGTCTGCTCACCGGACTGCTTGTATTAATATTATTTCTAGTTCTTGTAATAATGTCGTTTCTGGATTTAATAATAGCCATTACTATCCAGCATATTCTTCTTTACGTTTGCGTCTGCTCATCGGTCTGCTTATAATAATATTATTTCTAGTTAATAACGCTTCTTCTGGATTTAATAATATTGTCGCTTATGGATTTGATAATAGTGCCACTTCGGGTTTTTGTAATAGTGTTGTTTATGGATTTTGTAATAGTACCGCTTTTAGCTTTAATAAAAAAAGCTTTCAACTTGCACTTATGTTCTTTCTCCCTTCTCCTCCCCTTATTCTTTCTTTTGCTTGTTCTAAGCAATTGTTTTAGCGGAGTTGGAATAATTGCCTAGGTCTACTCGGGCGGTTTTTAGCAGGATTAGTTGTGATCCATTCGGTAGACTTTCACAACTCAGAACTCTAGCGACGAGTTCTATTAAGTAGTGGTCCTTGTTTAGGGGGATCTGCACTACACTTTGCTCAAATAATTTTTTCTTACGGATCTGTGCTCAAATTTTTGCTAGAAAAAACCTTTCGTGTTTTATTAAAGGTAAAAAAGGTCATAGAGAAAAGACTAAATAAATAACTAGAAAAATCAAGAAGTCAATAAACAAAAGAAAAATATAGCGACAGTGTAGAGCCTTTAGACGAAGAACTTTTTCAGGTTGGAGATGTTTCATGATCGTGGTAGGGTTTTTTCTTTTGCGTCTGTTAGCCCTTGTGCTCCTCGCTGAAGAACCCTTGTGACAACATATGAACCCTCCCAGTTGGGTTCCAATTTTTCAGTTGGTTTTAAGACGTAAGCCCTTCGTAGAACCAAATCCCCTTTGTCAAATCTTCTTACTTGTATCTTCTCTTCATAGGTTGCCTTTATCTGTCTTTTGTAATTCTCCTATTTGGTGCGGGCCTCTTCTCTTTTTTCTTATACCAGGTCCAGGTTTTCCCTTAGTAATCATATGTTATTATGTTCTTCGTCTTAAGCTAGGATCCTGTGTGTCTCTATCCCTATATCCACCGGGAAAACTGCTGAAGTTCCGTAGACTAGGTTGAAAGGTGATTATCCAATTGTCATTTTTGGACTAGTTCTATATGCCCATAGAACTGAATCTAGTTCTTCTGCCCAGCTGCTTTTAGCTTCTTCTAGCCGTGCTTTTAGGCCGCTCAGTATGGTCATGTTGGTTACTTCTACCTATCTGTTGGTTTGTGGGTGTGCCATCGTAAAGAAGCGTTGCTCGATTTTCATTTCATGGCACCATCTTCATATTATTGCTTTGTAGAATTACATGTCATTGTCCGATATTAGAATTATTGGTATTCCAAATCTCGAAGATATATTCTTCCATAGGAATTTTAGATTACCTTCCGTCAATTTTTCTCTGACCTGGCTTCCACGCAATTGGTGAAGTAGTCACAACCACTATCATGTAGGCTATTCATCGGGTGGCTTTCAATAGTTTTCCAACTATATCTATCCCCACTTATCGAAAGGACATGGGAATACATTGTACCCAACTTCTGCATTGGGTGTTTATTTGCCTAGCGTTCGCTGGCATTTGGACATTTCTTAACCAACTCTCTAGCATCCTGATTGATGGTGGGCTAAAAGTATCCAGCCCTTAGTGCTCTCTGTGACAGGTCTTTGAACCCCGTATGGTTCCCTGCGCACCCCTCATGTATTTCTCTTAGTACATATTCTCTTTTGTGTTCCAATAAGCATCTCAGGTAAAGATGTATGAAAGCGAGTCAGTAGAGATAATCTCCGATTACACAGAACTTAGCGTAAACTGTCCTCTTTGGTGCTCTGGAGTGTTCTGACATCTGCTCAGTTCTGAGAAATTTCACGATGGGGATTCTCCAGTCGGGCTTCTCGGTTATGATTCCGATATCCATCATGAAGGCATTTCCCTTTACCTTTGGCAACATTACTTTTTTCGGAAAGTCTGTTCACTCGTGTTGGCTAACTTGGCTAGCCTATCTGCTTTCTTGTTTTTCTCTTTAGGAATTTGTACCATCAGGTCCTCCACATGTTCATAATATTTTATCATTCGTTCATATTTCTTGTCATATGTCCCTAGGACTTACTGTAATACCAATTGTGAATATGAATGAATGATTATTTCTTCCATCTTGAGATCCTTCAGGATTCTTATTGCTCGGATAAGAGCTTCGTATTCCATCTCATTATTTGATACTTGGAAATCGAATCGTATTACGAATTGTAGGTCGTCTCTTTCTGGTGGATAGATCCATATGCTATATCCACATCCCTCATTTGTTACATAGGCTCTCTACGGCAATCTATGGCACTCTCGTTGTTTGTTGTAGAAAGCAACAAGATCTTGGGCTTTGATGGCTATTCTTGGTACTAAATCCACATCGTATTCACTTAATTCCATTGCTTATTTCACCATCCTTCCCGACAGGTCTGGTTTTCCAAGGATGTGTTTGAAAGGCAAGTGCATTCTAACTATTATCTAGTGTGCTAGGAAATAGTGTATGAGCTTCCTTGCCATCACCATTACTGCTAGAGCTACTTTCTCGTTGTCTGAGTATCTCAGGTTGGCTTTTTGTATCATTTTGCTTACGTAGTATATGGGTTTCTGGTGTGTTCCCTCTTCTCTTATTAAGACACAGCTCAACGACTCTTCTTCTTCCGTGAAATATAGAAAAAATGTCTCTCCCTCCAACGGCCTGGTTAACAGAGGTAGATCACTCATATGATTTTTTAACGCTTCGAAGGCCTTCTGACATTCTTCTATCCACTTAAATGTGATCATTTCCTCAGTATTTTGAAGAATGATATACTTTTGTCCGTAGATCGAGATGAATTAGCTTTAACGTTTGTCCGTTGAGCTTTTGTATTTCTCTGTTATTGCGTGGAGCTGTCATCTCTTGCACAACTTTTAGTTTTGCTCGGTTTACTTCAATACCTTTGGGCATCGCCATGTAACCCAAAATTTCTCACTTTGCACCGGCGTATTTGGTTGGGTTGAGTTTCAACGGATATGATCTTAACTTCGCATGTGGGAAATCTTAGTTTGCCCATGCTCGGTGATCTATCTTGGATGTTTAATTCACTATATAATGATTATATTCTAGCATGCTCCTATATAATTAATTGCAACATATAGGTGTTTTTCGTGTTTACACTGAATTTACGGACGATAGATCAATCGCGGACTCGACTCTAATCTTACGGATTGTTTCCGGATACCTATTCTCCAATCTTGAGTGAGAGCAATCTATGAGGAATAATACAAAATTTCACCTCCTATTTCTCTCTATGTGATTTTGAAAATCCTGATAAGTCATAGGATATTTTGATTTTCTCCTACCTTGCGTTTATAATGCTTTCCCTATAATCCTATTTAGATAGGACTCTTGCATGTCTAATAAATATAATAATTATCTCCAATCCCTTAAGATAATTCTTATCTAAAATAATTATCTCTTGATATCTAATAATATCATACAATATTTATCTAGATATAGAAGATGTATTAAAATAATACATCAATTAGAACATAATCTCAATGGGACTCTAATAGGGGGACGAAATTTTAGGCAGTAACAGACCTTGATGGGCTAACCTATGGATCAAATACAAGGAATAAAAATAGACCTAAAATGAATTAATTATCTTATGTTCAGCCCAAAGCATAAATTAATTCATAAACATTTGTTCATTCTACTAGAGAATAAATGTTGACTTACCCCTTTATTTTTGAAGTTGAATCGGGCTTGTACTTAGACTTACAAATCCTCGTATTTAAGATATCACACATCCATTAATTATTTATAGCACTCTGACTGCTTAAAATAATTAATTTCTTTAATTCTTTAAGTAGTATCACTCAACCTTATTATTGTACTTGAGCTAACTCAACCTGTAAGGTTTAGCACAATAAATATTTTGAGCTCCTTAAAGGGACGTCTTCTTCCTAAATGGATACAGTGACTCGTCTGAGGTAACTAGCATGACATACAAGCATTGCCACAACCCAAGATGCGAATAATCTTGGGTTATCTCATGTAACCCTCACCCATAACAAGTCAAAGTGATAGTCAGTAACTCATACTCACCTAAAACCTTATCGAGGTTTAGATCAAAGTAAAATCACCGAGATCTAGGTTCTTCACGACGATCAGATAGAAGAACTCATCTCACTGCGATCCATCAATAGGTCAAGACGTACTAGTATAGATAAGAAACTAAGTCAAGTTACTTCTTATTTATACTGCAGCCTATACCGACAACTCATCCTCAAGTTGTCTCGGCTATGATCTTTTTTATATCTCAACTAGCTTAACCAATCATACAGACTTCTGTGATCTTCTACAAACTGTATGATCTAACTTTTGTATGAGATAATGGTACAACATATGCAATTAAGTAAATAATTCAGATAGAAGATTGTAATAGTGGTAATAAGAAACATTGTATATAAGCTCAATTATTCTACTTTCAGTATACAAATCCAACAATCTCCCACTTATAATAAAGCAAACTTTTAGTATGCAATGTGTCTCCCTACTAGGTATTACAAACAACACCATTACTTTGTTTCTTCCACTAATACAAAAGTTTCCTTCCTAACTAGGGTCCATCTTGCGCAATCCAAGTCCTCGAACATGCTTGTCGTAGACTACTCGCAACAGGCTTTTCGTGAATGGGTCAGCTATGTTTTCCGCAGTACCAATCTTCTCTATAAGCATGTCTCCTTGTTTGGTATGAATTTGTGCTTATTCTTGGTATTGTTTTACATGTCATTTTCAGTGGTTTGTCCTATTTATGCCGTTGGTTCGATTATTATTTATCGATTCGGACTTACTTGATTCGTTTCAATGTTTTGTAGAAAATCGACATTAAATAGGATGAAATGAATCTGCCAAGGATCAAGTATCATTAAGAGCATCTCGACAGGAGTTCATAGGAGAAAACCGTGCGTAAATCGGAGTTCGAGCGAAGGAGAGCGGGCAGCAATCGCGCGCGTGCGTCGCGCCATCCCGTCGCCACGGCCAACCCGCCTATGCACGCCGTCGCGCGCCGCCCGGCGTGCGCGTGCCCGCCAGCCCGCTGGCCGCGCAGACCCCCGCATCAGCCCGGCGCTTGCGGTGCCTCGTCGTCTTGGGCATCGCTAGCGCCAGTGCTCGCGCCCAGCGTCCATCGCCCGGCGCTTCGCTCGGCGTCGCTCATTTCCCTCGCCATGGTAAACCGGCGTTCGATGTCGGCGCCCGCTCTGCCTTCGCCCACTCAGCGCCCTCGCCCGATGCCCTTGCCCCCCCTCGTCCGCGCACCCCAGCGCCGCTCCGGCATAACAGCGTTTCCTCCATCGCGTTCCCAGCGCTGTTGCCTCTCCACCCGGCGCTCACGCCCAGCGCCCTCCATCCGGCGCTGGGGACCCAGCGCCCTCTCCTCGCCGCTCCAACTCGCCACCTCCGCGCATGTTCGCTTTTCACCCAGCTCTCGACCATGCACAGCCCCAGCACCTGATTCGGCGTTGGCGCCCAGCCGGCGCTCACCTCTCCAGCGCCCACAACTCTCTCACCTGCCCAGCCGGCGCTCGAAGTGATCCAGGGTTCAAGTACAAGGCAGAACGTATTCTGAACCTGCGCTCACTCCAAACTTGCGCTCACTTTCGCTAAATATAAATATACGCGCGCTAGGTCAAAAAGAGGGGTTCTCAGTCTCAGTTCTTAATTTTCTTTTGGCCGCAGCCGCGGCTGTACTTCACCATTATTCTTCGGGAGAAATTCAACGGCAACACAGACACAGATAAATCATAGCTTTAATTCATGTTCTCATTTTCATTATTGAATATTGTATTTATCAATCTATGCTTTGGATTTATCAGTTTTATCAGAATCACTTTCATAGTGTTAATGCTTTATGAATATTATTGATTCCAATTCCATAGTGACAGTGGATTGTTTTCATGCTGCTTTGATTTATATTGCTTTTGTTTATCGATTTTGATTTATCCTGCTTTCGTTGTTCAACTAGGGATTGACAACCCCTGGTTTAGATTTATTGCTTTAATAGTTTAGCTCGGGATTGACAACCCCTAGCTTAGGATCGCTGTTTATTTTCAGTATTTCAATTCCAATATGTTTCAAACCCCTGTTGGTATTAGAATATTTAGGATTTAATTGCTTTCTGTGTGCGACATGAAAAATAGCCCTGTTAAGTTTTTCTTGAGAGACGACTTGGGTTAACTTATCACGCTACAAATACCTCGTACGATTGCGAGTGAATTTGAGTGTGTTTTTAACTCGATCAATTTTGGCACCGTTGCCAGGGAAAACTTTAGGCGTATTGTTTGTGTTGTTTGTTTTCTGTGTTTCTTTTCGTTCTTTTTGGTTATTTTCTCCTCCGGTGCGTGTGATCTTGTTTTTCTTTGTTGGTGTCTATTCATGCGGGGTATCGGCGATGCGAATGTGGTCAAACAGTGGGGGGAGAAAGTTAAATCGTCTTGGGCAAATTTCTCTTATGAAGAAGGAGCCCGGTTCGACTATTCCGAGAGATATCCGTCGGGCCACGAGTATCGAGCCTCGATCCTACCCTACGCAACAAGCTATGATCCCTGCTTGGGATCAACCACCTCCACCAGCGATGCGGGATCAAGCCTACAATCCATCTTGGGATCAACCACACCTCCGCGCGATGTCGTACTCACAACAACCACCTCCACCTCGGTATTCATACCATGAAACCACCTCCACCTCAAATGCCGGCTTGGGATGAAAAGTTCGTCAAAAGCTTGGATGCTTATGGCGCCTCACTTCAGCGTTTGGAGGCATGAAGTGGGATATGTTAATAGCTTTGGTTAATGGTAGTGCGATAATGGAGGAACTTCGGACCAATCCAATCGGTCCAAAGCGGTCACTATTATAGAAAGTGACCCAATTATTGAGGTGGGTGGAAGAGACATCGAGATGAGCATTGCGGCCGGAGAAGGTGGAAATTGAGGAAGAATGGACACGTGAGGATGAAAGCGGGATCAAAGCCACGGCGAAGTTATTACGAGGATGGCTGACGAGGAAGAGTGGGTACATGATATTGATGACACGCCAAAACCCACTCTGGAGGTGAAAGAACTACCCAAACACGTGGAGGAAGATGAAGAGAGGATGAAGAAAGAGTGGGCACTTGAAGTTACTAGCATGCCAAAGCCCACTCTAGAAGTGAAAGAACTGCCTCCACAATTGAAGTACGTGTTCCCAGAGGAGGACCAAGTGAGGACAAAGGTTGAGGTAACATCAATAATTTCTCAACATCCTAATTCACCAAAGTATTGTGCTTTGGGAATTAAAATTATCTATTTTTCTTTGGAGAATAGGATGTTTGATTTGAGCTTAAATGATGCATTATTTGCTTTCTTTACTGTCCTCTGTTCTTATATGGTTATTACTGATGCTCTGGATGAGATGGTATTCCTGCGGTAAAGGACTTTGGATAGTCCGTTGTTGACGAGAATCGTCGCTCCGACGTTAAGCGAGTACTACGTGGGAGTTTACCCACGGATTTTTTATTTTCTTTTTCTTTCTTTCTTTTTGTTTCTTTCTTTTTGTTTTGTTTCGTTGTTCTCGTTGATCATGCATTGTCGTTGAGTTTGTTTTGCTCGAAATTAGAACGTTGTAGCGGTGTGGTGAAGCCGTGACACTCCAACTCTGCTGACGCCTTCGCGTTCAACCACGCCATCGCCATCTATTATCAAGGAAGTCTCCTCCTCTATTGGCTATTTTGTGTTATTAATGTTTTGAGCAGGGACGATGCTCGAATTTAGTGTGGGGAGTGAGTATTTGGTTTGTGGGCGTGATATATATATATATATATATATATATATTTGTATGTAATGATGTGCCTTGTGCTTATTTTGATTGTTTGGACTTTAGCTCGAGATTGACAACCCCTAGCTTAGGATCATTGTTTATTTTCGATATTTCAATTCAATATGTTTCAAACCCGTTGGTATTAGAATGTTTAGGATTTAATTGCTTTACGTATGCGACACGAACAATAGCCACATTAAGTTTTCCTTGAGAGCGACTTGGGTTAACTTATCACGCTACAAATACCTAAATGCGATTGTGAGTGAATTTGAGTGTGTTTTAGCTCGATCTCGTCATATGATTTCTTGTATGATGTGGTACTTTCTCTTTATATGTTTCGTCGCTTTGTGGGTCCGTCTAATGCACCAGATTTATCGCAGCACCCTGTGATACTCTTAGGCAAATGAGGTACCACATCTAGATTCAAGAGGTAGTTCTTTTGCCATACTGCCTCCTTAGAAGCCTCTGATGTGGCTACATATTCGGCTTCCATTGTAGAGTCTGCAATGCATCGCCGCTTTGCACTCCGCCAAGATACAGCTCTACCTCCCAGGGTGAACACATAGCCTGAGGTAGACTTCTTCTCATCACGATCAACTTGGAAATCTGAATCTGAATAATCCAAAGGCATTAGACTGTCTGCTTTTCAAGTACACAAGTAAATGCTTTACCGCAATCCAACGAGCTTGTCCAGGGTTAGACTGATATCTTACCACTATGCCTACCGCATAACAGATATCAGGCCACGTACACAACATCGCATACATCTCATTTTCTTTATCTCATTTACAGTCTTCGGCGACTGTTACTTAGATAAATGAACACTATGTCTGAAGGGTAGCAATCGATTCTTAGCAGTTTACATGCTAAAACGAGTAATCACAGTATCAATGTAACACGCTTGAGATAAGCTCAAAATTTTTCCTCTTATAACCTCGGTAAACCTTGATCCCAAGAATGTACGTTGTATCTCCTAAGTCTTTCATCTAAAAATGATCAGATAACCAACTCGTTACGTCTGATAACAGCTTCACATTGTTGCCAAGTAGAAGGATGTACTCTACATAAAGTTCGAAAAATACCACATCACCGTTGATATCTAAACGATACACGCAACTCTCACTAGGCAACTGCGTAAAACCATAGGGCTTTACCACCTCGTCAAAGCGTAAGTTCCATGATTGGGAAGCTAGTTTAAGTCCATGAATAGACTTCTTAAGCTTCCACACTAGATGTTCATCATTTTTCTTCACATAACCTTCAGGTTGCTGTATATAGATGTCTCGACCTTCGTCAAGGTAACCATTTCAGAAAGCGGTTTTCACATCCATTTATCAAACCTCAAGATTCAAGTGAGCTGCTATGGCCAGAAGAATTATGATGGACTTGAGCATTGCTACAGGCGAAAATGTATCATCATAATCGATCCCTTAATTTGAGTGTACCCTTTCGCCACAAGCCTGGTTTTAAAAGCCGAATCCTCTCCATCAAAATCTCTCTTCCTCTTTTCTACTCACTTACTACCTATGGCTTTATTGTCATCTGGTATAGATGTTTTCTAGTACACATCCATAGAGGTTATGGACTCAATCTCTAAGTCCATAACGACGTGTCATTCTCTCACATCTATGTCTTGTATCGGCTCGATGTATGTCCATGGGTCGATTATAACTATATCTAAGAGAGTCATATTTCTTCACTCTGACATACTGTTTTGCTGCGGTCTAGCCAGTGTAGTGAGCTAGAATGTAATCCCACACTTTACTAGGTAGTCCATAAACTCGTTCCTGAGGTATTCACCATCGCGATCAGAGCGCAGTGACTTGATATTTTTACCTAGCTTCGTCTCCACTTCCGCCTTAAATTCTTTGAATTTCTCAAAGCATTCAGACTTGCGGTGAAGCAGGTATACGTATCCATACCTTAAGTAATCGTCAATGAATGTGATAAAATACTCGTACCCTCCACGAGCTTGTGTAGACATCGGTCCACATAGATCAGAGTGAACTATTTCCAACATATATTTGGCTCTATATCCCTTCGCCTTAAAAGTGCAGTGATATCTTACCTCATACATGATTCATAGACTGGGAAATGAGTAACTGTGAATTCACTCAACGCTTCATTCTTAGCCAATCTTTGGATTCTATTTATATTGATGTGACCTAATTTAAGATGCCAAAGATATGTATAGTTCTCTTGCGAAGAAAACTTCATCTTCTTATGGTTGGGTGTAGTAGATACAACATAATTATAGGTATTATGCTTAGCAGAAATAGTATAAAGAGAGTTATATATTGTGCCACCATAGATAAACTTGTCATTTATCATGATAGAAATACCAATACCAAAAATAACAGAATATCCATCAATAAATAGTTTAGAAATGGAAATAAGATTATGCCGAAACTCCGGCACATATAGAACATCGCTCAAAACTAAAAATGTCATACTAAAGCATAAAGCAACATCTCCAACTGCAACGGCCTCGACTTTCACCGCATTGCCCATGGAGATCGTTATCTCATCATCACTCGACTGCCTTTTCCGCATGAACCCTTGCAAGGTGTAACAAACATGATCAATTGCACCCGTATCTACTACCCAAGAATGAGTAGAACAAGTTGTTAAACATATTTCTGTTACAAGAGCCAATAACGTACCTTGAGCCTTGAGCATAGGGCACTTAGCCTTCTAATGCTCAGTCTTACTGTACTTGAAACACATGTCTCTCTCCTTTGGCTTCTTCATGCCGCAAGTGGCATTCATGCCCTTGCTCCCACTGTTTTCCTTGCCTCTACCACCTTTGGCACCCCTATTTTTCCTTCCACCTTTCGATGGAACATTGGAGCCCTTAGATGTGCTAGCAAGGGCATGTGCTCCTTTTCCCATGATGTCTTCCGCTGCCACGAGATCATTGAGCAATTGACTGAGTATATAATTTGTCTTGCTCATGATCGCATTCTCACACGAAAGTTCTCAAAAGACTTGGGCGGTGTATTGAGGATGATATCGACCTTGGCTTCACCCGATGATACCTCCCAACCAGATCAAGACTATCCATGTGATGAGTCATGTGTGAGATATGTTCATTAGCCGAACTTAATTCTTTTATTTTACATGCTAAGATCTCTCTCATTGTGTGGAAGCGGACTGTTCGATCTGACTGTCCGAACTTACTCTCGAAACTTGACCTGTCTCAGTCGCGTCTACCATCGATTGATGCTGCAGCTGCAAGCCCTTTGACAATGTAGTCATCATATAGCACTTAACCATATTGTTTGACTTATACCAAAGCCTGCTTGACTCTCGCTGCTCATCAGTTGATGTGTCGGTAAAGGCAGTGGGTTTGGGAGTAGTGAGCACGAACATGTGTTCTTCTACGATAAGAACATACACCATGTTTCGTTTTCACTCGATATAGTTCGAACTGGATAAGGGATTTTGTGTGAGCATATAGATTATCGGATTAAGAGACATATCTGAAAAATGATGTAAACACATAAGCATACGATCGCACATAATTCGTAATAACAATATTGTAAACTTTTGATAAAACAATATTAGTTGAAACCTTCAATAGTCCAAGGAAATCCACATGCAAGCCATGCGTGTGGACACTTACACATGAACCCCTTGACCAGACTTGTCACGCCCTAATTCCTGAGGAAAGGCACGGATGTCGGGGTATGACTAGGGGTTGGAGAAGCGGGGAAGAATGGGGGAAACCATATATATACATATGAGGTTCACTTACATGCCAAAAATTGCACAACATCTCCTCTATAAAATGATAAATCGAAAAGCGAAACCGAAAATAAGCAAAAAATTGCAACATTGGTGTCGAAAAGCTCGGCCGCCACGTTGATCGTATACAACCGACTACAATCACGGGCTGAGCGATTGGACAACCAATAACAACTATTGGGGTAGGTGTGATATCCGTAGTTTTATCTTGAATTACGATAATAAATTACGTAATTAGCATTATTAATTCAATAATTAAAATCTTAATTAGTCGACTCTTGACTTTGACCAAGCATAATTGGATAATTTACGTATGAGATTCATCGAGGCTTAGTGAATTAAGGAATATAATTTTCAATATTCCTTGAGCGTAATTTTCTAACGTCGAATAAATTAAGCAGTTATGTCTTACAGTATTATTAGCGATTAAGCTTAATTTGAAATTACTATTATTATAGGAATAAATAAAGTTGTAACAAACATTATTTTGAACATTTTAGAGATAATCAAACTAAGAGAATTTAGAGGCGTTTCACGTCTACGTTTAGAATAATCACGATAACTTTAGCATATGATCTCGGAATTATAAAATTCAAATTCTATAATTATATTATCATATAAGAGCATTATTTATCATTAAATAATGCTAGAAAATTAAATAATAGAATGTACCCTATTTTGAGATTTTGAAATATTATATTTCGAAATTAGGGTTTTAAAACCTAAATTATTTTAAATACTTTTCTATGATTAAATTTATTATCTAAGACATATAATATGTCACATAATTATATAATAGCTATTTTATACAAGGAAATAAAATATTTGTAATTACCTTAGTGATTTTCGAAAATGTGGGTTCCTAAGCATGATTTTTAATTTTATTCTTATTTAATTAATGATATTTGATAATTATTATATCATTATGATTTCATTAAGGAAAAAATGAGGTGTAATATAATTTGCACAAGTGTGGGATCCAACTTGTGCATGAGTGGCGAAATTCTTAGGTTTTAAAGCATGATTTTATGTAAAAATATCATCCTACAATTAATTAATGAATATGATTAGGACCTTATCATATATTAGGTGTAAAGTGGTGATAATTTGCTATTGAAACAAGTCATCCATGGCCTTTGGACTATAGTGGCCGAAATTGTTGAAAAAAATGGGTTGAAAATAATTAAATTCATACTATATGATAAGGCCACTTGTCTAGTTGAAATTTTTGACTTTTAAAAAGCTACTTTATACTATAATAATAATATGATAATAATATAGTATATAATATAGAAATAAAATAAAATCCTAGTCTAAAGAATTGAGGTTGGCGAGAATTTCATAAGTAACATATAATGTGATAAATCCTTTTAATTCTTGATAATTATGATCTAATTTATTAATTTAGATATAATGTGACATAATAAAGTATATAGTATAAGAAAAAAATAAAAAAATCAACCTTAGGCTATTGAGGATAGCCGGCGCACCTACATGTATACTATAGTGTTACAATTTAATTAAATTGTGACACCATGCTCAGTTGTAAATTAGGGATAAGATAACATCATGAATATTATAGGGTAAGGATCAAATTTTGTCTCCTCTCGAGGGAGGTGGCGAAATTTTGAAAAGATTTAACAAGTATCTGAAGTTATGATTTCATGTAATAATTAATATCTGAAGTTGCATATACTTATAAATATAACCTAAGCTCTCCACTTCTCCATTTTCTCCCTTCATTTTCGAAACCATAGAGAAAAAAAAAGGAGAGTTCATCAATTCTAATCCCAAATCTGAACATATAAACCTTCTACAATTAAATCATGACTAGATTAAAGGTTAGAAATCTTACGATCTTCAGATACATGCTTAAATTTTGAATTTAAATCAGTTAAATTTTAAGTTATGATCTTAGCTTATATGTATTATTTTAGAAAATTTTAGATATCATGCTAATATGTTTAGATATTATGTTTATACTATGTTATTAAGCATGTATATTCATTATATCATGAAATTAAGCATCTTATTAAATTTATGCTTTGGACCGAAAACTTAGGGGTACTATATGTTGATGATTTTAATTTTTAATTGTTGATTTAAGCATGGAATAATAATCTAGGGTATTAAATGTGCTTATATGAATTTATTTAGAATTTTTGGAAAACTATAGCCTATAATTATATAAATACCGAAAATATATGTATATGATAAAATGTTGTGATATAATTAATGTTTAAGTGTTATAATAGCATATTAAATGTGTAGATTCATAATATATGGTTGTGAGAAATTATTGAAATTTATAAAAATTATTTGGACCTAAGTTGAAATTTTCGAATATGACTTAGGTAACTTAAATTCAATAGTTCATAATAAATAACAATTATGTTATAGTAAGCATAATTGAGGGTGATTAATTGTTATATAAATTTATTGGAATTTTTAAAATCGATTGCTTGGATATTTATGAAAATCGAAAACCTTATGTTAAAATACTAAGGTGTATAAATTTTATTTGACTAAGGTAATTACATACTATTAATCACATTATAAAATAGTGTGACATGTGAATTTATAAAATTTTGCACAATCTAAGCTATTTAATTTATAATGATGAAAATTTCATAATATGTATTAATTATATAAATTTATTTTATCAAGAATAATTACATAATATGATCTAAAATAATGTTTTAGACATAGTATGATTTTATAGAATTTTGGAACAAGAATTGCACATAAAATGATAAATTTCATAAATAATTGAAAAAGTCGAAATGTTGACTTTTGTTGACCAAAGTCAAAATTGTTGACTTGGTGAAAATAGTTGACAAAATCGTTGACCAAGGTCGGCAGACGCATGATCGATGTCGCAATCTATGTGACGTGAAGACGTTTAGTAAGAATGTAACTTACGTTACGTAAGTACATTAAAACATACATTATATACTAAAAAGTTAGAATATCTCTTATAAATTGAGAAAATTCATAATCAACATCAATCGATTAGGAAACGTCAAAATAAGTCCGGCGTTAGCCTTATTTGAGACGTAGAACGTTATAGACTATGTTCGTTTCTATCGAACGTGACCGACGTACTAAAATAATTCTTACGTTAAGGTGATCGTGGACGGGGCATTGGCGTAGGAAAGAGACCATAGTTGAAAGACTACGTGTGCTGAGGTGGGCTTTACTCGAAAAACCACTTTTATTTACGGCGCTTTCTTGAAAAGTATTTATTTACAAGCTTTGGTGAAAAATGATTATGAACTATTATTGATTACATGCCCAAAGTATTTATGTTTTAACGTATGTATCTATCGTGTTGTTGGGCGAGCGACTATGAATGTGAATCGATTATTGGGTAGCTCCCAATTTTAAAATCGATATCGGATCTAGTCGGATCACGAAATTCACAGCTAGGGTTAGCGTGTACACCGGTGTGTGTCGTGAGCCGTTAGCAACATCATCGGCGATCGTGGATCTGATCGGATCGAGAATCCCGGACTATGTGATTGTGAGCCGTTAGCAACATCTTGACCGATCACGGCGTCGGTGAAGGAGCTACTTCTACGGCGTGAGATCGATTATGAACGATTATGTAAATGATACGGATCATACGAATCGAGAAAATGCTGGCGGCGAATCTTTTGAAAATGATAAAGTATTTTGGTATTCACGAGTTATTTGACTAAAATCCTCGTGTTATACTAATGGGCGATGTAATTAAGTGAAATTATTTTGCATGAGTCCACTAAGTGCAATCTTGTACTTAGCCACCGCATGTTTGTTATTAAATGTGCGAGTTGAGGCTGTGATAGGATGGACAAGTGTTGAGCGATCGGAGTTTTTGTCGCTAATAGTTTACCTTGGATGTATATCGTCATATATGCGTTCACGTGCTTTCATTGCTCAAAACACTTTATTATATTTTGGATATTACTTATATTACCTCGGATCGGTTGAATCCTTTTGTTGATGATCATTGGTCTAGTTGTATGAAATCGTTGTGTGTTTATCTATAAGAGTTTGAAGTCTTGAAAGGTTGTTGGTCATTATGTTCTTAATCCTGTTTAATAATATGATCCGTCTAATCCGCACTTTAGATTGGCGGGCTGTTACAGTAGGAGCATCCTACTACACCTGAAGTCACCTCATACGTATATATATGGTTTCCCTCATTCTTCCCCGCTTCTTATTTCCAATCCCTAGTCATACCCCGGCATCCGTGCCTTTCCTCGGGAATTGGGACGTGACAAGACTAAAATAAACATTTTAGTCGTTTAATTTCAATCCATGTTAACTTATCCTTATGACAAATGAAATTAATAATTGGACCTTAACTAGACCACATCACTATCGCAAGAAGGGACTTCACGAGAGTTGTACTTGAGGTGATGCTTAAGTAGTGACCAAAATTTTGACAGCATAAATCAAATTCTTAGAATTGGCATATTTATGCGGACCATACCGCTTCTAATTCAATTTCTTTTGTCATCTCATTTTATATCTCTCTCTAGAGAACTTATAAAAATCACACATGTAATCCACGCGTGTGGATGTTTACACGTGAAACTTTCACTTCTCAATAGATTAAAATGATTTATTTAGAAATCACATCTAATAAACTTATGATAAATAGTGCAAGCAAGCCACGCGTGTGGACGTTTACTCACAGAGTGTATCACTTTTTTAGGGATCAAAATATGAAGGTCTTGACGTATTTAATTTAAGAATTAAAATATCGGGTTTCTTGCCTAGTCTTTTTATTTCAAAAGTCTTGTCCATTGATCGCTCACTTTTCTAACACGAAAACGTGCAAGTATAAAGGTAAGTCGAGTATCGTATCCACAGGATTGTACCACGAAAACACAGAAGCTAACTCAACAACAATTTATCATTATCCAAGAACAGATTTGGTTTATAAAGGGTTTAGGGCCTCGAATATTAAATCCAAAGCAAAAGGTAACAACTTAAAAATAAATGAAAACAATAAACACTCAAACATGATAATATGATAGAAAGACTAACCCTAGGGATGCATTAATCCTACCCACAACGTATGTTTATCCTGCTTCCTATTAACCAATTTTAATCCAGACAAGATGGAAGATCACATATGTAACCAACAATTTCGATTCGACAATTGTGGCGATTGATTACTAATTTTCCTATTCACATTCGTCTCTAGGTGAAAATAAGTAACTCGAAAAGGATCACAAAGAATATGCTTCCTACGAATGTTCCTATCTCAACTACGACTCGAGGCTTATTAGTATTATGCATTCGATATCGATTGACAATTAAAACGGTTAAGTAATTAACTGGCAACTAGATATGCATCAAGATTGATCAGAAATTAACACATATAATTAAGCACCAATAATCATAAATCAATGCCTAAAGGTAAATAATAATAGCAGGAATCACAACATTTAGGATAGAATCATGCAAACCCTAGGATTAGAACGAAAATTAGCTAGACATAATAAATGAAATAAAATACAAAATAAACATAGAAATAGAATTTATATAGATAAAACCCGTAATGTGGCATCTGAAGAACAATCGTTGGGTTCGTATCCCAACCTCAGCGAAAAACGGGAAAATACGGAATTTGTTCGGAAGAAAGCGTTCCAAAGCATTAACAATACGTAGAACTAATGTAGAACAATGCAAAAACTAATGCTAGATGGTTCCAAATCAAAGCTAAAGTGCAAAAATATGAAAAACTAGAGAAAAACTGAGTAAAAACGTGCTAAGGGGTCTAGGGGTATATATAGGCTAAAGGCTGAAACCCTAATTCGCGCCTAGCCGCGTTGCCTCATGACATGACTCGATCATGACCTGCGCGAATGCTCGACTTCACGGTTTTGCTCCGTTCTCTCGCGTCCGAACTCCGAATTATGATCTGTTTGCGCCTATGGACTCCTATCGAGATGCTCTTTAAAATTGTAAACTTTTAACATCCATATTTGTTATATCCATTTCATCATATTTGGTTACATCTTTGCCTTAAGCATGATTATCACCTGAAAAGCCTACAAAACACCAAAGAGAAACCCCAAGAGCAGTATCTTCAAAAAATAGCTAAAAGCATAATGATCGACTATATAAATGCACCTAATAAATCTATTTCATCTTAATATATCATCAATAAACGAGTAAAAAGCACGTTTATCACACCCCCAAACTTGAAGCATTGTTTGTCCTCAAACAAAACAGAACGAACGAAAGACAACAAAACGATAGGGAATGAGTCGAACGACAACAGCAATAAGCCTCATAGCAATGAGCAACAAAAGATTCACCTCAAATAAAAGAAATCATAACATCTTCCGTTCAAATCCACATATCATAAAAACCATAAGCACAAGCCTTCTCAAACTTAAATCCACGGCATGGATATATATATATATATATATAAGAATCTCAAATACTCAAGTGTATCAATGAGGATATGTATACTCTCAATGTTTAAAAACACACGGAATCTACCATAAGCTTGCAAATCGTCTAATTCTCCATTGCTCAAATATGTGCTCAAGAACCAAGATCAAAAAGGTCTTTATAACGGGTTATAATGTAGGCTCTTTGGTAAGGTATGATATAT
The DNA here is from genome assembly GCA_036937905.1 of Salvia rosmarinus. Taxonomy (NCBI): domain Eukaryota; kingdom Viridiplantae; phylum Streptophyta; class Magnoliopsida; order Lamiales; family Lamiaceae; genus Salvia; species Salvia rosmarinus. The sequence continues at coordinate 51,873,026 of CM072814.1, forward strand.
TTAAGCTAAGTGACGCATAATCCCATAATGAAAACACCATAAATATCATAAGACACAATTCCCAACTTTTCACAATTCATTTCAATTTTCCATACCAAGAAGTCATTTTCTTTTAAGAGCGTCACCTTATCATATAAGTGATATACTAATCTCAAGACTAGCTACTTACCCATTTATGTTCTTTTCATACATACTTGTGCCATTTTTTTCTTTTTCCTTTCTTTTCTTTTCGAACTTATACGGGTAATACTTTTCATCATCTATTTTCTTTTCTTTCTTTTTCTCAACCCTCAATTCAAGCGGCCAAATCTCATACTATCTACATAACCAAACCCACGGCTATATGAAAGAATACGGTGAGCTCAAGCGGGCTAATCAAGGATAATATGAATAACTAGTTAGTGTTTGGATAGTATATAGGCTAAGAAAAGAATGCTAATATCATCTCCCGGTTCTTAAGCACATCAATGCAATCTCGAAAAGATCGAGCAAGTTCTAGAAACACATGCTATTTCAAACTATTCACACGAAAGAAACAAGGCGCAAATATATGACAACGATCAGCTCGAAGTCTCGTATGTTTCAAAAATGTGATCAAGTTCTCGAAGGCTCGATACTTACAATAATCATAACATGCTTGTCTCACAAAATCGGTTGCAATAAATTTTCTAATAAAAATAATTCTCATCATCAATTTGCTCGTCATTCAACTCGACCCCAATGAGACACATAACAAAGCAGACACGAAAGCAAAACAAAACAAAACAAAACAAAACAAAGCGAAACAACGAAAAACATTGGGTTACCTCCCAACAAGTAGGGGTGTAATCGAACCGAGCCGAGCCGAACACCATCGTGCTCAAGCTTGGTTTGTTTAATATCGAGCCGAGTCTCGAATTATATTTATCGAATATTTCGAGCTCACGAGCTTATTCGAGCTTTAATCGAACACAATAAACTTTCCAAATTTAGATATATGTTTAGAATATTAATTATTTTATTTTAAAATAAATTATTTTATCCAAAATAACACAATATATTAATTGATTTCTTATAACAAATAAAATTAGTTAAGAGATTTAACACAATAATTACTAATTATAGAAAGAAAATAATTATATCTAGTTAATAATTTTATATTTTTAAGCTAAATCAGTTAACGAACTTGTTCACGAGCTAACGAGCGAATACTACCATGCTCGAGCTTGATTTGTTTAGCTAACGAGCTTCACTAAACAAACTCGAACGAACTTTTATCGAGCCGAACTCCGAATAGCTCATGAATAGTTTGGCTCATTTACAGCCCTACCAACAAGTGCTTAATTTAACACCTTTAGCTAGACCATCACATACCTCGATCAATCCGGTGTTTTGGCAACCTTCTTGCCAAACATGTGGTTGCTCTTATGCTTTGCATTCACGTGAGACCACCACTAAGTGTGGAAGTGGCCCCTCCCAAACTTGAGCGAATCACTCGAGTTCCATGCAGGTCAACTCTTCTTTTTAGCGTCCTCGTCGACCGGTCGGTTGAAATCAGCTCAAAGTTGGGTGGGCGGCGATGGTGACGAACAACAATCTTCATGCTTTGAGTTATCTTGTCGCTTCATGGCATCATAGATTGAAATAGTTAACTCCTCCTTATTTACACGGAAGGTGAGATCACCATCACACGCACATCGATCGAGCCACACACGTAGCTAAGAGCGGTCTCCAGAGAATGAGAGGTGCGTTCCGTCCTACGGCATATCGAGGACCACAAAATCCTTTGGGAAGACAAAATCTTTAACCTTGATAAGCATCTTCTACTATCCCTTTGGACGGGTGGTGATCGTCTGCCATACGGAAACAATTGTAGTAGGCTTTAACTTCCCAATCTCGATTTGTTAAATATTGACAACGGCATCGGGTTGATGCTTGCCCCGTCGCACGAACTCTTGAGAAAGTATGCCTCCAATAATACAAGGTATTGTCAATTGCTGGATCTTTCTGCTTCAGCGGTAGCTTCTTTTTGCGACCTGACCTTGCACTCTTTAGACAAATTAATAGTCTCGAACTTTTCCAACCTCTTCTTGTTGGCAACAACATCTTTTAAAAACTTCATATATCCCGGCATATCTACGGGTGTATCTATCAATGGAATATTGATATTCACCTTTGGGAACATTTCCATGAATCAATCGACATCTCGTCATGTTTGACAGCTGGCCGACTCGGGAGCAGGGGCGGAGGAGTATAAGTGGGATATTTCTTTTCGACTCTCCTCGTGGCCATCCTCGCGATCGCGAGGATGGTCGTAAACACTAGATGAAGGGAAAAACTATGTTTAGCCCTCTCCAGGATCTATCTTGGATGTTTAATTCACCATACTTTGATTATATACCTAGCATGCACCTATATAATTAATTGCAACACGTTGGGGTTTTCTCGTGTTTACCTTTGAATCTGTCGAGGCGGAATGGATCGAGACTGGTGCTTTGACCTTACGGGCGTATCACGGTTACCCAATCTCCAGCGTCGGTGAGGGCGATCTATGGAGAATGCTTGGGAAAATCGCCTCAAGCTCTCAAGAATTTTCAAAAATCTCTCAAAGGATGAACCCTCAAATTCTCGAAAATAATGATGATGATTATTAATCATTGACCTAGATTTAATCTCTTACCTCATATTTATAATGCATTACCATAATCATATGGAAATTACCATAATCCCATATGGAAATTACCATAATCCTATATGGAAATTACCATAATCCCGTATGGAAATTACCATAAACCTTTATGGAAAGGATTATTACCATAATCTTTTATGGAAAGGATCTATGCATATCCCATAAATATAATAATATCCTTATAGGATAAAGAGAATCAAATCCTTGCCTTGTAGAGTGATCGCTCACTTTTTCACACGTAAAGGCGTATATAGAAGGTAAGTCGAGTATCGTATCCACATGGATTATGTCTGAAAACACGAAGCTAGCTCAGCGATAATTCATCATTATTCGCCACGAGAAAATTGGGTGAGCGGTTTTAAGGGCTTGAAATTTAATCAGCGGTAACCATGCGAAAAATAAAGCAAAGCAATAAACACACGGAAGATAAAGCAGATAAGAGAGACTAACCACAGGGATGCATTAATCCTATCCTGGCGTATGTTTATCCTGTTACTATTAGTCGATTTTAATCCGCACAAGATGAAAGATCACATATATAGCCGACAATTTACATTACGACAAAAGCGGTTGTAGATTACTAGTTTTCCCTATTATATTATTCGTCTCTGGGTGAAAACAAGCAACTCCAAACAGATCACAAAGAATATGCTTCCTCTGAATATCTATCTCACTTCGACTCGAGGCTCGTTCGTATCATGCATTCGAGATCGATTGACAATTAATACAATTACGTAATTAACCGATAACTAGATATGCATCAAGATTGATCGAAATCAACACATATAAATAAGCACAATCGAATCATGAATCAATGCAGGACGGTAAATAGCGATAGCGGAATCACAACATATAGGATCGAATCATGCAAACCACAAGATTAGAGCGAAAATCTAGCCGGACATAATAAGCGGAATAAAATACAAATTAACCATAAAAATAGAAATTATATAAATGAAACCCGTATTGAAGCGTCGATGAACAATCGTTGGGCTTGAATCCCAACCTCGGTAACGGAAAATTACAAAGTGTCAGGACGGCGTTAGGATCGTGAACAAGCGTAAAACTAATGAAGAACAATGATCAAATCAACTCTAGAATGAAAATAGATGGAAGCTAAAGCTAAAAATCTGAAAAACTTATGAAAACTGAGTAAAGAGGCTGCGGAATCGTGTGTGCGTCGTTGGGGGCGCGAGGGTGTTGCCGTATATAGGCACACCCAAACCCTATTCTCATACGCGCTCGGACTCGCGACCACTCCTCGCGATCGCTGGGTCGATCGCTAGGTATGTCTCGTAGCTCTTCTCGCTCGCCTCGCTTCTTTCGCATGGTTACCTCGCGACACAGGCTGGCGGTCGCTAGCCACGATCATGAGAAATCGTCCGATAACTTTCTCGGCGTTGGGCTTGCTCGCGAGCACGAGATCGCGGTCGCGGTCTCGGCGGGTTCTCAGCGGGTTGCCTAGCGGCCAGCCTAGCGACCGCTAGGTTGGTCGCTAAAGCGAGCAGATGTGTATTTTGGCTCGTGCGTCGTTCCTTGCTTGATTTTCAACATACGGACCTACACAACACCAAAAGAACACCCAAGAGCGTTATCTTCTAGAAATAGATAAAACATTAAGAATCGATCGTGGCGCACATTAAGCGAGCTAAACTCATCTTCAAATATCAACTATAAGCGTGTGAAATCGCGTTTATCAAACCCCAAACTTAAATCATTGTTTGTCCTCAAACAAAACCAAAACAGAAAGACACAGCGAAAAGATCAACAAGCGCGGCAAAGATGATAACCATTCTAGGCCTCGAAAACATATCAGCGCTCAAAAACATTAGTGCACATGGCGGCGTTAGTCCACTCAACACAAACAACAATTGGCGACAAAACTCATTTAATTGACCCTCACAATGGCATGTGTTTAAAATATAGGATACACTCAACTCATAAAGAAATGTGGGGCGTGTATACACTCGGCGATCAATGCAATGCAACATCTTACCATAGGCTTGCCGTTTCTCTAATATCTCCACCGCGTCATTGTGTTCAAATTAGGATCAAGAGGTCTTTTCATAGGTTATAATGTAGGCACATTGGTTAGGTAGGATAAAATATGGCTAAGTGACTCAAGAATATTCCAGTACCCCGTTTATACTTTTCGACACATATGGACTTTGTCCATTTTCCTCTTCTTTCCCAGCGTGCTAAATCAACGTTTTATGCCACGAGAAGGTACCTATACTTTGATTAAAGACCCTTTATGCTCAACACTCATAGTGAACTTATCATTTTCTTTGTTTTTCTTTTCTAGAGCTTATAGGGGTTATCTTTCACAACAAAGGTACTATTCTTCACCACGGATGTATTTTTAAAAAAACTTTTCTTGTCATAACTTCATCAAATTTCAACCTTTTGATTCCCATATCCATCCTCACCTCCTATCATCCGGTTAATCGAAAGAAAAAGTCTAATAAAGGCTCGAAAGAAGGCGACAAATGGTATATATCATCGGGTTAGTGTTTGGGTGAATATGTGGTTAACAAAGATGGCATTTATCCTTTCCAAATTGAAACACATATTACGGTCTCGACACGAAACACGACAAGTTCTAGAAGATAATCATATGCGATATCACACAATTATGAAGCGTATCAAGATATGTATATCGGTGAAGCTCGAAGTCTCGCGGGATAAGCAAATGGTGAAAAGCAACAACTAAGCCGTCTCGCGTCATTCATGCGTCATTTTCTAACATATCATGCGCACTATCATTAAATTTCACCAAAAATTTCTATAGTCATTGGCCACATGGATTAACACACTTCACTTAACTCGTTGATCGGCCAGAACAAAAACGAAAAACAAAACAAAAACACGACAAAAGACCCCAAAGCATAACAACTAAACCATAAAGCACGAAACATAAGCGAGTTCTCAACCAACCAAACTCGTCTACTCCCCCAAACTTATTGTGAACACGTGGAAGCAATAAGGTTTGCAAAAAAGTAGTGTTGGGAGAAAACTTACCTTGAATGCCGCGCTACTCGGTGGTGGATAAAATCCACGCCCTTGATTCCATTCTTTGCATCATCTCCATCATTTTTCGTTGTTGCTCGAGATGTGCACAGTGTTGGGTGTAGAGGGCTTGTTGTTGCTCCATAATCGAGTCGGGGTTCCGTCAATATGGTTGAGCGACCATCTATTTGATCTGTCGATCATAAATCCGGGATTGCCTCGAGCGGGTGGCGGGTGCGATATGCACTTTGTCTCGGGAGCCACTGGGCTCGGCTTGCTCCTCATGCGGTTGCTCGCCCTTAACCTCGCCTTGTGCGTTCACGCGCTGCGTCCATGCATAGTCTTGTGAGGAGCTCAAATTCAGTTGGCATCCAGCGTTAAAGTAGCGGCTTATACTGGTGAGCTCGGGATTGGGTAGGCGGAAGACTGATTGGCCGTTTTGATCATATAACAGCCACAAGTAACGTCTGGGGTGCCTCTTCAGGAACGTCTTGACATAAAGGCACGGCTTGTCCATGAAGATGTCGTGAGAGATCGGACTCTTTCGAATCGTGATCCCAAAAAAATCGACAATGGGGTATGAATCCCCTATGCATATCTTGAATTACCCGAAACCGTGGGTTGCATGTGGAAGTCTTGAGCTAGGAACATGCCGGCATGCATCTTACGGTTGAACACGGCTCCAATCGGTATGCTCATATCTTGTGAGAGGGGCGGTCGGCGTTGACGGCCATGTAAGGTGAGCGTGATGAGCGGTGGAAATAACGGACGGCGGATTCCGTGTCGAGCTAGCCGATCTCGAGGCATCATAGTATGGAGTGTGCTCGATGCAGGTCCATGAACTTTGGCCATACGCTTTGGACCGTGTACTCGGCGTCCCTATGTAGTTTCCTCGGGATCTCCATTGATTATTCCATTAAGTTCGTCCACGGATAGTTGGCGGGGCTCGTTGTCAGTGGAACATGAGGTAATCCGGCATTCCGTTTGCGCTTGTGGACATAGAGTCGACAAGAATTCGAGTGTCGGGATCCGGTATGTAAGATAATTGGCCGTGATAGCGAGTACAGCCGGATCTCTCGGCCAACCCGTCACGTCATTGCTTATACCCGTCTCTTGACACATATTGATGCACATGAACCGTGAATGCCTATGCGTAATCTCACCAATCGATCCCAGCGACTTCTCGACGAGTCATTCGGCGATCGACTCCAAAATTTTCGGGATCGAATTCATCTTGTGGTGCCATGCGTGGCTCGTCGTGGAGCTCATCTTGTGTCTCGTCGTGGGAAGTGGAGACAATGCTCTTGCCCTTGCACTTGTGGCCGTGAGTGCTGGCATATTGTACCTAAAAGAATTTCAAAGTCGTAGCGTGTATGAATGAAACTATCAAAACAACGTCGACCCAAAATGCTCAATATAGATCCCCAAACTTCAACTTAGTCAAATTATTTCCCCATATTGTCATATGAGCTTGCAAGACAACACAAATGGGAAAAACACACACGACCAAAAATTTGCAAAATTGGACGTTACGGTAATCTCGCGACCACACCTCGCGGTCGCGGTGTGGTCGCTAACAAGGTCGGCGACCGCTCGGGGCAGGCGCCACGGCATAGCGTCTTGCGGCAGCGCCGAGCAGCGCCTGACCGGTGGCCGCGAATCGGTCGTGAACACGAAACGGCGAAATATAAAGCTGTTTCTCAAATTTTTAACCCAAATCAACAATGTAGGCACATTAGGCGAACAATATCGTGTATAGCGTTAATAAACCTATCATTGGACAAACCATGCTCAAACACCAAACAAATCTAACAAAATAAGCCCTAGTTTCTCAAATTTGATTAAACCCACTTCAATAGGATAAATGGAACAAATCCTTCCTAATCATGCTCAATAAGCGTAAACCCATGAAGAATGAAACAAATATAGCATACCTTGAGTGGATTTGATGGAGAAAGCATGAAAATTGGAGAGAGAGTGTCTTGGGTGCTTGAGAGGAGAAAGGAGGTTGCTATTTTTCGAAAAAAAGCGTATGTGTGTGTGTGTAGGTTACAAGAATGGGGAAAATAAGTGTTAAAAGCGGGTCATGGCGGGCGCGGGTTGGGGCAGTGGTCGCGACGGATCTCATGGTCGAGCTCGCGATCGCGAGCTTGGCATGACTCTGTCGCTCAAACAAAAACCGTTACGCCCAAATTCTCGCGACCGCGCCTCGCGACCTGCGATCGCTAGGTACTTGTTTTTTTTTTTTTTTTAAAAAAGCTATTAAAACTTGGGATCTCACAAAACAACGAGACACGACACAAACAAAGAAACACAACCAAAAACAAAAAGCGAAAACAACAAACACAAAAGCATGTAAAGCGTTGGGTTACCTCCCACCCGGTGCTAGAATTATCGTCGCTAGCTCGGCGGTACCTCTTATCATGGTTCGTTGAGCTTGGTCACCTTGACTTCTCGATTGAAGTGTGACTTGAAGTAGGATTTGAGTCTTGGCCGTTCACTTTAAAAATGTTACCCCAGTCTGGAGTTCGTAACTCCCATTGGCAGTGCATGGTAAGCGGTATCTGACCCGACCATCTTGTCTTGAGCTTTCAGGGAATAGGCGGTCGAGCATTGTAAAGCAAAACTTCATTACCGGCAAAATCCTTTGGCACGAATGTGGAGATCATGGAATTTCGAGCTATTTCCTTGTATCCGAGAATTCTCAAAGCTTCATTCCTCCACTCGTCGAGCTCCAACAGAGCTCTTTCCTTGTATATCAGAAATTCTCAAAAGCTTCATTCCTCCACTCGTCAAGCTCCAACAGTTGGTCACTTCTCATCATCTGGCCTCCTTGAAATCCATGTTGATTCTCCTCGTGGCCCAATATGCTTTGTCTTCCAATTATTTGGTAAATGGCGAGGATTTACCAAATACCATTTGATATGGAGATAGCAGATGGGAGCTTTGTATGCAGTCCGGTAGGCCCAAAGAGCATCATCCAACTGCTTGGCCCAATCCTTGCGATGAACAACCGATTTCTCTAAAATCTGCTTGATCTCTCGGTTGGCGAGCTCAGCTTGCCCGTTTGCTTGTGGATGGTAGGGGAGGTGACTCGATCTTCACACCATATTTGGCTAGAAACGTTGCCTAGCCACTTATTATTAAATGTGACCCCCGTCAGCGATCAAAGCCCTCGGGACTCCAAATCAGTCGAGAATGTTCTTGTGAAGGAACTTGATCACTACCTTGGAGTCGTTCATGGCGGTGGGAATCGCCTCTACCCAACGGAAGCGTACTCCACAGAGAAGAAGAATGTCGTGTAACCACAAGACATGGGAGCGGACCCGTGAGTCGATCCCCATCGTCGAATAGTTCCACCTCGATGATGGTTTTACGTGGCATCTCGTCTTTCTTAGTGACATTCCCCACTCTTTGACAACGATCACAACTCTTGATAAAGATTGGCAATCTTTGAAGATCGAAGGCGAAAAGAATCCTTGTGGCAAATCTTTGCATTGTCTTGCCATTGCAAAATGGCCTCCGGTCAACGAACTATGGCACTTTCGTGGATTATGTTCTCCCATTCTCCTTGGGGAGCAGCGGCGTGTCGGACCATCGGCACATCGGCGGTAGAGGTGAGGATCGTCCCGATAATAGAACTTGACATCGTGGAGAAACTTCTTTTTCAAATGACCTTTGCGATGGAGTAAAGCTCAATCACCAAATAATTGACAAAATCGGCATACCATGGTGTGCGATCAATGGCGCCAAGATGTGCTCGTGCGGGAAGTTCTCCTTGATCCCAATCTTCTTATCCTCTCCTTCGATGGCTTCTCCAATCGCGACAAGTGGTCGGCAACCATATTTTCGCAGCCACTTTCTATCTTTAATTTCCATGTCGAATTCTTGAAGAAGGAGGATCCATCTCACGATGCGGGCTTTGAATCTTTCTTGGCGAACAAATGACGAATGGCGGCATGGTCGGTGTGTACGATGGTGTGGGTGCCCACCAAATAAGGTCTAAACTTATCAAAAGCATAGACCACGCAAGTAATTCCTTCTCCGTGGTGGTGTAGTTCATTTGAAGCGAGTCGTGAGTCTTACTTGCATAATAAATGACTCGGAAAAGCTTGTCTCGTTTCTTCTGTCTGACCCATTGCCCAATCACTCGTATCACACATCGGCTCAAGCGGTTGACTCCAATCGGGGAGACCAAAGCGGGTCGAGATCGGGGTTAACTTCAATTTCTCGAATGCCTCCAAACACTCATTTGTGAACACGAACTTCATATCTTTCTCGAGCAATCCACACAATGGCTTCGTGATGTGAAATCCTTGATGAACCTTCTACAAAAGCCGCATGACCGAGAAAACTCCTCACCGATTTGACATTTGTGGCGGAGGTAGTTTCTCGATAGCTACTATCTTTGCTCGATCCACTTCCAAACCCTTGGCGAGACTTTGTGACCAAGCACGATACCTTCCTTCACCATGAAATGGCACTTCTCCCAATTGAGAACAAGATTAGATCTCCTCATCTTTGCAACACATGTGACAAATTATGGAGACAATGGTTGAATGAAGAGCGAAACACGGAAAAGTCGTCCATAAAGACTTCCATAATATTCTCGATCAACCCATGGAAGATGGACATCATGCACCTTTGGGCGTGGGTCGGCATTGCACAATCAAGCGGCATTCGCTTATAGGCGAAAACTCCATCTGGACACGTAACGCCATCTTGTCTTTGATCTTGGGCGATGGCAATCGATTATACCCGAATATCCGTCGAGAAAACAAGTAGAACTCATACCCGCTAGTGCATCCAACATCGATCGATAAAGGCGGGGAAAATGGTCTTTCCTCGTGGGCGTGTTCAAAGCACGATAGTCGATGCAAACTCGCCATCTGATTACGAGTCTTATTGCCTGGCAAGCTCGTTTGTCTCGTCTATGATCACCGTGATACCCCTTTCTTGGATACCACTTGGTAGGGCTAACCCACTCGGCTGTCGGATATGGCATAGATCATGCTGCGTCTAAAGCTTGACACCTCTTTTACGGCGACCTCTTGCATTGCGGTTTAGTCGGCGTTGAGTTTACACCTTTGGCTTATATTCATTCTCTAACGGGATCCGATGCATGCAAATCGGTGACCCCTGATATCGAAATCATCCACCCAATCGTAGACTTGCTTCGCTTGACAAAGACAACCATCGGTTTACGTGCTCCTCATACATCAAAGCCGAAGATATTATCACGGACACGTCTCGCCGTCGCTGAGAATGCATCTTGAAGGTGGTCCGAGCAACTCTTTCAACTCGATCTTGGGTGTAGTCTCTTCCTTCTTCACCACGGCGTCCTCTCCTCCAATCGGCTTCCTCGCGTCTAAATAAGGCCTTTGACTCCTCGGGAGGCCTTGACTTCATCGATGGACTCGAGATACTCTAAAATCTCATCACGCCTCATCAAGGTGCCGGGTGAGAAAATCGAGGTTCTCGCATACAAAACTCCACGGATCGGTGATTGAAAGTGAGTGGGAGGCAGTTGCTCTATAACTCGACAGGTCTTCCATGGTCTTCTCGTCAGTTTTCTTCATAGTATCGTATATAGAGATTTTCATCTCCTCGTCGTTGACTCAAGGTGAGATCTCCATCTTGCACGTCTATCGATGCTCTGCAGTAGCTAGGAATGGTCGCCCGAGAATAAGAGGTGTATTCCCATCCTCGCATATCGAGAACAACGAAATCACCGGAAGATGAAATCTCGAACTTTCACGACACGTCATCACTATCCCTTCGGATAAGTTACCGATGTGTACGCCATCCGAAGAGCTATGGTGGTCGGCTTGATCTCCCCAATCTCAATCATTAAAAATGGACAACGACATCAGTTGATGCTTGCCCCAAATCTGCAGAACGCTTGGAGAATATGCGTCCTCCGATGACACATGCTATGGTGAAGCTGCACGGATCTTTGCAGCGGCGGCTTCTTTTGCGATCTGACCTTGCCTCTTGAGACAAATTTATCGTCTCGAATTTCCCAAGCTTCATTTATTGGCAGCGGCATCCTTCAAAAACTTAACGTAACCCGGCATGTCTCGGGTGCATCAAGTAGAGGAATATTGATGTGCACCTTTTGGAACATCTCCGTGAACACAGGTCGACTTCTCATCGTGCCAGGCTTGGCTAAGCGGCTTGGAAGCGGAATTGGTGGCGACGTCGTCGGAAATTTCTTCACCGGTAGCCCTTCATGATCGACCTCGCGACCGGCGTGCGGTTGCTAGCAATGAACACCATCTTCCTTCATCTTGGCAGACGGCATCGCGCGCTTTCTCAGGCGCTAGGTTTGCGTGCAAAGCTTCTGTCGATTTCTGTGCGGCGGCGAATTACTAGCGACGCTGGTCTTCCGCTAGGCCTCGGCCGACTTGTCGGCGGTGCGTTTTGACTTGTCGCGCCCGAACCGCTCGTGAACTCACTATAGGATTCCTTGCGGCGGACTCGCGGTCGTGAGATCCTCTCTCTTTTACCGTTTTCATCGTTCGTCTCCTCGTGATTTTGATAGGCTCGTCCACTCCTCAATTGAATGGCATTACGGTGATTTTAGGGTTTACCTCATTATTACTCGAGAAATTGGCCCGACTTGTCTTTGCCCGTTACATTGTCGGCTATCGACTTATTTGATTCTCCATCATCTTCATATGCTTTCCCATAGCTGTCGCGATGGACTCAAATGATTAATCTTACGCGGTGTTGCTTATAAGCGAATTACGATTCGTTGCCAATTGTTGGTTGCTTACAACCAGCTGCTGCATCATGTCCTCTAGACTCGGCTTGCGTCTCTTGAATCCTCCGTTCTGGCGAAACTTTGGAGGCTGTTGAAAATTAGGGTTGGCGTCTGAGAAATTTGGGTGATTTACATTGTTTGGATTGTCGCGGATTCCCCGGACGGTTGTTCCTCACGATTGATATAATTCACGTCCTCGGCCTCATTCGTCTACGACTCGGCGACATTATCCCGAGCAGCCTTTTCGCTTTCCTTTCTTTCTCAAATTGGCTTCTCAACAAGGTGAGCGCTCCATAATATTATCGTGCCGAATCACCTTCAATAGTAGAAGCCTTCACCACGTGTCCTCTCCATCGACCATTGATAGCGGTGGCCGCCATCTCTTCTATGATCTTGGTGGCTTCGTCTCTACGATCTATTCGATAGGCAGCCCGCTGATCGTCGACAATACTCCTCGTGTGAGGTGTCGTATTGTTGTAAAAGCGTATGTCTGCTTCTCCCTCGAGAATCCATCTTTGTGGGCACGCTTCTCAATAGGCCTGAATCTTTCCCGACTCGAATAAAGATTCATCTCTAGCGGGAGAAGTGGGAAATCTCGGCTATGATCTTACGTGCCTTAGCGGAGGAAAGTACTTGAAGAAATTTCTCACATAGCGTTGCCCAGCTGTTGATGCCGTGCGATCTAAGGTCTTGAACGATTACTTTGCTTCATTTCGCGGAGAAAATCCGAACATCGCGTCCGGATTGTCTTGTGGCACCCATTACATTTGATGGTGTTACAAATATCGAGATAGGTCTCGAGATGGGCATTCGGATCTCTGTGACTCCTCCTCCGAGCTGTTCCCCTTGAACCATCTTGATTAGGGCGGCTTGACTCAAAATTGTTAAGCGTTTACTTGCGGGCCCCATCCGCCTCCTTGAAATTGCTCGGTGGATGCGTACATATAATTCAATGGTCTTGCCTCGGGGCGGGGACAACGAGTCCCATAGTCGCCAATTGGCGCATTTCTGTAAATCCGCTAACAGTGCGGCTACGCCGGAGGAACACCGTTGTTACGATTATTACGATTTTCCATTGCTTCTTTCTTCTTTCCATCTCCTTCTCCTTTGTGAGTTTTCGATTCCCGGATCAAAGTGTAGTTCGGAGGTCCTCGGGGACCTTGTGAACATAAACTACCAGGGGAAAAGAGGAATCAGTTAGCAAGGAATAAAAATAATAAAATAAAAGTACAACATGAATTAATAATTCCAAATTGTCGAAGCTATTCGAATATGATCTTAACAATCCCGACAATGGCGCAAAATTGATCGCTCACTTTTTCTGCGTAAAAGGCGTATATAGAAGGTAAGTCGATGTATCGTATCCACGAGGATTATGTCTGAAAACACGAAGCTAGCTCAGCGATAATTCATCATTATTGAGCACGAAAATTGGGTGAGCGGTTTTAGGGCTTGAATTTAATCAAGCGGTAACCATGCAGAAAATAAAACAAAGCAATAAACACCACGAAGATAAAAGCAGAGATAAGAGAGACTAACCCTAGGATGCATTAATCCTATCCACAGCGTATGTTTATCCTGTTCCTATTAGCCATTTTAATCCGAGACAAGATGGAAGATCACATATATAGCAAACAATTTACATTACGACAAAAGCGGTGTAGATTACTAGTTTTCCTAATCTTATTACGTCTCTGGGTGAAAACAAGCAACTCAAACAGATCACAAAAGAATATGCTTCCTACGAATATCTATCTAAGCTACGACTCAAGGCACGTTCGTATATCATGCATTCGAGATCGATTGACAATTAATACAGATTACGTAATTAACCGACAACTAGATATGCATCAAGATTGATGAAATCAACACATATAAATAAGCACAATCGAATCATGAATCAATGCACGGGCGGTAAATAAGCGATGCAGGGAATCACAACATATAGGATCGAATCATGCAAACCCAAGTTAGAGCGAAAATCTGGCCGAGACATAATAAGCGGAATAAAATCTGAATTAACCATAAAAATAGTATTTATATAAATGAAACCCGTATTGAAGCGTCGATGAACAATCGTTGGGCTTGAATCCCAACCTCGGTAACGGAAAATTGCAAGATTATCCGGACAACGTTAGGATCGTGAATAAGCGTAAAACTAATGAAGAACAATGATCAAATCAACTCTAGAATGAAAATAGATGGAAGCTAAAGCTAAAATCTGAAAAACATGAAAAAGCTGAGTAAAGAGGCTGCGGAATCGTGTGTGCGTCGTTGGGGCGCGAGGGTTGCCGTATATATGGCACACCCAAACCTAATTCTCCTACGCGCTCGGACTCGCGACCACTCTCGCGATCGCTGGGTCGATCGCTAGGTATGTCTCGCGCTCTTCTGCTTCCGCTACGCCTCCTTGCTCGCATGGTTACCTCGCGACACAGCTAGCGGTGTAGCTTGATTACGAATCGTCGATGCTTTCGGTCTTTGGGCTTCGCTCACCGGCTTGAGATCGCGGTCGCGGTCTCGGCCCGGAGGTTCTCAGCGGGTTGCCTAGCGGCCAGCCTAGCGACCGCTATGTTGGTCGCTAAAGCAGAGCCGGATGTGTATTTTGGCTCGTGCGTCTTTCCTTGCCCGATTTTCAACATATGGACCTACACACGCCAAAAGAACACCCAAGCGTTATCTTCTAGAAATAGATAAAACATTAAGAATCGATACATAGCAGCATTAAGCGAGCTAAACTCATCTTCAAATATCAACTATAAGCGTGTGAAATGCGCGTTTATCATAAACATAAGGCGCAGATTTTACCTAGCTTACGGGCTTTGGATGGGCGGTCGAGGATCAAATGCAAGGAATAAAGATGGGCCTCAAATAAATTAATTATCTTATGTTCGGCCGAACATAAATTAATTTATAAACATTATTCATGCCACTAGAGAATAAATCTTGACTTACCTTTATTATTAGAAGTTGGTCGGGCTTGCACTTAGACATTCTGAATCCCGTATTTAAGATATCGAGCGTCCATTAATTATTTATAGCATTACATTGCTTAATATAATTAATATCTTTAATTTCTTAAGTAGTACCACTCAACCTTATTATTGTACTTGAGTTAACTCAACTGCGAGGTTTAGTACAATAAACATTTAAACTCCTTAAGGGGCGTCATCGTCTAGCGGATACGGTGACTCGTCTGAGATAACTAGCATGACATACAAGCACTTTGCCACCACCCAGAGATGAGGAGAATATTGGGTTAGAACATAACCCTACTTGTAACAAGTCAAGTGATGGTGGCAACTTCATACTCATCAATACCTTATCGAGATTTAGATCATCGTAAGTCACGAGATCTGGGTTCTTCACTACGGTCGGATAGAAGAACTCATCTCACGTGATCCTTCATACGTCGAGGCGTACCGGCATATACAGTAACCAAGTCGAGTCACTTCTTATCTATCTGCGACTTATCTGAAATGACTAGGTCCTCAAGTTGTCTCGGTTGTGAAACTTTTATATCTCATTAAGCGACCAATCATCACGGACTTACGTGATCTTCTACACCTTGTATGAGTCTAACATATATGAGATAAGGGACACGAGATATATGCAATCAAGTAATCAAATCGGATAGGAGATTATAATAGTGGTAGCGAGGAAACATTGTATCAAGCTCGACCAAAGCGCTTTTCGGTATACAAATCCGATAATCTCCCACTTATACTAAAGCAAACTTTAGTATACAATGTGTCTCTCTACTAGCTATTACAAACAAAACCATCACTTTGCTTCTCCCGACTTATACAAAGTTTCCTTTCTAAGTGGGTGCCATCAAGCATGAATCGAGTCCTCTAACGTGTCCATCGTAGACTTTTTGCGGCGGGGCTTTTTCGTGAATGGATCCGCTAGGTTATCCGTCGTATCAATCTTTTCAATCAACCGTCACCTCGTCTGATTTCTCGTATGACATGGTACCCTACTCTGTGTTTGGTCGCTTGTGGGTCCGTGGTTCCTTGAGTTTGCCGCTGCACGAGTTATCACGATGAAACTATGATACTCTTGGGCAAACCGGGTACCACATCTAGATCCATGAGGTAGTTCTTGAACCATACAGCCTCTTAGAAGCCTCAGAGCGGCTACATATTCGGCTTCCATGGTAGAGTCCGCAATGCATCGTTGCTTTGCACTCCGCTAGGAATCGGACCACCTCCCAGGTAAACACCTAGCTTGAGGTAGACTTTTTTCTCATCAAAGGTAATCATAGCCGAGGATACTATACGCATGGTAAACTAGCCTATAATCTCGAGTCCTTTTCGGTACTTGAGTATATGCTTCTGCTGAGTCAATGAGCTTGTCGAGGGTTGCTGCTGCATATAGATTTCTCTACACTTTCTCAAGGTAACCGTTTAAGCGGTTTTAAAATCCATTGCCAAACCTCTGGTTCAAGAGGCTGCTATGGCGGAAAGAATTACGATGGACTTGAGCATTGCTACAGGTGAAATGTCTCGCCGAAATCGATGCCCTCAATGCGAGTGTACCCGCCCGCCACAAGCACGGCTTTAAAAGCGAGAAACCTCACCATCGGAATCTCTCTTGCTTTGTATATCCACTTACGCCTATGGCTTCCTTGCCATCGGTAGAGGTGTCTTTTCATATACATCCATAGCGTTATGGACTCATTTCTAAGTCCATAGTGGTGTGCCATGATCTTGCATCAATGTCTTGTATCGCCTCCTTGTATGTCCATGGGTCGATTGTTGCTTAGTTTCACGGGACTAAATCGAAGATTCTCCCACGAACATAAATCGCTCGGTTGACGAACAACCACTCCGACTACGACTGAGGTTCTCTGAGGCACTATGGCAACGCGGTGGGTCTGCAGCTTGTGGTTCTCATCTTCTTAGCTGACTTCTTTGGGTGGGTACCACTTATGCGGTCGGTATCTCGGGTGGAACTCGACCCACTTCAATTTCTTGAAGTATCTGGTGTCGATCCATCCCACTAGACTCGACATCTCGTACCTTTGGCCCTAATCGGTGGCGGAATCTGATCGTCTTCTAATTCTTGAAGAATGATTTCAACTTTGGACTTATGATTCTTCATATAATAATCTTCTAAGAATCGAACATTAGTGCTAATAATGGCACCATCCTTAGGACTATAGAATAAACCACCTTTCGTTCCTCTAGGATATCGAATAACGACCTATGGCGGATCTAGCCTCCAACTTTCGACCTTCTTGTGACGTGTGTTCGGATCGCCCAAATATCATATGTGGCTTAAGCGGGCTTCGCCCAAACCACAACTTCGAAGGGTCTTTTCGTGACTTGACGGTACTAGTTTTAGCAAGTATGCATTGTTTCTAAGGCGTACCCAGGAAACGAAATAGGCAATGTTGCATAACTCATCATTTATCTAACCATTTCCAAAAGAGTCCTATGTTCTTCGCTCGACACACCATTTCTTTGGTGTGCCCGGTGAAATCATTGGGAGGTAATCCCATACTTCACTAGATAGTCCATGAACTAATTCGAGGTATTACGCCACCCTGATCGGACCAAAGATGACTTGATACTCTGCCAACCGTCTCTACTTCGCCTTAAACTCTTTGAATTTCTCAAAGCATTCGGACTTGCGGTGAAAGCGGTATATCGTATCCGGTACCTTGAGTGTCGTCGATGAAAGTGATAAAATACTCGTACCCTCCACGAGCTTGTGTGGACATCGGTCCACACAGGTCGAAATGGACTAACTCTAACATTTCTTTGGCTCTATAACCCTTTGCTTTGAAGGGTGCAGTGGCATCTTACCTTCATCTGGGATTCGCGGGGCTGAGATGGAGTAGCGTGAGATTACAACGCTCCATTCTTAGCAGGTCTTTGGATCCTATTTAGATGATGTGACCTAATCTAAGATGCCGGAGAAATGTGGTATCATCTTCTTGAAAACTTTCTCTTTCTAGGGTTTGAAGAAGATGCAACATAGTTATAGGTATTATGTTTTGCGAGAAATAGTATAAAGCGAATTATATAAAGTGCCAACACGAGATAACCGTCATTTCTTATGATAGAAACACCACTTATCAAAAATAACGAGAATATCCATGAGTAAATAGTTTGAAGCAAACAAGGTTCATGAAAATCCGGCACATATAAGCGTCTTTTAAAACTAAAGCTGTTCTCTCAAAACATAAAGTAACATCTCCGGCGCAGCGGCCTCGACTTTCGTAGCGTTGCCCATGGAGATCGTTATCTCGCCATTACTCCACTCACTGTCCATGAGGAACCCACGCAGGTGTAACAAACATGATCGATCGCACCGTGTCTACTACCCAAGAATGGGTAGAACAAGTTGCTAAACATGTTTCCGTTACTAAAGCAAGCAGTACCTTGAGCACTTGAGCATAGGGCACTTAGCCTTCAATGCCCGATCTTACCGCACTTGAAGCACTTGTCCTTCTCCTTTGCTTCTTCAAGCCTCCGGTGGCGACCATGTTCTTGCTCCATTACTCCCACTATTTCCTTGCATCTACCACCTTTGGTGCCCTTTTCTTTCCATTTTGCAGCGAAAAATTTGGGCCCTTAGATGTGCTAGCAAGAGCATGTGCTCCTTTGCCCATAACTCTTCCATGACTACGAGATCATTGAGCAAGCGACTAAGTGTATACTCGGTCTTGCTCATGATCGCATTCACGCCGTAGTTCTCAAAAGACTTGGGCGGTGTATTGAGGATGATATCGACCTTGGCCGTCGTCATACCTCCTCCCCAATCAAGACTATCCATGAGATGAGTCATGTGGAGACATGTTCATGGACCGAACTTCCTTCTTCCATCTTACACGCCAAGAATTTCTCTCATTGTGTGGAATGACAAGTTGTCGATCCGATCGCCAAACTTACTCTCGAGACTTGACCAAATATCGATCGCGTCTACCATCGTTCGATCTTTGCGGTACAGACCTTTGGACATAGTAGTCATCATATAGCATTTAGCCATGTGTTTGACTTATTCCAAAGTGCGCAGACTCTCGGCGCTCATTAGTCGATCGTCGGTAAGGGCATCGGGTTTAGGAGTAGTGAGAACAAACATGTGTTCTTGATAAGAACATATTCCGTGTTTCGTTCCCTCGATAAAAATTTGGACCGATAATAGCAGTTTTTGCGAGCATATTGATAATCGATGTAAGAGACATATCTGAAGCGATAATGTAAACACATAAGCATATGATTGCACATTCGTAACAATAATATTGTAACCTTTGATAAAACAATATTAATTGAAACCTCCAATCATGAGGAGATCCCACATGAGACCACGTGTGGGCGTTTACCACATGAACCCCTTGACCGGACTAAAATATACCTTTTCATAGCAGCATTAAGCGAGCTAAACTCATCTTCAATATCAACTATAAGCGTGTGAAATGCGCGTTTATCATAAGACATAAGGCGTAGATTTACCTAGCTTCAGACTGGATGGGCGATCCGAGGATCAAATAGGAATAAAGATGGGCCTCAAATAAATTAATTATCTTATGTTCGCCGAACATAAATTAATTTATAAACATTTATTCATGCCACTAGAGAATAAGAATCTTGACTACTTTATTACAGAAGTTGGTCGAACTTGCACTTAGACATTCTGAATCCCGTATTTAAGATATCGAGCGTCCATTAATTATTTATAGCATTACATGCTTATATAATTAATATCTTTAATTTCTTAAGTAGTACCACTCAACCTTATTGATTGCTAGAGTTAACTCACTGCGAGGGTTTAGTACAATAAACATTTAATTCCTTGGGGCGTCATCATCTAAGCGGATACGTGACTCGTCTGAGATAACTAGCATGACATACAAACTTGCCACCACCGAGATGAGAATATTGGGTTAGAACATAACCTACTCGTAACAAGTCAAGTGATGGTGGCAACTTCATACTCATCTAATACCTTATCGAGATTTAGATCATCGTAAGTCGAGATCTGGTTCTTCCTCTGATCGGATAGAAGAACTCATCTCACTTGATCCTTCATACGTCAAGGCGTACCGGCATATACAGAACCAAGTCAGTCACTTCTTATCTATCTGCGACTATCTGATGACTGGTCCTCAAGTGTCTCGGTGTGAAACTTTTATATCTCTTAAGCTGACCAATCATACGACGGATCTTCTACACCTTATGATCTAACATATATGAGATAAGGGACACGGATATATGCAATCAAGTAATCAAATCGGATAGGAGATTATAATAGTGGTAGCGAGAAACATTGTATACGACTCAGCAAAGCGCTGTATACAAATCCATAATCTCCACTTATACTAAAGCAAACTTTTAGTATACAATGTGTCTCTCTACTAGCTATTACAAACAAAACCATCACTTTGCTTCTCCCTATACAAAGTTTCCTTTCTAAGTGGGTGCCATCAATGAATCGAGTCCTCTAACGTGTCCATCGTAGACTTTTTGCGGCGGGCTTTCTAATGGATCCGCTAGGTTATCCGTCGTATCAATCTTTTCAATACACCGTCACCTCGTCTGATTTCTGTATGACATGGTACTCTCTCTGTGTTTGGTCGCCTGTGGGTCCGTGGTTCTTGAGTTTGCGTGCACGAGTTATCACGATAAACTATGATACTCTTGGGCAAACCGGGTACCACATCTAGATCCGTAGGTAGTTCTTGAACATACTGCCTCTTAGAAGCCTCAGGCGGCTACATATTCGGTTCCATGGTAGAGTCCGCAATGCATTGCTTTGCACTCCGCTAGAGATCGGCTCCACCTCCCAAGGTAAACACTGCAGGTAGACTTTTTCTCATCAAGGTAAATACATAGCCGAGGATACTATACGCATGGTAAACAGCCTATAATCTCGAGTCCTTTTCGGTACTTGAGTATATGCTTCTCTGAGTCAATGAGCTTGTCGAGGTTTGCTGCATATAGATTTCTCTACCTTCTCAAGGCAACCGTTTGAAGCGGTTTAAAATCCATTGCCAAACCTCTGGGTTCAAGTGAGGCGCTATGGCGGAAGAATTACGATGGACTTGAGCATTGCTACAGGAGAAATGTCTCGCGAAATCGATGCCCTCAATGCAGTGTACCCGCCACGCACAAGCACGGCTTTAAAAGCGAAACCTCACCATCGGAATCTCTTCTTTCTTTGTATATCCCTTACGCCTATGGCTTCCTTGCCATCGGTAGAGGTGTCTTTCATATACATCCATAGCGTTATGGACTCCATTTCTAAGTCCTAGTGGTGTGCCATGATCTTGCATCAATGTCTTGTATCGCCTCCTTGTATGTCCATGGGTCGATTGTTGCTGTCGTTTCACGGGACTAAATCGAAGATTCTCCACGAACATAAATCGCTCGGTTGACGAACAACCCACTACGGCACGAGTTCTCGGGCACTATAGCATGGTGGAGTCCTTTCTTTCTCAAATCGCTTCTCAACAAGGCGAACCGCCCATAATATTATCGTATCAATCACCTTCAATAGTAGAAGCCTTCACCAACCGTGTCCTCTCCATCGCCATTGATAACCGCTGGCCGCCATCTCTTCTATGATGCGGCCGGCTTCGCTTCACACGCCTATTCAATAGGCAGCTCCGCCGACAAGGCCAACAATCCCCTCGTGGAGGTGTCACCATCAGAAACCGTGTAACTGCCGCCCCTCGAGAATCCATGTCTGGGCACCTTCTCAATAGCCCCCGAATCTTCCCACGACTTAATAAAGATTCATCTCCTAACCGGGAGAAGTGGGAAATCTCGCTATGATCTTCTCGTGCCTTAGCTGTATGGAAAGTACTTAAAGAAATTTCACATAGCGCTGCCCAACCTGCTGATGCCCGTATTTATCTAAGGTCTCAACCTGCTTTGCTTCATTTCGCAGAAAATCCGAACATGCGATCCGGATTGTGTCTTGTGGCACCCCATTCTGCTTGATGGTGTTACAAATATCGAGATAGGTCTCGAGACGGGCATTCGATCTCCGCGACTCCTCCTCCGAACTGCTCCTCGAACCATGCCGATTAGGGCTTGCCACCAAAATTGTTGCGCATTTGGGCCCCATCCGCCTCCTTGAAATTGCTCTAGAGGAGGTCCGCATATAATTCAATGGTCTTGCTTCCCCAGTGTGGACAACGAGTCCCATAGTCGCCAATTGGCGCCAGATTGTAAAACCGCTAACAAAGGCAAATTATCGGAGGAACACCCCCGTTGTTCGATTGTTCCGATTTTCCATTGCTTCCTCTTCTTTCCCATCTCCTTCTCCTTTGTGAGTTTTCGATTTCCGATCAAAGTGTAGTTCGTGAGGTCCCTGACCTGTGAACATAAACTACCGTGAGAAAAAGAAGCGGAACCGATTGGCAAGGAATAAAAATAATAAAATAAAAGTACAACATGAATTAATAATTCCAAATTGTCAAGCTATTCGAATATGATCTTAACAATCAAGAACGGCGCCTAAAATTTGATCGCCACTTTTTCACACGTAAAGGCGATATAGAAGGTAAGTCGAGTATCGATCCACGTGGATCAGAATACGAAACACGTAGCTAGCTCAACGATAATTCATCATTATTCAAGCACGTAAAAATCAGTGAACGGTTTTAAGTGGCTTTAATTTAATCCAAAGCAAAGCGTAACCATGCGTAAAATAAAACAAAGCAATAAACACACCAAGATAAAACAGATAAGAGAGACTAACCCTTGTGGATGCATTAATCCTATCCACAACGATGTTTATCCTGCTCCTATTAGCCAATTTTAATCCGCATAAGATGGAAGATCACATATATAACCGATAATTTCGTTAATGAAAAATGTCAGAGATTACTAGTTTTCCTAATAACTGCTACGCCTCTAGGTGAAAACAAGCAACCCAAACAGATCACAAAGAATATGCTTCCTACTAATATCCTATCTCGCCTACGACTCAAGCGCACATTCAGATTATGCATTCGAGATCGATCGACAATTAATACAATTACGTAATTAACCGACAACTAGATATGCATCAAGATTGATCGTAAATCAACACATATAAATAAGCACAATCGAATCATTAATCAATGCTCTGACGGTAAATAGCGATAACAGAATCACAACATATAGGATCGAATCATGCAAACCCTGTGGATTAGAACTAAAATCTAGCCGTATATAATAAACGGAATAAAATAATAATTAACCATAAAATAGTATTTATATAAATGAAACCCAGATTGAAGTTTCGATGAACAATCGCTGGCTTCAATCCCAACCTCAATAAAACGGAAATCAGAAGATTATCCTGACGAAAACGTCCTGATCGTAGACAAAGCGTAAAACTAATGAAGAACAATGATCAAATCAACTCTAGAATGAAAATAGATGGAAGCTAAAGCTAAAATCTGAAAAACTTATGAAAACCGAGTAAAAGAGGCTCGAATCGCAGGCTGTTATGCAGAGGGGCGCCATATATATGGCACACCCCAAACCCTAATTTCTCCTTCGCCGCCGGACTCGCGACCACCGCGATCGCTAGGTCGATCGCTAGTATGTCTCGCACAGCCTTTTCGCCGCCTCCTGCTCAGATGGTTACCTCATGGACCGCTAGCGGTCGCTACCACTGCCACGGAGAAATCGTCCAAAGAGCTTTCTGCCGGGTCATTACCGGCACGAGATCGCGGGTCGCGGTCTCACTGGTTCTCACGCTGGTTGCCTTAGCGGCCAGCCCAGCGACCGCTTATGTTGGTCGCTAGAAACAGTGCCAGACAGTGTATTTTGCTCGTATGCCTTTCCTTGCTCGATTTTCAACATATGGACCTACACAACACCAAAAGAACACCCAAGAGCAAGATCTTCTGTAAATAGATAAAACATTAAGAATCGATACATAAACGCACATTAAACGAGCTAAACTCATCTTCAAATATCAACTATAAACGTGTGAAATGCGCATCATCATAGAGCATGTGGCTCGATTTTACTTAGCTTACGGCCCGGACGGGTCACCCAGATCAAATGCAATGAATAAAGACGGGCCTCAAATAAATTAATTATCTTATGTTCAAATTTAACATAAATTAATTTATAAACATTTATTCATGCCACTAGAGAATAAATGCCGACTTACCCCTTTATTACCGGGTTGAGCTAAGCTTGCACTTAGACATTACGAATCCTCGTATTTAAGATATCGAACGTCCATTAATTATTTATGATTCGATCGCTTAATATAATTAATATCTTTAATTTCTTAATAGTACCACTCAACCTTATTATTGTACTTGAGTTAACTCAACCCGCAGGTTTAGTACAATAAACATTTTGAGCTCCTTAAGGACGCCATCATCCTAAACGGATACCATGACTGACATGATAACTAGCATGACATACAAGCACCGCCACCACCCAAGACGAGGAGAATATCGTTAGAACATATAACCCTCACCCATAACAAGTCAAAGTGATGGTCAAGAACTCATACTCATCTAATACCTTATCGAGATTTAGATCATCGAAGTCACCGAGATCAGGTTCTTCACTACGGCCGATAGAAGAACTCATCTCACTCGTGATCCTTCAATACGCCAAAGACGCACAGCATATACAAGTAACCAAGTCAAGTCACTTCTTATCTATATCGCAGCTTATACCGACAACTCGCCCTCAAGTCGTCTCACCGTGAAACTTTTATATCTCATTAGCTCGACCAATCATATGACTTCGTGATCTTCACACACCGTATGATCTAACTTATATATGAGATAAGGGGACATGATATATGCAATCAAGTAATCAAATCGATAGGAGATTATAATAGTGGTAATGTGAAACATCAGATACAAGCTCAACCAAAACCGCTTTCAAGATATAAACCAATAATCTCCCACTTATACTAAAGCAAACTTTAGTATACAATGTGTCTCTCTACTAGCTATTACAAACAAAACCATCACTTTGCTTCTCCCACTTATACAAAAGTTTTTTCTAAGTGGTGCCATCAAGCGCAATCCAAGTCCTCTAACGTGTCCATCGTAGACTTTTATGCGCAGTTTTCGCGGAATGGATCCGCTAGGTTATCCGTCGATCAATCTTTTCAATCAAAGACGCCACCGCCTAACGATTTGTGATGACATGGTACTTACTCTATGTGTTTGGTCGCCTTGTGGGTCCGTGGTTCCTTCGAGTTTACATCGCACCGAGTTATCACAAGAAACTATGATACTTCGGGCAAACCAGTACCACATCTAGATCCATGAGGTAGTTCTCGAACCATACAGCCTCCTTAGAAGCCTCCCGCCGCTACATATTCGGCTTCCATGGTAGAGTCCGCACGCATCGCCGCTTTGCACTCCGCTAGATACGGCCCACCTCCCAAGGTAAACACATAGCCTCGAGGTGACTTTTTCTCATCAAGGTAAATACATAGCCCGAGGATACTATCCGCATGGTAACCAGCCTATAATCTCGAGTCCTTTCGTGTACTTGAGTATATGCTTTATCACAATTCAACGAGCTTGTCTGTGGTTGTCAGACATAGATTTCTACCTTTCTCAAGGTAACCGCTAGAAAAGCGGTTTTAAAATCCATTTGCCAAACCTCTAGGTTCAAGTGGGTCGCATGGCCGTAAGAATTCGATGGACTTGAGCATTGCTACAGCGAAATGTCTCATCGAAATCGATGCCCTCAACTGAGTGTACCCTTCGCCACAAGCCCTCGCTTTAAAAGTCAAACCTCACCATCTAATCTCTTCCTTTGTATATCCACTTACCGCCTACGGCTTCCTCGCCATCCGGGTAGGTGTCTTTTTCATATACATCCATAGTCAGCATGGACTCCATTTCTAAGTCCATAAGGCGTGCCATGATCTTGCATCAATGTCTCAGACGCCTCCTCGTATGTCCACGGGTCGATTGTTGCCCTGCTCGCTTCTCGACCAACCAAGATTCTCCCACTAAATAAATCGCCGGGTCGACGAACAACCCTCCCACTACGACGAGGTTCTACAGCACTATGGCAACGTGGAAGCAGTAAACTTGTGGTTCTCATCTCGCACAACTTGTCGGGTAGTACCACTTGTACGGTCGGTATCTCCAAAGTGGAACTCCACCCACTTCAATTTCTTGAAGTATCTCGTGTCGATCCTCCCACTAGACTCGACATCTCGCACCTTCGCCTAATCGGTGGCGGAATACGATCATCTTCTAATTCTCAAGAATGATTTCAACTTGGACTTATGATTCTTCATATAATCATCTTCTAAGAATCGGGCATTAGTGCTAATAATGACCTTCCGATCCTTAGACTATAGAATAAACCACCTTCGCTCCTCTAGATATCCAATAAATGTACTTTGTGTCGATCTAGCCTCCAACTTGTCGCCTTCTTGTTCAAAGACGCAGCCGGATCGCCCATATCCTTATGTGGCTTAAACGGGCTTCATACCAAACCACAACTCGAAGCGGGTCTTTCGATCGACTGACTGATTAGTTTTAGCAAGTATGTCTGCTTTAAGGCATACCCCGTAATCTAAATAGCAATGTTGCATAACTCATCATTTATCTAACCATTTCCAAAAGAGTCCTATTTCTTCGCCCCGACACACCATTTTGTCGTATGTGCCCTGAAGTGCTACCGGGAGGTAATCCCATACTTCACCAGATAGTCCATGAACTAGTTATCGAGGTATTCGCCACCGCGATCGCATCGCAAGGACTCGATACTCTTACCAAGCTTCGCCTCTACTCCGCCTTAAACTCTTTCAATTTCTCAAAGCATTCGCACTTTGCGAAGCAGTATACGATCCGCACTCTCGAGTAATCGCCAATGAAAGTGATAAAATACTGCATTCTCCACGAGCCTTGTGGACATCGGTCCACATGTGCCGAATGGACTAACTCTAACATTTCTTCGCTCTATAACCCTTCGTTGAAGGGTCCCGGTCGACATCTCACTTTCTATATAGATTCGCAGACCGAAACGGAGAACCGTGAGATTACCCAACGCCCATTCTTAGCCGCCTCGATCCTATTTAGATTGATGTGACCTAATCTAAGATGCCGAGAAATGTGGTATCATCTTGCTAAGAAAACTTTCTTTCTAGGTTCAAGAAGATGCAACATAGTTATAGGTATTATGTTTTGCGTAAATAGTATAAAGCTTAATTATATAAAGTGCCAACACGTATAACTTCGTCATTTCTTATGATAGAAACACCACTATCAAAATAATGTAATATCCATGAGTAAATAGTTTCAAACAAACAAGGTTCCTACCGAAAATCCGCACATATAAAACGCCTTTAAAACTAAAACTGCTCTCAAAACATAAAGTAACATCTCCGACCGCAACGGCCTCGACTTTCGCCAAGGCTCATGGAGATCGTTATCTCGCCATTACTCTCCTCCTTGTCCGCAGAACCCCCGCAGCGTGTAATAAACATGATCAACAGACTGCGTGTCTACTACCCAAGAATGGGTAGAACAAGTTGCTAAACATGTTTCACATTAAAGCAAACGGCTGCACTCGAGCCTCGAGCATAGGGCACTTAGCCTCCAATGCCCGCCCACCGCACTTCAAGCACTTGTCCTTCCTTCGCTTCTTCTGCCTCCGTGGCAGCCATGTTCTTGCTCCCATTACTCCCACTATTTCCTCAGATCTACCACCTTTGGTGCCCTTTCTTTTTCCATTTTGCAACGAAAATTTGGGCCCTTAGACGTGCTAGCAAGAGCATGTGCTCCTTCGCCCATAACTCCTTCCCAGCCACGAGATCATCGAGCAACCGACTAAGTGTATACTCGCCTTGCTCATGATCGCATTCACGCCGAAAGTTCTCAAAAGACTCGGGCAAGGTATTGAGGATGATATCCACCTCGCTTCGCTGTCAATACCTCCTCCCAACTGATCAAGACTATCCATGAGACGAGTCATGGGAGACATGTTCATGGACCGAACTTCCTTCTTCCATCTTACACGCCAAGATTTCTCTCATTGTGTGGAAGCGATCGTCCGATCCGATCGCCCAAACTTACCTCGAGACTGACCAAATATCGTCGCCGCTCACCATCGATCGATGTCAGAAATGAAGCCTTCGACATAGTAGTCATCATATAGATTTAGCCATATTGTTCGACTTATTCCAAAGTCCGCCGACTCGCCGCCATTAGTCGACGCACAAGAAGGGCATCGGTTTAGAGTAGTGAGAACAAACATGTGTTCTTCAAATGATAAGAACATATTCCATGTTTCGCTTCCACTGATAAAATTCGACCGATAACGGATTTTTTGCAGCATATCGATAATCTATGTAAGAGACATATCCTAAACGATAATGTAAACACATAAGCATATGATCGCACATAATTCAGAATAATAATATTGTAACCTTTGATAAAACAATATTAATTGAAACTCCAATCGCCCAAGGAATCCCACATGCAAGCCACGCTGTGGACGCTACACACGAACCCTCGACTGCACTAAAATATACCTTTTAGTCATTTAATTTCAATCCATGTCAACTTATCCTTATGACAAATGAAATTAACGATTGACCTTACTAGACCACATCACTATCACAAGAAGGGACCCTGGAAGTTGTACTGAGGTGATGTCTACAATGACCACATTTTTAACAAATAGAAACTAATTTTAGAATTAGCATACCACTAGAACATACCACTCCAATTCAAATACTGCTATCTCATTTTATATCTATCTCTAGAGAACTTATGAAAATCGCACATGTAAGCCACGCTGTGGATCGCCTATACATGAAACCCCACTTCTCAATAGATTTAAAATGTTTAATTTAGAAATCTCATCTAACAAACTTATGATAAACAAGGCAAGCAAGCCATGCTGGTGGATCGCCACTCACAGCAAGGCCTCACTTTGTTTAGAGATCAAAAGTGGAGGTCTTGACATTTTATTTTAAAAATTAATTTGTCGGTTGCTTGCTTACCTTTTTGTTCAAAAGGTTTGTCCATGCAGCATCACGTAATCCCAAGATGCTTGTTCATAGAACTCAACATATAAAACATGCTCGCAGTAATTCTAAAATATGCTTGAAAACGCGATAAACCTAGCATGCTTACTATGCGCATCCAATTACGAAAACACGTAAAGGTTTGTTCACGCATTTAAACATACATAGCATGCTTCTCGATAATTTAAACATTCACGACATGCAACGAACGATAAAAATAAAATAAAACATTCATCGTGGCCCACTCGTGGAATCTCGTGACTTTCCGCCTAATCTATTACATAGAATTGCAAAGCATGTATCTTTATAATCTTCGAAAACCGCCTCGCGCACGGCACGGACCGGATTCGAACGGGCCTCGCGCACGGGCACCGACCGGACTCACAAAACAAGATTCGGCCGGAAAACGGATCCGGGCTAGCCTCGCCACGCGGCGTCTGCTGAAGCGCCACGCACGCCATGCGCGCCACCCGCACGCCGGCAACCCGCTTTTCCCGCTGCCTCGATCCGGCCGCTGCCTTCGCTTTACTTTTTACGTATAAGATTTACGTAAAATATATCTAATCTAACCACGGATTTTCTGGTGGAAAAACAAAATCCGACAAAATAAAAACGAGCCACGTATGAACCATGTATTCAACAATAATATATTGCGCACGATAATCAAACGTGAATTAATCCAACAGAGCCAAGATAATCGATCCTGTGCTCGATACCAATCAAGGGAAAACTATGTTTAGCCCTCTCCGATGATCTATCTCGATGTTTAATTCACCATACATTGATTATATACCCAGCATGCACCTATATAATTAATTGCAACACGCCGATTTTCTCGTGTTTACCTCAACTGCCGAGGCGAACGGATCGAGACTCGCTGACCTCTCGGATCAGATCCCCATCGCCCAATCTCCAACGCCGAGTGAGGACGATCTATGGAGAATGCTTCGAAAATCACCTCAAGCTCTCAAGAATTTTCGAAAATCTCTCAAATGACGAACCCTCAAATTCTCGAAAATAATGATGATGATTATTAATCATCGACCTAGATTTAATCATACCTCATATTTATAATGTATTACCATAATCCTATATAAAATTACTATAATCCCATATGGAAATTACCATAATCCCATATGGAAATTATTATATAATCCTTATGGAAATTACCATAATCCCATATGGAAATTACCATAAACCTTATGGAAATGATTATTACCATAATCTTATATGGAAAGGATCTATGCATATCCCATAAATATAATAATATCCTTATAGGATAAAGAGAATCAAATCCTTGCCTTGTTGAGCATGGGGCAACCGATTTTGCCTAGCTTACGGGTTCGACGGGCCACCAGTGGATCAAATGCAAGGAATAAAGACGGCCTCAAATAAATTAATTATCTTATGTTCAAATTTAACATAAATTAATTTATAAACATTTATTCATGCCACTAGAGAATAAATGTCGACTTACCCTTTATTACCGGGTTGAATCGGCTTGCACTTAGACATTACGAATCCTCGTATTTAAGATATCTAACGTCCATTAATTATTTATAGATTCTCGACCGCTTAAAATAATTAATATCTTTAATTCCTAAGTAGTACCACTCAACCTTATTATTGTATTTGAGCTAACTCAACTTGCGTGGTTTAGTACAATAAACCTTTGAGCTCTTGGGACGCCATCATCCTAAACGGATACTACTGACTGACACGATAACTAGCACGACATACAAGCACCGCCACCACCCAAGACGCGAGAATATCGTTAGAATATATAACCCTCACCCATAACAAGTCAAAGTGATGGTCAAGAACTCATACTCATCTAATACCTTATCGAGATTTAGATCATCGTAAGTCACCGAATCTAGGTTCTTCACTACGGTCGATAGAAGAACTCATCTCACCGTGATCCTTCAATACGCCAAAGACGCATCAAAGATGTAGACAAGTAACCAAGTCAAGTCACTTCTTATCTATATCGCAGCCTATACCGACAACTCGCCTCAAGTCGTCTCACCAGAAACTTTTATATCTCATTAAGCTTCGACCAATCATACAGACTTCGTGATCTTCTACACACCGTATGATTTAACTTATATATGAGATAAGGGACATGATATATGCAATCAAGTAATCAAATCGATAGAGATGTAATAGTGGTAATAGGAAACATTGTATACAAGCTCAACCAAAACTGCTTTCAGTATACAAATCCAACACTAGAGTCGCATCGGTTATCTTCTTCGCAGTCATGCGGCGTGAACTCGGTCGCGAGCTCTTCGTCAGGGCTCTCTGGACTATTTCTCGCGGCCAACCTAGCGGTCGCTAGGTCAGCCGCGAGCTTCTTGGGAAAACATTCTGTCTCATTTGCTCGTCTTTTCGCCTCCGGTGGTTCTCGTAAGCTCGCCCACCTCAACCGTATGGCATAACACCGATTCTTCGGTTCACCTCCAGACATTAAATTAGCCCATTTTTGTTGTGTATTCTCACAGCGGCTATTTCAATGATTTGATTTTCCATCATCTTCATGTGTTTCCCCATAGCCGCCACAAGGGACCCATATGAGTTATCCTCAACCAAGCACATCGATGAAGGCGTCACCGAAGTCGCCAATTGTTGGTTGCTCACAACCAATTGTTGCATCATCTCCTAAGCTCTACTTTTTCGGCCCTAAATCATCCCATTTTGCACCGCAAAGCCTCACGAGGTTGCCGGAAGTTGTTGGGGTTAGTATATGACAAGTTGGGATGATTTTTGTTGTTAGATGGTATGTCGGATTTTCCTCGTGACGTTCCTCCGATTTATATAATTCACGCTCGCTGCCTCGAATCGGTTTTTCAACAGAGTGAATTTCTCCATGAGATCGTCAGATCCGGATCGACCTCACCGCAATCGTCTTTACCACATCGCCCTTCCATCGCCCATTGATAGCTATCGCGCCATCTCTTCTATAATTCGACCGCCTCCTCCACCGGTGGTTCAATGACATCCCCATGCCGACGCGATCTACTATGCTCCTCGTATTTAAGTATCGCCCATCAGTACAATTGCGTGATCTCGCTTTGAGAATTCATGTTGCGGGCATTTTCTCAATAAGCCCCGAATCTCTCCCATGCCTCGAATAATGATTCATCTCCTTGTCGCGTAAATGGGAGATCTCGCTATTATCTTCAAGGCTTAGTCATGGAAAATATTTCGAAGAAACCTCGCAAAGTTTCCCTAACTATCTATCCCAAGACGGTCTAAGCTCGAACTCATTCTTCGCCCGGCCGCATTGCAGAAAACCAACATGTGCATCCAGATCAGATCTTGTGGCACCCCATTTTGCTTGATGGTGTCACATATATCGAGGTATATCTCGAGACGGGCGTTGATCTTCCGTCACCCTCCTCCGAATCGCTCTCCTTGTACTATGCCGATCGTACGGCTTTAACTCAAAATTAGTCAGATTCACTTTCGGCCCCATCCACCTTCTCGAAATTGCTCACGGAGGTCAATACATGTAGTTCAACTGTCTCATCTTCGAACAGGACAAGGAGTCCCATGTTTGCCATTTGGCGTCAGATCTCTCAGAAATCAGCCGTAAGACGCAGCTTACTCCTGGAGGTATACCCCATTGTTCTGATTTGTCGCCATCTCGCCTTCTTCTTCTCGCCTTCTTTTCTTCGACTGCTTTTTATTTCGGATCTAAAAGTAGTTCGTGTCACGCCCCAATTTTTATGGGAAGGCACGGATGCCGGCGTGATTAGGCCAAGTTAAGAAGGGAAGAAGGGGAATACATATAACATACACGATAAGAAGATGTGATCATGAAATGCAAGATCTCCTCTATAACTAGGACATATCCCGTATGGTGCACAAACAATCCACCAATGTAATAATATCGATACCATAACCTCAACGGAACATGATCTTGTTTATAATAAGTAATGCAAGGAAGCAAAATAGCATTACACCGCTTACTAGATCCGGCCAACCACATAGCATGCTCATATCGAGACTCACAAAGATAATAACATAATAGCAAATCTTGTTCCCAATCGTAAAGCAAAATAAGGAAAAGAATATATATCAACATCGAGCACGATATAACACAACATCGTGGAAGCATAGCAAGAAGAACCCGCAGCCCACCCCTCGCCGCCTGCCCAAAATTCTCTTCCATCTATGAAAAGATTTGAAAAGAGTCAGTGAGTACTAGCACACTGGCTGGGATTTTATCATAAATCAAAAGAATCATGATGTCAGAGTTCAGAGCACTTACCTTAGAAGGTTTTAAAACGAATCCACTTCTAAGTAAGCAAAATAGATTTTCATTTTTCGATACCGATCCGTTATTACCGTTGTTCTCATCATAGAACCACGGCTCGAACGATCCCGCCAGCCCATCTCATCTCATTCGCCCGAATATATCCAAAACCCCACAATATCTCGGCTCGAACATATCCAACAAACCCATGCCCTAACGATCCAAATGGCTAACTAGGCGTGGACTCGTGGTCAAACCGCCGTAACCATAACCACCTCATTACTATTTATGTGGACTTCCCGGGTCATCCCCTTCGTAACCATAACCACGTGTTCTGGGTCTATCCTCACGATCAATACTCAAGATGGTGATCAACCCACCGAATAGAGATCCGCACAACCACAATAGAACCACATCTCTGATCGTAGAACAAGAATAACTTCACCAAAAAATTTACTACAAGACATGTTTTATTTTGAAATATCGTAGTAAATAACTCAAAATAAGCATATATAACCCAACCCGAATGTATTTAAACGCCAACCGAGATATCTACGATCCGATGACTTCATCGATCGACCGGTAGGTACCGTAACAAGACGAACCATTTTTGGGGTCACATCCCACAAAGCAAAGCAACATCGTGATCCAAACGAAGATCGAGAAAACTAGTGGTTTTCGACTTTCCGAACCCATATTCGCACCTCCGGTTTTCAAATCAACTCGATGCGTATGGGAAATATATTCAGTGGCATCAAGATCTATAATAGGTACTTTCAAAATATGCATGCATGCAAGTCGACTCAAATCTTAGCAATGAAGAAGCTTCAAAATTGATGCCTATCCTCGATCTAGGATAAACCATCCAAAATCGATGCATGAAAATGGAAACATAAGCAATATGCATAATCCATCTAACATGGAATGACAAACCACGTTGAAAATGGATAACCCGGCATGTACTTCCTTTAGAAAACTCAAGCAACGAAAACATCCCGACATGCGTAAACGCGAAAATGTAAAACTAATCGGTACTTTAGTGTAATGCATAGCCCGAACTCAAAACCTAAAGAACCCATAGCTGTGGCAGGTCTGCCGCCACCAAACGGCGGCCAACACCACCACAAGGGCGGCCTTAGTAACAAGTGCATGTTTCACTAAATCACCGACCTCCCATTGCTTTTTCCGTCCCGTCCCTTTAGAATCCCGAGTTATATGCTATACGATCTACTAAAAGGCGGAATCAAAACAAGAAAAGTATAAAACAGAAAACGGGTCGCTGTGGAGGGTCGATCGGTACAGGGCCGGCAGCCAAGAATGGCGCCGCCGCCGAGCCTCCCTGCCGATCCCCACTCCTCCAGCCTCCGCAGCTGCACTTGAGCTGCTCGGCCCGTCCAGAACACACAGAGACTAAGGAAATGAACGTTGAAAATGAAGGCCCCAGCCTCCTATTTGTAGGAAAGCAGGGTCACAGCAGTCATGCAAGTTGCCCTTTTTCAAAACGCAAAAGCCGACGCAACTTTTGCAAACCGACTCAAATTTAGCAAACTTGCACCCATGGACACGTAAATAAAATACCGACACAACGACTATAAACAAGATATGCTTTTAAAGATCCATGAAAAGTTTGGTTTTTCGATAACTTCCTGAGTGCCAAACCTTCGTGGGTGGTCGAAAAACTCGATACTTAGTGTCATGAATCATTAAGACACTCTTCACAACGCCCGAGGTTTCGTGGACGATCGTGATCACCAAACAAAAGTCAACTTTTGCTTTCTCGAAAAACATGCCACGCAACCCGGTGCTCGTGAAGGACTGGGTATTACATCCTCCCACCTTAGAAAAATTTCGCCCTCGAATTTCAAACACGTGGAAAACAACCTGTGGCACCGAGCCCGAACTTGTCTTCCAACTCCCACGTAGCTTCCTCATCGCCATGGTGATTCTCAATACTTTCACCAACGAATCGCTGTTCCTCAACACTCGACTTCTCGCTCCAAAACAACCACCGGTCTCTCCTCAGAACTCGATCCCGAGCAAGAACCACTTGTCATGCTTGATCACGTGTTTTGGTCGAACACGCATTTCTCAACCGAGAAACGGAAACACGCCGCACATCTCCGATGCTAGACGGCAAAGCTAACCTATAGCAACGGGCCTATTCTCTCAAGAACTTCGAATGTCCAACGAACCTCGGTCGAACTCTACCTCGCTTCCCAAAACGAACGACTCCTCTCGCCGGGGAAACCTTATGAAAACGCGATCCGCGATCATGAATCAAGATCCAGACGACGCTTGTCCGCATAGGACTTCTCGCTCGCCCCGAGCTTCCTCGATTCTTCCTCGATCCGATCGATAACCTCGATCATCCTGTTGAACCATCTCGTCCTAACATCTTCTCTCGCCCACTTCGTCCCAATAAAGTGGCGATCGACACTTCCTTCCGCATAACGCCTCATAGTGAGCCATTCTATGGTGGCTCGATAATCATGTTATAGGCAACCCACCAAAGGTAGTATCTCTTCCCATTTCCTCCTCTATCGGCCACGATCGTCAAAGATATCTTCCAAGACCGAATCGTTCTTTCCGATCGACCGCCGGCCCGAGGACGGAAAGTCAGATCGAGATTCACCTTGGTCCCCATGGCTTCCTCAGACTTCTCCAAAACCTCGACGTGAACCTCGGTCACGATCCGACGAATCGATATCAAGACACCATGTAACGGCACGATCTCTAACGAAGTCGAGCAAGCTTATCTAACCCGCACGTCATCCGAATCGGTAAGAAATGAGTCGACTTCGCGCACCATCGACGATAACCCATATAGCGTGTTTCCTCGCTACCGACCTCGAAAACTCACCACAAAATCCACACCGATATGATCCCATTTCCACTGGGATCGGGTAGCGGTTGCAACAAACCCGATGGACGCTGGTGCACGTTTTCACTTGTCGACAAGCCAAACAACGCTCCACAAACGTATACATCATTTTTCATCCCTTCCCACCAAAAGTTCCTCTTAAGGTCTATGTACATTTTGGTGCTCCAGACGAGTCAGATATGGTGCCCATGAGCTTCACTCATGATCTTATCTCTCAATTCCCTATCGAAAGGCACACATAACCTTCCTAATAATAGCGTTGTCTTCGCCTGCGGAATCCCTTTGCTATCTTCGCTTTGCTTTCAAACGCATCCATTCCAAGAACTCGCTCTCGCTGCTCACGACGGCTTCTCATCGACCCATCCTTCTTCTTGATGAACAAAACCGGCGCCCCCCACGGCGACACGCTAGTCGATAAAACCTAGATCCAACAGCCCCTCGCAATCGCTTTCAGCTCTTGTAATTTTTAGGTGCCATTCAGATGGTGCCTTTGATATCGGTGCCGCCTCCCGGTTCCGCATCAATAGTGAATTCTACTGCTTATCAGCGGTAAACCTAGCAAGTCCTCGAAACACGTCCGGATATTCACACACCATCTGCTCCTTCAGCAATCGCTATACTGCTCATCGTGCCCTCCAAACTCACCAAGAAAGTTCGACAGCCTTCCCTTCCCGATCATCCTCACCGCCTTCAAGGTCGAGATCATATGCACGCAAACACCCATCCTTATGCCGTGGAAACAAACTCCCACTCCTTCTACTGCTCAAAAGCAACTTCTCTCGAGACAACGATAGTCTGCTTTGTGCTTTTCCAACCAATCCATGCTAAAGATGACATCAAATCTTCCATTCCGATAACATGCAAATTGACAAAGACCTTCGCTTCATAGATTTCACCTCCGGTTCGTGCATATCTCTTTCGCTTTAGCACTTCCCCGATAGGATGCTAATTTGTGGTACTGCGACTGGGTACCAAACCCAACCTCTCACACGCGATTCTCAAACAAAAGAATGCGAGGCTCCTATATCAAACAAAGCAAAACGGGTATATCACTTGTTTAGTATGAATTTGTGCTGATTTTTGATATTGTTTTACATGTCATTTTCTATGGTTTGTCCTATTTATGCCGCTGGTTTGATTAATATTTGTTTATCTCGAACTTATTTCGCTTGTTTTGATGTTTTGTAGAAAACGGCATAAAATAGGATGAATTGATATTCCAAGAATCAACTTTATTGAAGAGCATCTCGACAGAGTCCGTAGCGAAAGCGGATCGCACCGGAGTTCAGACGGGAGAGAACGGAGCTAATTATCAAAGTCACGACGGCACTCGTCGCACGCACCAGCCTCGGCCGCCCCAACCGCGCCATGTGCATGCCGCCTGTCCGCGCCCCCAGGCGCTGCCAGTGCGCCGCCAAGCACCCCTGAGCGGCCACATATTTCACTGCATGCATGGCAGCCGGCGCCGCCCGCCGCCCCGCCGCCTCCTGTCCGGCTGAAGCCTGGGCCTGCCTCAAGCAGCAGCCTCGTCCGACGCCTGCTACCACCCCACCGCCCATTTTTCTTGCAGGCAGCTCCGTCCGGCGCCCCACTTCAGGCCCCGGGCCGGACGTGTCTCAGAAGCTTGGCGCGCCTCGCGCCGAGCTCCGCCCCGCTACTGGGTGCCGAGTCTTTTTCGTTCAGAATCCTCGCGTCTGCATCGCTGCGTCCCGCTATTGAGTTAATTTTAGCGCTATAAATACTGCTTTTAACGCCTGCAAAACCTAGTTCATGTTTTATTTTTACATTCCATCGCTTATTTCGAGAGTTTCTTTCCCACGCGAATAATCTCTCATCTCTATTTTCCAAGTATTTCATTGCAATTGGATTGATTCAAGACTTGATTGAAGAAATTCATCAATGACGATTACGATTGTAAGGATTATTATTCGATTTTTCTTCCATCAATTGTTGGATAATGATTTCTATCAATTATAATTGTTCGATCCGCGAGACGAGCATGAACAAATTCTTTTCTAGGGTTGGGTGATTCAAATTGATTGATTGATGATTTGTTTGATTAAGAATACCAATTGAAGCCTGTGGTTTATTGTTGAGTGTTTGATCACTATCAATTATTTATGTTTCGTGTATTATCGAGAGATAGATACGCGCATGATAGAATTTGCAATTGATTAATCACTATTTAATTTGTATGTTTCTGTATTATCGAGAGATAGATACGCTGCATCATAGAATCAATTGGGTTAGAGGTTACCTAAACGGTAATCTAATAGTGTATGCATTTGTGAAATTTGATAACCTAGGTTTAATCCACTTTAACTAAAGTCGAGTGTTCGATTGAGGTTTGAGGATCGTATGAATAGGTAGATTTCGATCAAGCAATAAATCGATTAATCAAGGCTAAGAACCCTTATACCCTAGTTTATCTTACATTCTTGAAGAATTCGCTGTTATTGAACTTTCGAACAATCGTTAAATCGCTTCATGTGTTTTATTTCCCTCGTTAATCTTAGTTAATCATCACCCCAATCAAGTTTAAGATTTAGAATTTACTGCTTTAATCGTAACACATCATAAGCCCCTAAGTCTTCCCGAGAGATTCGACTGGCCCACCTTACCACGCTTATAGGGGACCTCATACTGCTAAGAATGACTAAGTAGAAAAATTTGGCTCAACATCACCATATGGATTATACCGCAAGATTTCCGGGAGCTCGAGCCGCTTGTCGCCGATTCAAGGCGCACACCCTCGCTTGTTATGTGGTCTTTGGTTTGTCGGCCTAGGGTGACCTCCTCGCCCGTGGTTTGTCCCCGGCGGAGCTTGGTTTTGCCTATGCGAGCCGGATGCTGCCTCACCGTGGTCGTGACCGTCGACCTCCTAATGGACAATCTCGCGTAATGTCCAAACTTCCTACAACGATAACACTCAATGTTACCTCGCCGCACTCGCCTAAATGATTCCTCCGCATTTCGCACCAAGGTTTTTCCCCACCGCCGCACGGGTTGGAAATTCTTCCAAGGTTGCTTTCTTTCTCGAATACCCGTATTCCTCGAATCATCGACCGCCCGGTTCCCTCGAACACCGATCGCTTTTCCCGATCTTCCCATTTCCTCTACCTCTTCCTCCGTCACCGGCCGTCCTGTGGCATCGTTTTTTCCCCGGGAAACATTGACTCAATGTTTAAAGTCTGTTCAAGGATCGCAGACACGCCAAATCTCCCCGACCGACGAGCAAAATTCGATTCCGATCGAGTCCTCTCTCGAACTCGTCGCCCGGCAGCCTCAAAGGTTTCACTGTGCACGTAGCATAATGCGATAGACTATTGAACGAGCGATCGTACTCGATGACCGTCTTCTCCTCGACGAAGATTCCGTAACTCGCTTTGCTTTCTCTCGCCTATAAACGCTGTGCACATACTTTTCCATGAGTTCTTCCTGAAATCTTCCCACGATACCTTCCCCACCGCCCCGGTGTTGTGGTCCTTCTCACGGATTCCCACCGTAAATCACTTATCGGTTAGCCGAAAGATCGCGCACCAGCCTTTTCTCGCTTCTTCGCACCGATGTATTCAGAGATCCTTTCGTGGATCGATCCAGCTCTGCCGATCGGTTCGCCGAGACCGCCGAACGTAGGGGGATTCTTCCTCAAAACTCTCGATCGCATGTCACTGAACCAAAGGTGGTTCTCGGGCTTCTTCCACGCTATTGTTTCTCCGGTTCCTTGTTCTCGCATTCAGATCGATGTTCAAACATTAGAACACGCTCGCATAGATAACCGTATCATCGCATAACATATATCATCACCCATAACCACATATCATCACATATTCCACATATCACGATCACATATAAACATGCAACCTCGCCAACACATCATCGTTATGCATTTTAAATACCATTATCATCACACATCACATAGATCATATATCACGGCATAGCTCATATCACATATAAGCATCAAACATAAACATCATGTCATACATGCTGGTATCAAGATTGTCCATAAAGGATCACAAAATACAAGATCAAGGTATGTCACCAAAAGGTCGATATGAGCAAAAGAATCGACCGTCACCGCAAAAGACGCCGCCCGTCCATGCTTAAAGCATCATGATCGCCACTGCACACACCGACTACCCGCATCTCTCAGATTCTATATCCGCCCACTACTCGGTCGTTTCAATGGTTCCATTCTCGCCTTTCCTCATCCTCTCTCTCCTTCCTATCGTGGCTTGATTGGCCGCCGCCTGGTAAAGCGATCCTCGCATGGAAGCAAGTCTCTCGGGTATGATCCCATCCAAGTCTGCCCGATCGCTCGAGTCTCAAAGTGAATGTTGTTCCCGGTTCCAGCCGCGCTGCCCTTCCTCAACATGCTCAACCTCATCCGAGTCATCTCGCTATCCGGATCACCGTCCTCTCAATCCCCATCGCCCTCCTCGCCCTTCTCCGGTCTTCTCATCCTCGTAATCTCCTTCCGGAGGCCAACCGACATCGTTCGGTGGCATGAAGATTCCGATCCCGGCCCTTCCCCGCCACTATCGGATGGACAATCTCTTACCCGGGAGGTCCCGCTCAAAATCATTCCCCGGTCCGTCTGGAAGCGAGGATCGAGATGGAGGTGTAGTGACCGTGTATCCTCGATGAATCAAGCGATCGCTCATGCGACGGTCGCCTCCCAAAGGCTCTTCAGAACATCATCTCGCCATCAACTGATCGCCTCGAACATGCCTCGCTATCACATCTCGCCTCGATGGTATGCTCGATGATCGGTCCACCGCCTCCACACTCGAGCAAATAACTCGGAAATCCAAGGTAAGGTGTCCGTGATAGATCCCGACTAACATCATGTACCGCCTTTCGCCCATGGTTGCCAACCTGCTTGTAGCCTTTCTGGCCATCCGATAGTAAGCCTCATACTCGATACCTTTCCACTATCTCGAATCTTTCTCCACAATCCAACAAATCTCCCGTAAACACTCCCAACGGCTCATGGACATTCCCCGTACATTCCCCGAACTTACGGATCCGCTCATTCATCCCGATCTTAACCAACGTTGTCCGGGCCATCAATATCCATAAACCTACATGTTAGTTCATCAAAATAACAACAAATTCATGTTCCTTTTTCTCGCCTCTAATATCCGGGTAAACATGTCTCGAGACACATATTCACTTTCAACACATATCAACATCGTTATGGATATTCATAACAATAATCACGTAAACAATTACATGATTCACTTACAAGCACTCGCTTATCAATATAAACAAGATTTTCAATCAACAACATATTTCTATGTAAACACATAGATTCATATCATCCATTCATGATCATATCAATCACATCATACCACATCAAGTGGTTCCCATATCACGCCCACACGCCCTTTTCGCCTCATCAACAATCACTTCCACATCCACATCACCATCCAACCATATCTCATCCACATCATGTTTACATCACGAAACTCTTACCAGCCAAAACACATGAAACCAAGATCATATCAAGCATCACGAACCACATAAAGCATCAAGAATAAACACATACCTCATCCCCTTTTATAGTGATGGCCGACCATGAGTGAGGGTAGTCAGACTGATAACAGCTTAGAAGAACAAGTTCTAAACACTCAATTTCAAGAACGTATATGATATAAAGCAAATGAACCGCCTTGATATCGTGAAATTTTTGATACCCAATACCGTGAAAACCGCTCCGATACCAAGCCTTTGATACTGTCGCCACGCCCAATTCCCGAGGGAAGCGCACGGATGCCAAAGTGATTAAAAAGGGTTAAGAAGGGTAAGAATGGGAATACATATAACATACACGATAAGATGTGATCATGAATCGGCAAGATCTCCTCGCTGGGTTTTATCATAAATCAAAAGAATCATGATGCCGTGTTCGTAGCACTTACCTTAGAAGGTTTTAAAACGAATCCACTTCTAAGTAAGCAAAATAGATTTTTCGCTTTTCGATACCGATCCGTTATTACCGTTGTTCTCTTCATATTACACTGCCTCTAACGATCCCGCCAGCCCATCTCATCTCATTCGCCCGAACATATCCAACAAACCCACAATATCTCGGCTCTGAACATATCCAACAACCCATGCCCTAACGTATCCAAACCGGCTAACTAGGCGTGGATTTCGTGGATCAAACCTCCGTAACCATAACCACCTCATTACCATTTTCGTGGACTTCCCGGTTCATCCCCTTCGTAACCATAACCACGTGTTCGGGGTCTATCCTTACAATCAATACTCAAGATGGTGATCAACCCACCGAATAGAGATCCGCACAACAACAATAGAACCACATCTCGGATCGCAGAACAAGAATAACTTCACCGTAACATTTTACTACGCACATGTTTTATTTTGAAATATCGAGTAAATAACTCAAAATAAGCATATATAACCCAACTCAATGTATTTAAAACGCCAACCGAGATATTTACTGATCCGATGACTTCACCGATCGCACCGGTAGGTACTGGTAACAAGACGGAACAACTTTTGGGGTCACATCCCACAAAGCAAAGCAACATCGTGATCCAAACGAAGATCGAGAAAACTAGGTTTTCGACTTTCAACCCATATTCGCACTCTCCGGTTTTCAAATCAACTCGATGCGCACGGAAATATATTCAGGCATCAAGACCATAATAGGGTACTTTCAAAATATGCATGCATGCAAGTCGACTCAAATCTTAGCAACAAGAAGCTTCAAAATCGATGCCTATCCTCGATCTAGATAAACCATCCAAAATCGATGCATGAAATGGAAACATAAGCAATATGCATAACGATTTAACATGGAATGACAAACCACGTTGAAAATGGATAACCTGTGCATGTACTTGCTTAGAAAACTCAAGCAACGGAAAACATCCCGACATGCGTAAACGCGAAAATGTAAAACGAATCGGTACTTTAGTGGAATGCATAGCCCGAACTCAAAACCTAAAGGACCAGAGCTGTGCAGGGTCTGTCGGCCACCAAACGGCGGCCAACACCACGGCGGTGGCGGCCTTAGGCGGCCGCTTTGCCAAATCGGCCGACCTCCCATTGCTTTTCCCATCCCGTCCCTTTAGAATCCCGAGTT
Organism: Salvia rosmarinus; assembly: GCA_036937905.1. Classification (NCBI taxonomy): domain Eukaryota; kingdom Viridiplantae; phylum Streptophyta; class Magnoliopsida; order Lamiales; family Lamiaceae; genus Salvia; species Salvia rosmarinus. The sequence goes on from CM072814.1 coordinate 51,916,711, forward strand.
CTATGCTATACGATCTACTAAAAGGCGGAATCAAAACAAGAAATGACAAAACAGAAAACGGGCTGCGGAGGGTCGATCGGCGGTGGTGGCCGGCAAGCAAGAATGGCGCCACCGCCGAGCCTCCCTACCGATCCCTACTCCTCCAGCTGGCTCAACAGACTGAGCCGCTACCATCCGTAAAACACAGAGAGACTAAGGAAATGAACGTTGAAAATGAAGGCCCTAGCCTCCTATTTATAGGAAAAGGGTCACACAGCTTACAAGCAAGCGGCTCTTTTTCGAAAACGCAAAAATGACGCAACTTTGCAAACCGACTCCAAATTTAGCAAACTCGTACCCATGGACACGAAATAAAATACGGACACAACGACTATAAACTAGATATGCTTTAAAAGACCCATGAAAAGTCCTGCTGATAACTTCCTGAGTGCCAAACCTTCGTGGGTGGTCGAAAACAAGCATACTTAGTGTCTATGAATTCATTATAAGACACTCTTCACAACGCCCGAGGTTTCGCGACGGTCAGATCACCAAAACAAAAGGTCAACCTTCGACCTTTCTTAAAAACGTGCCATGCAACCTTGTGCTCAGGAAGGACGGGGTATTACATTGGGAGGTCCCTCGATCTGTGATCATAAACTACCCGGAGAAAAGAGAGAAATCAGCTCTGGCAAGAAATAAAAAATACAATTTGAATTAATAATTCCAAATCGCAAGTTATTCCTACATAATCTTAACAATCCCCGGCAATGGCGCCAAAAAATTGATCGCTCACTTTTCTAACATGAAAACGCAAGTATAAAGGTAAGTCGAGTATCATATCCATGTGGATGTACCACTAAAACACGTGGTTAACTCAACAACAATTCATCATTATCCAAGAATGATTTGGTTTATAAAGGGTTTAGGCTTCAATATTAAATCCAAAGCAAAAGGTAACAACTTAAAAATAAATGAAAACAATAAACACTCAAAGATGATAATAAGATAGAAAGACTAACCCTGTGGATGCATTAATCCTACCCACAACGATGTTTATCCCGCTTACTATTAACCAATTTTAATCCGCAAGACGGAAGATCACATATGTAACCGACAATTTCGCCACGACAATTATGGCAGCTTGATTACTAATTTTCCTATTACTATTACGCCTCTAGGTGAAAATAATTAACTCCAAAAGGATCACAAAGAATATGCTTCCTACGAATGTTCCTATCTCAAAGAACGACTCAAGCGCTTTTTCAGACATGCATTCAAGATCGATCGACAATTAAAACGGTTAAGTAATTAATCGCAACTAGATATGCATCAAGATTGATCGTAAATTAACACATATAATTAAGCACCAAGAATCATAAATTAATTGGAAGGTAAATAATAATAGCAGAATCACAACATTTAGGATAAAATCATGCAAACCCTAGGATTAGAAACTAAAATTAGCTGACATAATAAACGAAATAAAATATGAAATAAACATAGAAATGGAATTTATATAGATAAAACCCATAATGTATGCCTCAAGAACAATCGCTGGGTTCAGATCCCAACCTCAAAGAAAAACGGAAAATACGGAATTTGTTCGTAAGAAAACGCTCCAATGCGCTAAGAATACGTAGAACTAATGTAGAAAATGCAAAACTAATGCTAGATGGTTCCAAATCAAAGCTAAAGTGCAAAATATGAAAACTAGAGAAAACCGAGTAAAACGCAAGGGTCTAGGGGTATATATAAGCAAAGGTCGAAACCCCATTCGCGCCCACCCACTGCTGCTCGCGCCTCGAGCTCGGTCGGAGTTGTTCGAAAACACTGATGATTTCGCGCCACGAGGATGGCCGCGAGAAATCTTCCAGAACGTTTTCGGGGCCGAGAGGATGGTCGCGAGCTTCTGCGCAGAATGCGCGACTTCACGGTTTCGCTCCGTTCTCTCGCGTTCGAACTCTGAATTGTGATCTGTTTGCGCCTATGGACTCCTATCGAGATGCTCTTAACAATGTCAACTTTTCACATCCATATTTATTATATCCATTTCATCATCTTTGGTTACATCTTTTCCTTATACATGATTATCCCGAAAAGCCTACAAAACACCAAAAGAGAAACCCCAAGAGCAAGATTCTTCCAAAATAGCTAAAAGCATAAACATCGACTATATAAATGCACTTAATAGATCTATTTCATCTTAATATATCATCAATAAACGAGTAAAAATCATGTTTATCATCCATGCAGATCACGTAATTTTAACATGCTCTTTCTACAACTCAACATATAAAACATGCTCGTAAAATTCTAAAACATGCTTTAAAACGTGATTAAACTAAGATGTTTACAATGCGATTGATCACGAAAACATATAACCATGTTTCGTAATTAAACATACATTGCATGCTACTGCATAATTTAAACATCAACGACATGCTATGAACAATAAAATTAAATAAATTCGTTCATCGTGGCCCATTCGTGGATCTTGTACGTCCCTGCCTAATTTATTACTTAAATTTGCACAGTACAAATCTTCAATTTTTCTTTGAAACAGGCCTCATATGCACAGTGCACCACCTGCACTCATCAACCGATTTGGACCCAAAATCAAAACTGGGCCAGAACAATTATTTGGGCGGGTCGGTAGAAAAATTGGATTTGTGTCGGGTCAGGGGTCCGGGTCAAAAATGGTCAGGTCGGGCCAGATGGGATAGGTCGCATGTTAGGGCACAGCCCAACGTCTCCAACCACCATCTGTTGCCCCTCGTCGTCAGCTTATACGTGTGTAGTATACGGGCGTTCGAGTCTGTATGCTGAGGCTGAACACGTTGCGCACATCCAGTGTGCACTTATCATGCCCCGTCGCATCATCCAATCATCCCGCTGATGTCACCAAGCATCGAGCGTCTGCACGCATCGCGTGATTTGGATCGTGCCCCATCGCCTATGAGCGTCACGTGCCAAACAACATGCATGCATACGCTAATACATATGCACCTCATGTGCGCGTGCTATCGTCTATATCGTCTGTGCACTTCTCGGCCTGCGTGTTCGCACGAGCTTTGTGAGTCGGGTTTGCTAGCGCATTGTGCGTGCAGGGCACTCGTGCATTAGGCCACGTGCTGGTGCTGTTGTTCGTCTTTCGTCCGTACGTCTGGGCACTGTACACGTCGGGCTGCCAACCTTGACGGTCGCTGCCTGCGTGCCTTTCATCGTGTCGCGCGATGGGACTCCGTCGTCTTGTTTCATCTTCGTGTTCTTCATCTTTGTTCTTTATTTTTACAGATATAATTTACAGAAAAATAAATTCTAATCTAACCTTGGATTTTCTCGTGGTGAAAAATGATTCTAACGAAAAACAAAATACTTGAGTCACGATGAACAACGAATCCACAATTAATTATAACGTATGTAATAATCAAACATGAATTAATCCAACAAAATCAAGATATTGATCTAGGCTCTAATACCAATTGAAGAAAAATCTTAGTTTACCCATGCTTCCGATGATCTATTTTGGATGTTTAATTCACCATACATTGATTATATTCATAGCATGCTCTTATATAATTAATTACAACACATTGGTATTTCTCGTGTTTACCTACAAATTTTTGGGACAGTAGATCAATCGCAGACTCCAGCTCTGACCTTCTGGACTGTTTCCCGGATGTCTATTCTCTAATACCGAGTGACATCAATCTATGGATAATACTGTAAAATTCCATCTCTTATTTCTCTCTGTGTGATTTTCGAAAATCACAATAAGTCATAGGATATTATGATTTTCACCTATCTTCAGATTTATAAAGCATTCCCTAGAATCCTATTTAGATAGGACTCTCAGATATCAAATAAATACAATAATTATCTTCAATCTCAAGATAATTTTATCTACAATAATTATCTCGATATCTAATAATATCGATAATATCTATCTAGATATAGGAGATGTATTAAAATAATATATAAAACATAATGTAATCCCAAAGGAGACTCTAATAGGGGACTAAATTCCGTGCAAGAATAAGCCTTGATGGGCCAAAATTTGTGGATCAAATACAAGGAATAAAGATGGGCCTAAAATGAATTAATTATCTTATGTCAATCCAAAACATAAATTATTTCATAAACATTTATTCATTCCACTAGAGCATAAATGCTGACTTATCCCTTTATTTTCAAAGTTGAGTCGGGCTTGTACTTAGACTTACGAATCCCCGTATTTAAGATATCGCACGTCCATTAATTATTTATAACACTCAGACTGCTTAAAATAATTAATCTTTTTAATTCTTTAAGTAGTACCACTCAACCTTATTATTGTACTTGAACTAACTCAACCTTCAGGGTTTAGTACACTAAACATTTTGAGCTCGTTAAGAGACGTTATCATCCTAAACGGATACGGTGACTCGATACAAGTAACTAGCATGACATACAAGCACTACCACCACCCAAGATGTAGAGAATCTTGGGTTATCTCATGTGATGGTCTGTAACTCGTACTCACCTTTAACCTTATCGAGGTTTAGATGGACATAAAATCATTGAGATTTAAGTTCTTCAAGACGATCAGATAGAAGAACTCATCTCACTGTGATCCATCAATACATCAAGAACCAAGTCAAGTTACTTCTTATCTATATTGCATCCTATACTAACTCGTCCTCAAGTTGTCTCAGTTGTGATCCTTTTTAGATCTCAACTAGCTTAACCAATCATACAGACTTCTATAATCTTCTACACACTGTATGATCTAACTTTTGTATGAGATAATAGGACAACATATGCAATCAAGTAAATAATTCAGATAGAATATTGTAATAGTGGTAACAAGAAACACTATATACAAGCTCAACCATTCTACTTTCAGTATACAAATTCAACACTGCGATGATTTTATTTTGATCTGTCGAATGGGTATGAGCTCTTTGACTTTACCAACATATCATCTACGTAAACCTACATATTGTGTCCTATTTGCTCCTTAAAAATTTTATCTATCATGTGCAGGTATGTTGCTCTAGTATTTTTTTAAACCGAACGGCATGCTGACATACATGTATGTTCCGTAACAGACCCCGAAGACTGATTTAGCCACGTCTGTGGGGTCCATCTTGATCTAGTGATATCCCTGATAAGCTTCCATCATTGATAGCAATTCACAGCCTGAAGTGGAGACTAGTTAGTTGATAAACGCGTTTTTTACTCATTTATTAATGATATATTAAGATGATTTTAGATCAGTGTAATTGTGTTTATATAGTTGATTTAATGCTTTTAGCTATTTTTGGAAGATACTGCTCTTGGGTTCCTCTTTGGTGTTTTGTAGGCTTTTAAGGAGATAATCGATGCATGAGGCAAAAAACGAACCAAAGATGAAAATGAACAAGAAGTTATGGCACAATAGCCCATACCACGAGCTCAAAGTGAAAAGCTCGAGCAAAACTAGCGAATGGCCTAGCGACCGCTAGGCCGGCCGCTAGGCACGTCACACAACTGTGAGCCTGGCCGCGAGTTCATCATGGAAAAGTTCTGTCTCTAGCTAGCGACCGCTAGGCCGGCCGGTAGGCGCTGCGGACCTGATGTGAATTAGGGCAAAAGGCCCATTAGCTATATATACACCTGGACGTGCATTGGCGTCTCTCTCTTGTTTTTCTCCCATTTTTTAGAATATTTTCATATACTTTCATTCTAGCTTTCGATTTTAAGCTTCTAGACTTAAGATTATTCGTATTCTACGTTTCGTTTACGCATTGTAATCGCTGGAGGAGCGAATTCATCCGAAGGAATTCAGATTTTCCGTTTTCTACTCGGGTTTGGATTCAAACCCAACAATTGTTCTTCCGACACTAGATGACGGATTTTATCTATTCAATTATTATTTCTTTGGTTAATTCGTATTTTATTTCGATTTATATGTCTAGCTAAATTCTTGTTCTAATCTTAGGGCTTGTATGATTTTATCCTAAATGTGGTGATTCCTGCTATTTGTTGTTTACCTTCCAGTCATTGATTTGTGATTCTTGGTGCTACATCTTATGTGTTAATTTCGATCAATCTTGATGCATACCTAGTTGCAAATTGAATATTTAATGCTTTTAATTGTCAATCGATCTTGAATGCACAATACGGATAAGCCTCGAGTCGAGGCCGAGATAGAACATCCGTAGGGAAGCATATTCTTTGTGATCTTTTGAAGTTGCTAATTTACACCTCGAGATGTAATAGTAATATGTAAATTAGTAATCTACTACCATAATTGTTGTAACTGAAATTGTTGGTTGCTTATGTGATCTTTCATCTTGGCTGGATTAAAATTGGTTAATAGGAAGCAGGATAAACACACTGGGTAGAATTAATACATCCCTGTGGTTACCTCTTAGTCTATTTATCTTTTCAATCTTATCGTTATCCTTATTTCGCTCGATTCTCTCGACTTTGAATTAAATATTCAAGTTCCAAACATCTTATAAAACCAAATTGTTGCTTGATAATGATGAAGAATCGCTGAGTTAGATTCTCAGATTTTGTTACAATCTCGTGGATACGATACTCGACTTGCCTATCTACTAGCATCTTTTCGTGTTAGAAAATAGTCCGATCAAATTTTGGTGCCGTTGCCGGGGATCGAACCCGGGTCACCCGCGTGACAGACGGGAATACTTACCACTATACTACAACGATCTTGAATTGTCAATCGATCTTGAATGCACAATACGGATAAGCCTTGAGTCGTAGCTGAGATAGGAACATCCGTAGGAAGCATATTCTTTGTGATATTTTTGGAGTTACTAATTTACACCTTGAGATGTAACAGTAATCGGTAAATTAGTAATCTACTACCACAATTGTTGTAACTGAAATTGTTGGTTGCTTATGTGATCTTTCATCTTGGCTGGATTAAAATTGGTTAATAGGAAGCGGGATAAACACACGTTGTGGATAGAATTAATACATCCCTAGGGTTAGTCTCTTAGTCTATTTGTCTTTTTGAATCTTATCGTTATCTTCATTTCGTTTTGATTCTCTTGACCAATTTGAATTAAATATTCGAAGTCCCAAAACATCTTATAAAACCAAATTGTTGCTTGGATAATGATGAAGCATCGTTGAGTTAGATTATGTATTTTCGTGTTATAATCCCTGTGGATACGATATTCGACTTGCCTATCTACTAGCATGTTTTCGTGTTAGAAAATAGTCCAATCAAAATTTTTGCCCCGTTGCTAGGGATTGTTTAGATTATATAGGAATAACTTGGTGATTTACAATTATTAATTCAAGTTGTATTTTATTTTATTTTTCTTTGCTTGCCATGACTAATTTCTCCTTTTTTCTCCAGGTAGTTTATGATCACAAGATCTCGGGGACAACCTGCACAACTTTGAGATCCCGAGATCGAAAGCACTCAGATGAGAATGAGAAGAGAAAGGAGACGGCAAGATATGACAGCGAATCCCAACAACGGGGATGTACTTCCCGAGCATGCCGCACGCCTTTGGTAGAGTTTATCGAGACGCAGCACCAGATGACGATTATGGACTCATCCTCGCTGTTAGGGATGGCAATGGGCCGGATCCGGACCGATCTAGCTAGTCCGCATCCGCATCCGATTTTTTTGCTTTGGTCCGGATCCCGTCCGCATCCATTGGGTCCAAAAATTAAATCCGCATCCGGATCCATAAGATCCACATGGTCCGTGGTGCAGACAGGATCCATATGTTTTCGCTTCTAAAATAAATTCTAATCAACTATAATTCACAAGAACACCATAATAATCTAAATGCATAATAATACTATAATAATTATTTAGAATTTCTACAATTATCACTATATTGGAAGACGTTAGTTACAGATTTACTATAAAGTATGAAGCAACAAACAACTCGATCGTCAGTGGTGTAAGTAACGCGACCCACCGTGAATGCGGATAGATACATAATTGAGAGTATTTGAAATGAAATTTGGAACATATTTGTTTTGGAATAATTTGAAAAGAAAATCAAGAGTTTTAAGTTGGGGTTATGTATTTAATTATAATAAAAATAATATATATATATATATATATAAACTAAATTGATTTTGGAATGAGAAATTAGGAATGACGACGAGACGCGCGAATAGAAATTATTTAGGTTAACTAATTTAATTATATCAGATAACTACCAAAAATAATTTGGGACTTCACCGCCCGAAAGAAGAGCAAAGAAGACAAGATCGATATTGCAATCACAATGAACTCACTGAAAAACCCAATCAACTTCCGTAAACCAACAAATTTAAAAACAATAAAAATAGGAATTTGAAAGCAACATTAAATTAAATATCTCAAATGAAAAATCCTAGATAATGTGCTAAAACTCGTCTCAAATTTAGTACCCTCACTAGCAAAAGTTGATTCAGATAGGCCGGACCATGTCCACATCAATTTCATGAAACAAGGTAGTCGCTGAGCGACAAAGAAGCAAGTTGGTCCACTGGTCGCCAGATCACGAACATTCCTCAAGACGCCCATCGCCCGGAAACCTTGCTTTCAAAGCATCCGAGATTCAAGCAAATGCGAACCTCGGTCCGGTCCATCTCCGGAAGCATGCCAAGAACTTCGCAAAGATGCTCATGCTCCACCGATCAACGAGAGGTACAAGTTCTCACCCAACATCTGCTACAAAATCAAGTATACACATCAAACACACTACTAATAAACGAATAAATGAAATCAGACACTCGGCGCACTACTTATCGTCCTCTCGTTGTTCAGCGTTGCATTAGCAGGGCGTAAGCCAATGCAAGAATCGCATAGGTCGTGGAATAGAATCTCGGGAAGCATGCCACCCATGTCATATGGAGCGAGAGCATGCCCAAAGAACACCGTGAATGGACACATCCGCACATTGCGACGAGGAGGATACCTAAAAATATATATATATATATATATATATATATAATTGGTGGGTCCACGGGCGGATCTCGATCGGATCCGGTCTTAAAACCTAAACCCGCATCCGCATCCAAATATTGATATATGTTCCAGATCCGTCCGGATCTGTCGGGTCCAGTTTTTGAGGATCGGATCCTTAAAATGGATTCGATCCACGGACCGACCGGGTCCTGGATCCGCTGCCATCCCTACTTGTCAGAGACAAGACCGCTGAATTACATGTACCGACCACCAACCGAATAGCCAGGAGGTAGATGGGGCCAAGTGAATGCTAACAACTTCGAAATGTTCGCCCTAATCAAGATGGTACAAGGAGAACAGCTTTGGGGAGGGTGACGAAAGATCCAAATGCTCATCCGAGACATTTTGATATATGTGACACCATCAAATGAACGGGTGTCACGGGATACTATCCGACGCGTATGTTCTGATTCTCTCGCATGACAGGCTAAAGATTGGTTTAAGAGCCGGACCGCATCGAATCAACAATTGGGGAAAACTTTGAGAAGTTTCTTTGAAATATTTTCCACGGCTAAAGTGCGTAAGATCATAGCCGAGATCTCCCACTTCTCCCACCGGTGGGAGATGAGTCATTGTTCGAGGCATGGGAGAGATTCAGAGGATTATTGAGAAAATGCCCTCAAAGATGGATTCTCCAGAGCAGCAGATCACGCAGTTTACGGTGGCAATGACACCTCACACGAGAAGCATTGTGGATGCGCGGTGCAGGAGGATGCCTATTAAACCGAGCGAGTGGAGGATGCCAAGAGAATTTTAGAAGAGATGGGCCAATGACTATCAATGGTCGATGAAGATGACGATGTGGTTAAGGCAACAGAGAGGTCGATTCCAAATACGACGATCTCATGGAGAAGTTCACCCTTCTGAAAAGTCAATTTGAGAAGGAGATGAAAGCTAAGGGGGTGGCTCACATGACCGCTGCAAAGCAAGACATGATAGAGACGGAGGACGTGAATTATATAAATCAGAGGAATCGTCCTGGGGAAAATCCGACATACCATCCTAACAATAGGAACCATCCTAACTTTTCATATGCGAACCCCAATAACTTCCAGCAACGTCCACTAGGTTTCTCAATGCATAATGGGATGATACAGGAGGCGAAGAAGCAAAGTGTGGAAGATATGATGCAGCAGTTGGTTGTGAGCAACCAACAATTGGCGACGCAGCAAAACTCGTTCATAAGCAACATTGGGCAGAAGATAACTCATCTGGAGTCCACTGTGACGGCTATGGGGAAACACATGAAGATGATGGAGAACCAAATCAGTCAAATAGCCATACAGCATAATGGGCAACACAAGTCGGGCTAATTTCCTAGTAATATGGAGGTGAACCCGAAAAATCATTGCAATGCCATCCAGCTGAGAAGTGGCAAAGCTTTGCCAGAACCACCCGGAATGAGAAGAAGGTCGTACGCTGAACGAGGAGGAGCTAACGACCGCTAGCCCGACTGTTAGACGTGATACATAATGTTTTTCAGAAGAACTGGTGACCGACCTAGCGACCGCTAGGCCGGCCACGAGGCAGAGTACAGAGAGTTCCGAGGAAGAACTAGCGATCGACCTAGCGACCGCTAGGCCGACCACGAGGAAGAAGATAGACGCAGCTCAAAGAGCTCGCGACCACCCTAGCGATCGTGAGGGTGGCCGCGAGGCAGATCCGAAGAAGAATTTTCCAACTTATACTCATCCGGTCCCATTCCCAAGTCGGTTAGCCAAGCCAAAATATGACGAGAAGTCAATCTTGGCTCATGGAGATGTTTCAGAAGGTGCACATCAACATTCCATTACAAGATGCACTCAGAGACATACCGGGATATGTGAAGTTCTTAAAGGATGTTGTGGCCAATAAGAAGAAGTTGGGAAAGTTCGAAACTATTAATTTGTCTTAAGAGTGCAGTGTTGTGCTGCAAAAGAAATTGCCGCTCAAGCAGAAAGATCCAAGTAGCTTCACAATCACGTGTGTCATTGGAGGGCAAACTTTCTCCAAAGTGTTGTGCGATTTAGGGGTAAGCATCAACCTGATGCCATTATCCATATTCAATAGATTGGACAGATCAAGCCTACTATCATTGCTCTCCAGATGGTAGACACTTCTGTTACTTATTCGAAGGGAATAGTGGAAGACGTGCTCATCAAGGTCAGAGACTTTATCTTTCCAGCGGACTTTGTAGTCCTTGACATGCCAGAGGATAGGAACACACCTCTCATTCTCGGGAGACCATTCTTAGCCACAGGCAGAGCACTGATCGACGTGTAGGATGGAGACCTTACCTTCAGGGTCAATGACGAGGAGATGAAAATCTCTATTTACGACGTAATGAAGCAACCTGAAGAGAAGGTGATGGAAGAGTGTCATGTCATTGAGCAGCTGTCTTCCACCCATTATCAATCAACAGATCCGGTTGAGTTTTGCATGTAGAACTCGATTTTCACCTCCTCGGAGCTCGACGACGCTTGCGATGAGATTTTGGAGTACCTTGAAGCGATAGAAGAAGTAAAGGCCCTCCTCGAGGAGTCGGTGCCTTACTTGGATGTGAGGAAGCCAGTTGGAGGAGAAGATACTAGAGTGGCGACAGAAGAGCACAAGCCTAAGGTGGAGTTGAAAGAACTACCTAACCATCTTTAATATGTTTTCTTAGGAGAGGATGAGACATGTCGGTTATAGTCTCTTCAGAGTTGACAGAGAAAGAATCGACGAAGCTGATAGTCGTGCTGAAGCTGTACAAATCTGCAATTGGGTCGACTATTTCTGATATCAAGGGAGTCATCCCTTCGATTCGCATGCACCGGATACTTTAAGAGAATGAGTACAAACCGAAGGTGCCATTTTTCACCTTGAATGGGTCGTCAAAGCAAAACGCAAGCTCACCGCCGACTAAATCCGGCAATGCAAGAGGTCGTGAGGAAAGAAGTTTTGAAGTTGTTGGATACGGGAATGATCTATGCGATCTCAGACAGTGAGTGGGTGAGCCCAACTCAAGTGGTGTCCAAGAAAGGGGGTATCACAGTGATTCGAGACGAGAAGAACGAGCTTGTAGCAACAAGGCTTGTCACAGGATGGCGTGTGTGCATTGACTACCGTGCTTTGAATGCAGCCACAAGGAAATACCATTTTCCTCTGCCCTTCATTGATCAGATGTTGGACAGACTGGCTGGATATGGGTTTTATTGCTTCCTGGATGGATATTCAGGGTACAATCAGATTGTTATGGCCCCAGATGACCAGCACAAGACGGCTTTCACGTGTCCGTATAGAGTCTTTGCTTATAGAAGAATGTCGTTTGGTTTATGCAATACTCCAGCCACTTTTCAAAGATGTATGATGTTCATCTTTCATGGCTTAATCGAAAATATTATGGAGGTGTTCATGGACGACTTTTCCGTGTTTGGCTCTTCTTTTGACCATTTTCTCCACAATCTATCCCAAGTGTTACACAGGTGTGAGTAGGGATGGTAATAGGCCGGATCTGGCTAGGTCCAAATCCAGATCCGATTTTTTTTTGCTTTGGTTCGGATCCGGTCCAGATCCATTGGGTCCAAAAAATTTAGATCCAGATCCAGATCCACAGGGTCTATGGTCTAGATCCGGATCCATATGTTTTTGCTTCTAAAATAAATTCTAAATCAACTATAATTCACAGTAACACCATAATAATCTAAATACACAATAATACTATAATAATTATTTAGAATTTCTACAATTATCACTATATTAGAAGATGTTAGTTATAAATATACTATAAAGTAGAAAAACAAACAACTCGATCGTCGGTGGGTAAGTGACGCCGACCACGCGAATGCCGATTAATAAATAATCGAGAGAATTTGAACCAAATTAGGAGCATATTTATTTTGAGAGAATTTGAAAAAGAAAATTGAAGAGTTTTAAATTGGGGTTAGGTATTTAATTATAATAAAAATAATATATATATATATATATCAAAAAAACTAAATGGATCTGCGGGTCGGATCTGGACCGGATCCGAATCTGAAATACTAAATTCCAGATCCAGATCCGAAATATGGAAGTAGGATCCAGATCCGATCCAGATCCATCGGGTCCAATTTTTTGAGGATCCAGATCCAAAAAATGGATCTGGATCCACGGATCTTGACCGAATCCGGGATCCATTGCCATCTCTAGGTGTGAGGAGACAAATCTAATGCTCAACTGGGAGAAGTGCCATTTTATGCTTAAGGAAGGTGTGGTGCTTGGCCACAAGGTTTCTGCTAAGGGCTTGGAAGTAGATCGAGCCAAGATAGTTGCCATCGAGAAGCTACCTCCTCCCACCAATGTCAAATCAGTGAGGAGCTTTCTCGGACATGCCAGCTTTTACAGACGATTCATCAAGGACTTTTCCACGATCACGAAGCCGCTGTGTGGATTGCTAGAGAAGGACACTAAGTTTATGTTCACCAGTGAGTGTGTGGGGGCGTTTGAGAAGTTGAAACAGGCTCTGATCTCGACTTCAGTTTTGGTCTCACCTAATTGGAGCCAGCCTTTCAAGCTTATGTGTGATGTCATTGATTGGGCAGTGGGAGTTGTGTTGGGGCAGAAACGAGATAAGCTGTTCAGAGTCATCTATTATGCAAGTAAGACGCTTGACTCGGCTCAGATGAACTACACCACCACTGAGAAGAAGTTACTTGCAATGGTTTATGCTTTTGACAAGTTTAGACCTTATTTGGTGGGCACCCACACTATTGTCCATACCGACCATGCCGCCATTCGCTATCTGTTCAACAAGAAAGACTCGAAGTCGAGATTAGTGAGATGGATTCTTCTCCTTCAGGAGTTCGACATGGAGATTAAAGACAGAAAAGGCTGTGAGAATATGGTAGCAGACCACTTATCTAGACTGGAGAAGCCAGTCAAAGGAGAAGACAAACGAATTGGGATCAAGGAGAACTTCCCAGACGAGCACATTCTGAGCATAGTTGATCATACACCATGGTACGCTGATTTTGTGAACTATTTGGTGATTGGAGTAATGCCCTCTTCGTGCAGCTCTTATCAGAAGAAGAAGTTTCTCCACGACGTGAAGTTCTATTATTGGGATGATCCCTATTTTACCGCCGATGTGCCGATGGCCTAATACGTCGTTGCGTCCCTCAAGGGGAATGGGAGGAGATAATTCAGAAATGCCACAGTTCTTTGAGTTGAGGACATTTTGCAGCGGCCAAGACTGAAGCAAAGGTCTATTTGAGTGGTTTCTACTGGCCTTCCATCTTCAAGGATTGCCAAACTTTTGTGAAGAGCTGTGACAGATGTCAAAGGATTGGGAACGTCACTAAGAATGATGAGATGCCTCAGAATAGCATCATGGAAGTGGAGTTATTTGATGTGTGGGGAATTGACTTTATGGGTCCATTTCTCATCTATTGTGGTTTCACTTACATTCTGCTTGCTGTGGAGTACGTATCACGATGGGTGGAGGCGATTCCCACAACCACGAGCGACTCCAAGGTAGTGATTAAATTCTTACATAAAACCATTCTAACTCGTTTTGGCGTACCAAGGGCTTTGATCAGCGATGGAGGGTCACACTTCAACAACAAGTGGCTAGGCAATGTCCTAGCTAAATATGGAGTGAAGCACAGAGTCACTTCTCCATACCATCCGCAGGAGAATGGGCAAGCTGAGCTCATGAACTGAGAGATCAGGAGCATACTAGAGAAATCGGTCCTCCACATGAAGGATTGGGCCAAACAGTTGGATGATGCTCTTTGGGCCTACCGGACTGCTTACAAAGCGCTTATAGGTTTATCTCCATATCAACTGGTATTTAGAAAATCTTGCCATCTGCCGGTTGAGTTGGACCATAAAGCCTATTGGGCCACAAGGAGGATTAACATGGATTTCAAACAGGCCGGATTGCGAAGGGGTGAGCAACTGCTAGAGCTAGAAGAGTGGAGGAACGAAGCCTTCGAAAACTCTCATATTTACAAGGAAAGAGCGAGAAAGTTTCGTGATCTCACCATTCGCCCAAAAGGGTTCTCACCGGGAAATGAAGTGTTGCTCTACAATGCCCGACTCCGTCTCTTCCCTGAAAAGCTGAAATCAAGATGGTCGGGGTTGTATACGGTCTATAGGGGACATGCCAATGGGAGCTATGAGCTGCTAGATTCGAATGGCAACATTTTCAAAGTTAATGGGCAGTACCTCAAATCACACTTCAAGTCGCACTTCAACCGTGAAGTCAAGGTGACCAACCTCAATGAGCCGTGATGAGAGGTAACATCGAACTAGCGACGAAAAATTTAGCACTGGTTGGGAGGTAACCCAATTTGTTTACCTGCTTTTTTGTTTTTCTTTTTGCTTGTTTTGTTTTTCTTTGTTTTTGTCTTTTCGTGTCGTTTTGGTTGTTTTTGTGTCCCAAAATATGATTGCTTTTATAAAAACATAAAAAAAAGGTCACGACTAGCGACCGAGCTAATGACCGCTAGCCCGGCCGCTAGGACAATACAGAGAGTTTTTGGCAAAAAAACTAGCGACCGCCCTAGCGATCACGAGGGTGGCCGCTAGCTCATTACAGAACATTTTCGTGCAAAACTAGCGACCGAGCTAACGATCGCTAGCTCGGCTGTGAGGCCCAACCTGACCCGATTACATACGTCGACTCGCGTGTTTTGAACCTATTTTTAACACTCCCCTCCTCATTTTTCACACACTCACACACGCAAACCACACTCCAAAGAGCTCTCAAACCCTAGTTCTTCACTCATTTGTGCTTTCCAAGTCTTTTCACTCAAGGTATGCTTCATTTGTTCAATTCTACTTTGATTTTAGCTTGTAAGCATGAATTAGAAGAGTTTGATCGATTATTTTCTTCTTGTTGTGGAATATTGAAGAGTATATGAACTAGAGCCCTATTTTGTAGATTTATATGGTTTTTGAGCATGCTTCTTACATTGTTAGGTGTATTTGTGTTCATTGAAGTATATTGTTGGATTAATTCACCTAAATTATGTCTTTTTGTGTAAAAATTCGTGAAACCCTAATGTTCATCGCGACTAGCGACCAGGCTAGCGACTGCTAGCTTGGCCACGAGCTCATTAGCGGTCGCTAGTCAATGCCTCGCGACCACCTTAGCGGTCGCTAGGGCGGCCGCGAGGTAACCTCAAATTCGTTTTATGATGTGTTTTGAGCCTATGTGCGTATTCTTCTCCTTGTTATACCTAATATGAACCTATGTTCTTATGGGGGGAGAATTTTGTTAAGTCCAAGTTTGGGGGAACTATATATTGAATTGGGTTGACGTTGTTTTGAATCTTTTGATGGTATACATGAACTAACATTGCAATATCTTTTAGGTACAATATATTGCCATGTACATCCGAAAGCAAGCGAAAGGGGAAGAAGCCAGCTTCTTCCTCACAGAGGGAAACGATTGATGAGTTTCACCCCCAGAATTATGGAGTGCGTCTGCCGAGTCCCGCTTCAAGGGACAGATGGAGGAGGTTGGTGTAGCTGAAGCACCATCATTGCAGATTTATATGCATAGAAACATGTCAAGCGATGGGGATAGCCAACGATGTCACATGGCTCGCCGAACGATCCAATCTGTATTCAGTCATCACGGTGAATTATTTGACATATCGGATCCTCACACTGGAGTTCCCATCGACCGTGTATGTCCACAAGACGCATGGGTCATCGGATTATATTACTTTCGGTTGGGTAATGATCCCCGTGACTCAAGGTAGGCAGTGAATGAAATCATCAATGGTCTCCCCCGACGGCCATTACATTGGGGATATAGAGAACTCGGCCATCGAGATATGGCCATTGTTTATTGATCCAAAAGTGGAGCAGATTTCGTACTATGATGTCATAAGGGCAAAGGCAAGCTCGATCCGGAATCCCACAGTCCGCTACTTCCACTGCCTCCTCACTTTCACGATCCATGCCCGCACCAATGCTGGCACATGCCTCTCCCAAGATATGAGCATCATGATTGGTGCTACAGCCGGCCGAAAAATGCATGCCGGTATGTTCCTAGCACAGTATTTCTGGATGCAGTCTGAAGTTTCAGGAAATGCGAGGATATGCATTGGTGGTTTCGTCACCCCTATTGCTGACTTCTTTGGAGTGAAGATTCGCGAGGATCCTGTCTCTCAGGATATTTTCCTGGACAAGCAATACCTTTATGTCCAGACATTCCTGAAAAGAGACATCCGGCGTTACCTTTGGCTGCTCTACGATAAGAACGGCCAGTCCATCTTTTGGCTGCCCAACAGTGATCTCACCAGCTTAACCGATGATGAAGGGCCAAACGCCAACTGGAACATGATGTCAGATGCGCAATATAGTTAGGCTCAGTGCCTAAATGCGCAAGGAGAGGTAAAGCCAGAGGAAGAGGAAGCGGAACAGGAGGTCGCATATGAGACTCATGTTCTGCATATGAGACAGGTGGCGAGTTGCACCCACCACCCCACCAAGGAGACCCTGGGATCTATGAGCGTTTAGATCATATAGATGGTCATCTCGACCGCATAAACGGGAGTCTGACCTCCATGATGGCCCAACAGTAGGCCCTCCTCGCCCAACAGCAGGCATCCCAAGAGCACCAGCGTCAGATGATGCAGATGATGCAGCAATGGGATCAATGGCGAGGATTCTATGCGTCGCCGGAGTAGCGGCATATGAGGTAAGGTCTCTCTCCCAACCACATCTTTTATGCAACCTTATTTCTAAATATCACAATAAGTTTGGGGGAGTAGAAGAGTTTGGTTGGTTGTTTTGTCTTTTTTTTATGTTTTGCTTTGTCTTGTAAGTTTTTATGTTTTAGGCTTGTGTGTCTTTTGTTTTCGTTGTTGTGTCTGTTGATCAACGAGCTTAAGTGAAGAGTGTTAACCTATGTGGCCAATGATGATAGAAATTTTTTGAAAAAAAAAATACATTGATGGTGCACATGATGTGTTAGAAAACGACGCATATATGACTTGAGATCGCTTATCTTGTTGTTTTTCACCATTTGCATAAACTGTGAGACTTGAGCTTCACTGTATAAACATCATGTTACTGTTTCTTTTAAATGTGTGATATCATGTGTGTAATTATCTTCTAGAACTTGTCGTGTTTTCTGTGTCGAGACTGCAATATGTGTTTCGAATATGGAAATGATAAAAGGTCATCTTTGTTAACCAAGAATTTACCCATACACTAATCCAATAATATATACCATTTGTCACCTACTTTGAGCCTTTATTAGACCTTATTATTTTGTCAACCGGGTGATAGGAGGTGAGGATGGATATGGGAATCAAGGGGGTAAAATGAATTGATGTATTACGTCGGGTTAAAATCTAGAGAGGTACCTCTGTGGAAACGAATGGTACCTCTGTGGAAAAGAATGGTACCTCTGTGGAAAAGAATGGACCCTATAAGCTCTATCAAAAAGAAGAAAAAGAAAAAAATGATATGAATAATGTGAGCATAAAGGGATATTCATCAAGGTATAGGTATCTTAAGTTTGAATGAATGTTGATTTAGCAAGTTGGAAAGAAAAAGGGAAATGGACAAAGTCCATATGTATTGAAAAGTATAAATAGGGGTACTTGGAGTCGCATTTGAGTCACTTAGCAATATATTACCCTACCTTAACCAATGTGGCTACATTACAACCCGTGAAAAGATCTTTTTTATCCTAATTTTAACGCATTTGACGTAGTCGAGATATTAGAGAAATGGTAAGCTTATGGTAAGATTGTTGCATGGCATTGATCTTTCAGTGTATACACATCCTGAATTTTCTTCTGAGTTTGAGTGTACACTATATTATACACATGCCTTTGAGATGGTTGGATTGGATAAGATTTTGCTTTCAATTGTTGTACTTTGTTGAGTTAACTAATGTCATCGTGTCATAGCCCGGTTTGGCTTATCCTTACCGGACCGTGACTTGGGGTTTGGATTAAATAAATATTAGAAGAATAGGATTCTCAACTCATTTCATCTACGAAGAAGTATAGATGTTCCAAACAGAAACGAGAATCATGATGGAGCAAAATAGCTTTATATATATATAAGATAGTTTCAATGTTCCAACAAAACAGTAGCTTTTACAAAGCTTTCAACAGAATGATCCGGAACTTAACATAGTAACAAAATATAACTGAGTTCAAAAGTTTGGCAATGAATAAAGCGTGTGAGACATGCATATGGAGATGCATTCTCAAGGTGAACCAAAATACTTCATACTACTTGGCAAAAGATTCCGCTCAACTCCCGCCTGCTCCATCACCCGCTCAACCCGCACATTTAAAACAAACATGCGGTGAGTACAAAGATGCACTCGGTGGACACATACCGAAAACATTTTACTTTACGAAATATTATACTGCCCTCACCACAGTAAGACACAAGGGTTTTATTTGAAAAAAGGCCTTGTTCTTACTAAATACATTTTCTTATTTCTCAAAGTAAATGCGGCGGACATTTTTTTCATCACAACAACGTATATTCCAAGTCGGCTATGGATAACGCGCCGGGAGGGAGGCCTCCCTTCACCCGAACGCAACTAACCGCCCAGCGGTTCGAGCATGATCGCCCGGTTCGGAGGCCCAACACGTGTACACAACCCTAGCTAGGATTTCTCCTTACTCCTACAGCATAGGATCCGACCAGAATCTGTTGCCCAGTGCAACCCGAATGGACATATACAAAACATAAAACATTTTGGCGAGATAATATCGTATCTCATCATTTGCGGAAAAGCATTAAAGTAATAACGATAAATGATTTTCCAAGAAAGCTCGTAAATGGTTTTGATAAGAAAGCCCACCGAGAACTTAAAGTTCTTATGTCACTTAGGGTTTTACTTTTCCGTTTCCTTTCTCCTTCGAGTCAAACCTTATCAACGTAAGAAACGAGATTTTAGCATATCATCATACTTCGCAAGAATCCTCGATCCGAACCAACGTACGTACTATCCTTTCATTCTTTCCTTAGTTCAAATCTTTCGGTGTAGCGTACGAATCTTAATTTCATAACTATCTTCGTCACATACTGACCTTACTTCTCATCTTATGTATATACTCAAATTCTATGTATTTACAAACATATTTTCCCTACATCTCAACTTTTCACGTATCATATCATATGATCCACATATCATGTACCATGAAACATCATAATCCTTCATGTCACAATTTTTGAAAATTTTTTCATAATATTTTTTGAAAATTCTATTTTAATTATCATATATCAATAATATGACATCATATTCATCGTATACAACTTGTACATCACTATTTCATGCTTTTGTTATTTTCGAAATTATCATCTCATAATATTCCATATTTTTCCAAAATTTTCTACATAAAATCATACAATTTCAAACATGAATAACTATCATTATTTCATGCTCAAAACAACAATTAAAATTTATGTTCATCAACATATGAATCTTACTTAATTTCGATCATGGTATAAAATTTCATAACATGCCAAACTTTGTTATTAAAATCATGGTACATGCTTATAATCATCATATAAACATATTTAATTCATAACTTCGACATATAGCATAGATTCCACGTATGTCACATAATTTTCGAAAGCATGTAACAAAACATATCACATATGAATTCCTAATATTTTTGCATAAAACAATAAGAGTAGTAAGGTTTCTAACCTTCTATTTGTTTTCGGTCGACGTCGGCGACGTTTTTCTATCTACGATCGAAGAGAACCTTTGGGAACACTCTCTATTTTTTTCTCTCTATTTTTCTTTCTATTTCTTCCTAATTTTTGGTTATAATGGTATAAAGGGGGGGGGTCTCCTATTTATAGAGTTTACAAAGTGTATTTAATCATTACTTTATAAAATATCTTAATATAAAGTCAAAAATTACAACTCTTTTTATCTTATAGATTTTCGGTCCCTATGAGTTGTCCATGAGTCATTTTTTATCTTCATCCTATACTTTAATTATCATATCTTATTGTTTTGAAATTATAACATATCTAGGTGTAAAAATCAAAATACAACTCATACCTTATCTTGTAGTCAATATTGGCCACCTCCTTTTCATAAGAGATAATTATTTTATTTTATCCTATAGTTTATTATGTTATCTTATTATTTAATTAATATTTCTTATAATTATCATAGAATAAATGAATTATCACTTTATGTAATGTATATGACATTTTCGATCACCTTTAGAACCTTAGGATAGATTTTTATTTTTTCTATATCATATACTTTAATATTATCATATAATAATATCACTTTTGAAAAGTCAACATTTTCAACTTTAGGATAAGGTAATATTATCATAAGGTTGGAAATTAAATTTTCCTACCTTAAAATGTAAAATTTCGCCATATGATCCAAAACCATAGGTTACTTGTTTCGATTGATAATCATCTCTACTTTACACCTAATAATATCTTATCTTTATAATTATAGCTTCTCATTAATTAAAGTATGATATTTTTATCCATTTCACATTTAAAAGTCAAATTTTCGGCCCCTCTCATATAAAATATACTACATATTTTATTTTCTTCCAATTAATAGCTATGTGACACAATATAGATCTTAGATGATAATTTAAATCATAGGAAAATTAATTAAGAACAATTCTATGTACTAAAGTAAAGTTATCGGCAAATATTTTTGAAATTAAGGATAAATTATCAAACCTTTATTCTTTTCATAACTAATATTATTTTCATGAAGAATTATGTAAATATAATGATCTTATATCATAAAATAAATTTTGGCACAATTCTAATTATTTTCTCATATTTTCGAAAAACTAGGTTTCTAGATTTAATTTTCACAAAATTCTATTTTCACTTTATTTTGTGAATTTTGAAATTTATATAATTTCTAGGAGATAAGATTGATCTAGAAATCATGATATTTATCAAGTATATAATTAAATAAATTATTTGATACATTTATCACATAATTTTGTGATTTTCGAAAATCACATGAAATGATACACTATTTTCGGAAATCATGTAAATTAATATCCAAAATATTATCTCCTATGATATTTATCACATTTCTACACATTTCTAAGAGATAAACATTATCTCTTAATTAATCATGACCTTATCTTCATTTTATAAAATATCATAGCATACTTATCACATAAATGTCATTTTCCAACCTTATCATATACATCTCATTAATTTCGAAAATCACACTTTTGTACAAGATAATTATCTTATCATATACTACAAGATAAACATGACAACTCATCACATAAAATCAAGTGATCACATATTAAATCACAAATTAATCACTTTATCCCTAAGTTTTCGAAAATCACAAATAAGTAAGGAAAATATCTCCTTTTTCTTTCTTAGTGTAAATAATATCCCACATATACTTAAAACATATTTATTTACTATTAAAAATAATTTCATTCAATTTTGAGAAAAATTTGATTTACTCAAAATCGACAATTCCGAGCGCTCACTTTCATTTTCGTTTCTATCGTACTATTCCTTCTTTACTTTCGAAATTTTTAAACCCAGAAATTCGGGGTATTACACGTCGAGTGTGCTGTTGTTTTTTAGCTTTGAAAGATTTTTGAGGCCTGTTATAGCTATCACCTTTGCTAACGCTCGTTGATCTTTTGTTTGTGTTTTAGTTTTGTTTGAGGACAAACAATGTTTCAAGTTTGGGGGTTTGATAAACGCACTTTTACTCGCTTATTAATTATATATTAAGATGATTTTAGATCGGTTTAAGTGTGTTTATCTGATTGATTTAATCTTTTAGCTATTTTGGAAGATATGCTCTTGGGTTCCTCTTTGGTGTTTTGTAGGCTTTTAAGGTGATAATCGATGCACGAGGCAAAGAACGAACCAAAGATGAAAAGGAACAAGAGGCTAGCGGTCACTAGCCTGACCACGAGCTCGGACGGAAAAGCTTCTAGAGTAAAACTAGCGACCGGCCTAGCGACCGCAAGCCATGGCCTCGAGATGTCCTGAAGATCTTCTGCATTAGAACTAGCGACTAGCCTAGCGACCGCTAGGCACTTCACGCGAGCACGAGCCTGGCCGCAAGTTCATCGGGGAAAAGTTATGTCTCTAGCTAGTACCGACCTAGCGACCGCTAGGCGCTGCGAGCCTGACGTGAATTAGGGCAAAAAGCCCATCAGCTATATATACCCTTGGACGTGCATTGGCGCCTCTCTCTTGTTTTTCTCTCAGTTTTTATAATATTTTCACATACTTTCATTCTAGCTTTCGATTTTAAGCTTCTAGACTTTAGATTATTCGTATTCTACGTTTCGTTTACGCGTTGTAGTCGCTAGAGAAGCGAATTCATCCGAAGGAATTCAGATTATCCGTTTTCTACTCGGGTTTGTATTCAAACCCAACAATTGTTCTTCCGACACTACATTACGGGTTTTATCTATTCAATTCTTATTTCTATAGTTAATTCATATTTTATTTCGATTTATATGTCTAGCTAAATTCGTGTTCTAATCCTAGGGTTTGTATGATTTTATCCTAAGTGTGGTGATTCCTGCTATTTGCTATTTACCTTTCAATCATTGATTTGTGATTCTTGGTGCTATATCTTATGGGTTAATTTCTGATCAATCTTGATGCATACCTAGTTGCCTGTTAAATACTTAACAGTTTTAATTATCAATCGATCTTGAATGCACAATACGGATAAGCCTTGAGTCGTAGCTGAGATAGGAACATCCGTAGGAAGCATATTCTTTGTGATCTTTTTGGAATTGCTAGTTTACACATTGAGACGTAACAATAATGGGTAAATTAGTAATCTACTACCACAATTGTCGTACCGAAATTGTTGATTGCTTATGTGATCTTTCATCTTGGTTGGATTAAAATTGGTTAATAGGAAGCAGGATAAACACACATTGTGGGTAGAATTAATACATCCCTAGGGTTAGTCTCTTAGTCTATTTGTCTTTTTGAATCTTATCGTTATCTTTATTTCATTCCGATTCTCTTGACTTTGAATTAAATATTCGAAGTCCCAAAACATCTTATAAAACCAATTGTGCTTGGATAATGATGAAGAATCGTTGAGTTAGATTCTATATTTTCGTGTTACAATCCCTGTGGATACGATACTCGACTTGCCTATCTACTAACATCTTTTCGTGTTAGAAAATAGTCCGATCATTAGTCAATTTTTTGTAAGGTGTAAAAATCCTTAGGGCATGCTTTGTTGAGGTCTCGAAAATCTATGCACATCCCTCGTGTTTCGTGTTTCCTTTCGTTGTTGGATTTGTATCTTTGAAAGCGGTTTGGTTGAGCTTGTATACAATGTTTCTGTTACCACTATTACAATCTCCTATCGATTTGAATACTTGATTGCATATATCGTGTCCCTTATCTCATATATAAGTTAGATCATACGATTGTGTAGAAGATCACGAAGTGCGTATGATTGGTCAAGCTTAATGAGATATAAAAGTTTCACGGTGAGGGCGACTTAAGGACGAGTTGTCGGTTTAGGCGCGGTATAGATAAGAAGTGACTTGACTTAGTTGCTTGTCTATCTTGATGCGTCTCGGCGTATTGAAGGATCACGGTGAGATGAGTTCTTCTTCTCGACCGTCGTGAAGAACCAAGATCTCGGTGACTTACGATAATCTAAACCTCGATAAGGTATTAGGTGAGTATGAGTTCTTGACCATCACTTTGACTTGTTATGAGTGAGGGTTATATGTTCTAACCCAGATTCTCCGCATCTTGGGTGGTGGCGATCTTGTATGTCACGCTAGTTATCATGTCGAATGTAACCGTATCCGTTTAGGATGATGGCGTCCTTAAGGAGCTCGAAAGGTTTATTGTACTAAACCCTGCAGTTGAGTTAGCTCAAGTACAATAATAAGGTTGAGTGGTACTACTTAAGGAAATAAGGATATTGTCGTTTAAGCGGTCAGTTGCTAGAAATGATTAATGGGCGTTCGATATCTTAAATCTGAGGATTAAGTAATGTCTAAGTGCAAGCCGACTCAACCCGGTAATAAAGGGTAAGTCGACATTCTTTCTCTAGTGGCATGATCGAATGTTTATAAATTAATTTATGTTACAGGTGAACATAAGATAATTAATTTATTTGAGGCCCGTCTTTATTCCTTGCATTTGATCCACATTTGGCCCATCCAGACCCATAAGCTTGTGGGAAATCGGTAGCCTATAGCTCTCGAGGCAAGATTTTATTCTCTTTATCCCACAAGGATATAATTATATTTATGGAATATGCATAGATCCTTTCCATATAAGATTATGGTAATAATCTTGAGAGTATAAATAATCTAAGAGTATGGAAATAATCCTAAGAGTATAGAAATAATCTAAGTGTATGGTAATATTCCATATAGGATTATGGTAATATTCCATATAGGATTATGGTAACATTCCATATAGGATTAAGGTAGTGCATTATAAATATAAGGTATGAGATAATGTCTAGTACTTACTCACAAATTACAAGCAAGAATTTTCGACCACCCTCATGGGCTTGAGAGTTTTGAAAATTGTGAGCTCGGGTGATTTTCGGTGTATTCTCCATAGCTCGTCCTCGCTCGGCGTTGGAGTTTGGGTATCCGGGATACGATCCGGAAGGTCAAAGCACGAGTCTCGACCGTTCAATCGAGTTCATCCCGTTCGATCCACCTCGGCGGATCGAGGTAAACACGTGAAAACCCCAACGTGTTGCGATTTAATTATATAGACGCATGCTGGGTTTATAATCAATGTATGGTGAATTAAACACCAAGATGGATCCTCGGGCGAGGTTAACATAAGTTTTCCCTACATTGGTATCGAGCACGGGATCGAATCTTGGCTCTGTTGGATTAATTCACGTTTGATTATTCGTGCGTTATTATAATTGTGGATTTGTCGTTCATCGTGGCTCGTTTGTTTTGTTGGTTTTGTTTTACACCACGAGAAAATCCGTGGTTAGATTAGATTTTTTATGTAAATCTTATGCGTAAAGAAAAACGAGACGAGCGAGCGAAGAAGCGAAACGAGCGGGAAAACGAGTTCTCGGCGTCTGCGGTGGTTTCGCGGCGAGTCTCGCGATCGCTAAAGGCGATCGCGAGGGCTGCGGCGGCAGGCGCAGCGTTCGCTCGCTGGGATCCTGGCGCTTAGCGGCGAACTTCATGATCGCGAGGATTACCGCGGCGGCGCGGCCGTCGCGACTGGCGGGCGGCGGGCGCGTTCGCCGCAAGAAACCCGGGCCATGAGCGGACTCGCGGTCGCGAGGTTTGGCCGGGCGGCGATGTCTCGAGGCGGGCGTTCGCGCTTGGGGCGTGGCGTGCAGCGTGCTCGGCGGGTCGCGGTCGCGTGGCGACAGCGAGGCGGCCCAGCGAGGCGGGCGGGCGGTCAGCGCGCGGCGGGCTTAGCCCAGCGCGCGGCCCAAGACTCTTATGGGCCGACCCGGCGGACCCGTTTTTCGAGATTAGGCCCGTGCCGTGCACGCGAGGCCCAATTGTTGAATCGGTCCGTGCGGGTACGCGAGGCCCGTTTTCAAGTTTAAATCATGTACTTTGTAAATCTATGTAATAGATTAGATTTAGTGTGCGAGGTTTCACGATTGGGCGCGATGAGCGTTTTATTTATTTTATCGTTCATATGCATGTCGTGGATGTTTAAATTATGCAGTAGCATGCTATGTATGTTTAAATTACGTTGACAAACCTTTAAGTGTTTTACGTAATTGGACGCGCATAGTAAGCATGCTAGGTTTATCGCGTTTATCAAGCATATTTTAGAATTCTGCGAGCATGTTTTACATGTTGAGTTCTATAGAAAAGCATGCTAGGATTACGTGATCTGCATGGACAAACCTTTTGAATAAAAAGACTAAGCAAGCAACCCGACAAATTAATTTTCAAATTAAAATGTCAAGACCTCCACTTTTGATCTCTAAACAAAGTGAGGCATGCGTGAGTATGGCGATCCACATTGGCTTGCTTGCACCTTGTTTATCATAAGTTTGTTAGATGAGATTTCTAAATAAAACATTTTAAATCTATTGAGAAGTGGGAGTTTCATGTGTGGCGATCACACGCGTGTAGCTTGCATGTGCGATTTTCATAAGTTCTCTAGTAATAGATATAAAATGAGATAACAAAAGAATTTGAATTGGGCGGTATGGTCAGTGAGTATACCAATTCTAAAATTAAATCTTCTCTTGTTAAAATTGTGGTCAATGCTAGACATCACCTCAAGTACAACTTCATGAAGTCCTTCTTGTGATAGTGATGTGGTCAGTAAGATCGATCATTAATTTCATTTGTCGTAAGGATAAGTTGACATGGATTGAAATTAAACGACTAAAAGGTATATTTTAGTGCAGTCGGGGGTTCATGTGTGGCGTCCACAGCGTGGCTTGTATGTGGGATTCCTTGGGCGATTGGAGGTTTCAATTAATATTGTTTTATCAAAGGTTACAATATTATTATTACGAATTATTTGCGATCGTATGCTTATGTGTTTTACATTATCGTTTGAGATATGTCTCTTACCCGATTATCAATATGCTCGCACAAAATCCGTTATCGGTCCAAATTTTATCAGTGGAAGCGAAACATGGAATATGTTCTTATCATTTGAAGAACACATGTTTGTTCTCACTCTACTCTAAACCGATGCTACTTCTTGGCGCGATCGACTAATGGCAATGAGTCAAGCGGACTTTGGAATAAGTCGAACAATATGGCTAAATGCTATATGATGACTACGATGTCCAAGGCTTGCGGTGCGACATCGATCGATGGTGAAGGCGGCCCGATATTTGGTCGAGTCTCGAGAGTAAGTTTGGGCGATCGGATCGGACGATCCTTCCACACAATGAGAGATCTTGGCGTGTAAGATGGAAGAAGGAAGTTGGGTCCATGAACATGTCTCCCACATGACTCGTCTCATGGATAGTCTTGATCGGGTTGGGAGGTATTGTGGCGAAGCGAGTCGATATCATCCTCAATACTTTGCCAAGTCTTTTGAGAACTTTCGCGTGAATGCGATCATGAGCAAGACCGAGGTTTACACTTAGTCGGTTGCTTAATGATCTCGTTCTTTGCGGAAGGTTATGGGAAAAGGAGCACATGCTCTTGCTAGCACATCTAAGGCCCAAAATTTCCGTTGCAAAATGGAAATAGAAAAAGGGTGCAAAGGTGGTAAAGCGAGGAAATAGTGGGAGTAATGGGAGCAGAACATGGTTGCCACGGAGGCTTGAAGAAGCGAAGGAGAAGGCAGAGTGCTTCAAGTGCTTGCAAGGCCCAGGCATTGGAAGGCCAAGTGCCCTATGCTCGAGGCTCAGTCGCCGTTTGCTTTAATGTGAAACATGTTTAGCGACTTGTTCTATCCATTCTTGGGTAGTAGATACGGTATGGCCGATCATGTTTGTTACACCTGCGGGGTTCCTGCGGACAAGGGAGGCTGTTTGATGGCGAGATAATGATCTCCATAGGCACGCAGAAAGTCGAGATTGCGGTTGGAATGTTCTTTATATTTTGGGACAACAGTTTTAGTTTTGAAAGGCGTTTTATATGTGCGGATTTTAGTGGAACCTTGTTTACATTTCAAATTATTTACTCATGGATATTACTGTTATTTTTGATAGTGGTGTTTCTATCATAAGAAATGGCGAAGTTATACGTGTTGGCACCTTATATAATTAGCTTTATCTATTTCGCAAAACATAATACCTATAACTATGTTGCATCTTCGTCAAACCCTAAAAGAAAGTTTTCTTATGAGATGACTCTACTTTTCTCGGCATCTTAGATTAGGTCACATCAATCTAAATAGGATCAAAGGCGGCTAAGAATGGGCGTTGGGTAATCTCACGGTTACTCGTTCCCGGTCTGCGAATCTGTATAGAAGGTAAGATGTCGACCGGACCCTTCAAAGCGAAGGGTTATAGAGCCCGCGAAATGTTGGAGTTAGTCCATTCGACACATGTGGACGATGTCCACACAAGCTCGTGGAGAATGCAGTATTTTGTCACTTTCATTGGCGATTACTCGAGTGCGGATACATATACAACTTCGCATAGTCCGAATGCTTTGAAATTCAAAGAGTTTAAGGCGGAGTGGAAGCGAAGCTAGGTAAGAGTATCAAGTCGGCTGTGATCGATCGCGGTGGCGAATACCTCGATAACGAGTTTATGGACTATCTAGTGAAGTGTGGGATTACATCAAATACTTCACAAGGGCACACCTGACAAAATGGTGTGTCGAGGCGAAGAAATAGGACTCTTTTGGAAATGGTTAGATCTATGATGAGTTATGCTACATTGCCTATTTAGTTACGGGATATGCCTTAGAGGCAGTGGCATACTTGCTAAATCTAGTACCGTCAAGTCGATCGAAAAGACCCCTTCGAGTTGTGGTTTGGGCAAGCCGGTTAAGCCACATAAGGATATGGGCGATCCGGCACATGTCTTGAACAAGAAGGGCGACAAGTTGGAGGCTAGATCGACGCAAGCGTGTTTATTGGCTATCTAGAGGAGCGAAGGTGGTTTATTCTATAGTCTAAGGATCGGGAAGGTCATTATTAGCACTAATGCTCGATTCTTGAAGAGGACTACATGAAAATCATAAGTCAAAGTTGAAATCATTCTTCAAGAATTAGAAGATGATCGTATTCCACCACCGATTAGACCAAAGGTGCGAGATGTCGAGTCTAGTGGGAGGGATCGACACGGATACTTGAGAAATTGAAGTGGGTCGAGTTCAGCTGGAGATACTGACCGTACAAGTGGTACCTACACGACAAGTTGTGCAAGTTAGAGAACCACAAGTATCTGCACCCACCGTTGCCATTGTGCTGTAGAACCTCGTCGTAGTGGGAGGGTTGTTCGTCGACCCGGCGATTTATGTTAGTGGGTGAATCTTGGATTTGGTCCCGGCGAGACGAACATGCGATAATCGACCCATGGACATACTGAGGCGATCTGAGATATTGATGCAAGATGATGGCACAGCATTATGGACTTAGAAATGGAGTCCATGGCGGCTATGGATGTATATGAAAGACACCTCACCGGATGGCGAAGAAGCCGTAGGTAGTAAGTGGATATCTGAGAGGAAGAGATTCCGATGGAGAGGTTTCGACTTTTAAAGCCGAGCTTGTGGCGAAAAGGGTACACTCAGTTGAGGGCATCGATTTCGATGAGACCTTTTCTTTGTAGCAATGCTCAAGTCCATCGAATTCTTCTAGCCATAGCGACCCACTTGAACCTAGAGGTTTGGCAAATGGATGTTAAAACCGCTTTTCTAGCGGTTACCTTGAAGGTAGAGACATCTATGTCGTGACACAGAAGGTTATGTGGTAAAGGTGAAGAGCATCTAGTATGGAAGCTTAAGAAGTCCATTTATGGACTTAGCGAACCTCGATCATGGAACTTACGCTTTGACGAGGTGGTAAAGTCTATGGATTTACCAGTTGCCTAGCGAGAGTTGTGTGTATCGGTTAGATGTCAAGCGGTGATGTGGTATTTCTTGCACTTTATGTAGATGACATCCTTCTAGTTGGCAACAACGTGAAAACATTATCGGGCGTAAAGAGTTGGCTATCCGATCGGTTTCAAATGAAAGACTTAGGAGATGCGCGTACATTCTTGGGATCAAGGTTTACCGAGATCGCAAGAAGAAAATGTTGAGCTTATCTCGGGCGTCTTACATTGATCTTGTGATTACTCGTTTAGTATGCGAGACCGCGAAAAGATTGCTACCTTTCGGACATGGCGTTCTTTATCTAAACGCAGTCACCTATATTTGCAAAGGAGATAGAGAAATGAGACAAGTTCCTTTGCTTCGCGTAGGAAGTCTCATATCTGTAATGCTATGCACGAGGCCGATATCGCTATGCGGTAGGCATAGTAGCTGAATATCGATCTAACCTGGACAAGCTCATTGAATTGCGATAAAGCATATACTCAAGTACGAAAAGGACTCGAGATTATAGGCTGGTTTACCATGCGAGATAGTCTAATGCCTACAGGTTATCTGACTCGGTTTCCAAGTGACCGTGATGAGAAAAAGTCGACCTCGGGCTATGTGTTTACCTTGGGAGGTGGGCCGTATCTGGCGGAGTGCAAAGCGGCGATGCATTACGGACTCTACCATGGAAGCCGAATATGTAGCCGCCGGAGGCTTCTAAGGAGGCTGTATGGTTGAGAACTACCTCATGGATCTAGATGTGGTACTGGTTTGCCCAAGAGTATCATAGTTTCTTGTGATAACTCGGTGCGATGGCAAACTCGAAGGAACCACGGACCCACAAGCGCGACCAAACACATAGAGAGAAAGTACCATGTCATACGAGAAATCGTTAGGCGAGGTGGCGTGCTGATTGAAAAGATTGATCTGACGGAAAATCTAGCGGATCCATTCACGAAGAGCCTGCCATAAAAAGTCTACGATGGTCACGTTAGAGGACTTGGATTGCGCTTGATGGCACCCACTTAGAAAGAAACTTTTGTATAAGTGGGAGAAGTAAAGTGATGGTTGTTTGTAATAGCTAGTAGAAAGACACATTGTATACTAAAAGTTTGCTTTAGTATAAGTGGGAGATTGTTGGATTTGTATCTTGGCAGTTTGGTTGAGCTTGTATACAATGTTTCTGTTACCACTATTACAATCTCCTATCCGATTTGAATACTTGATTGCATATATCATGTGTCCTTATCTCATATATAAGTTAGATCATACGATGTGTAGAAGATCACGAAGTACGTATGATTGGTCGAGCAATGAGATATAAAAGTTTCACTGGTGAGGGCGACTTAAGGGCGAGTTGTCGGTTTAGGCTGCAGTATAGATAAGTGACTTGACTTAGTTGCTTGTCTATCTTTGATGCGTCTCGACGTATTGAAGGATCACGGTGAGATGAGTTCTTCTTCGACCGTCGTGAAGAACCGAGATCTCGGTGACTTCACGATAATCTAAACCTCGATAAGGTATTAGGTGAGTATGAGTTCTTGACCATCACTTTGACTTGTTATGAGTGAGGTTATATGTTCTAACCAGATTCTCCGCATCTTGGGTGGTGGCGATCTTGTATGTCACGCTAGTTATCATGTCGAGTAACCGTATCCGTTTAGGATGATGGCGTCCCTTAAGGAGCTCAAAGGTTTATTGTACTAAACCCTGCAGTTGAGTTAGCTCAAGTACAATAATAAGGTTGAGTGGTACTACTTAAGGAAATAAGGATATTAATCGTTTAAGCGGTGATTGCTAGAAATGATTAATGGACGTTCGATATCTTAAATCTGAGGATTCGTAATGTCTAAGTGCAAGCCCGACTCAACTTCGGTAATAAAGGGTAAGTCGACATTCTTTCTCTAGTGGCATGATCGAATGTTTATAAATTAATTTATATTCTGGTGAACATAAGATAATTAATTTATTTGAGGCCCATCTTTATTCCTTGCATTTGATCACTGGTGGCCCATCCAGCCCATAAGATTTGTGAAATCGGCGCCCTATAGCTCTCGAAGGCAAGATTTTATTCTCTTTATCCACAAGGATATAATTATATTTATGGAATATGCATAGATCCTTTCCATATAAGATTATGGTAATAATCTTGAGAGTATGGAAATAATCAAGAGTATGGAAATAATCTAAGAGTATAGAAATAATCTAAGTGTATGGTAATATTCCATATAGGATTATGGTAATATTCCATATAGGATTATGGTAACATTCCATATAGGATTAAGATAGTGCATTATAAATATAAGGTATGAGATAATGTCTAAGTACTTACTCACAAATTACAAGCAAGAATTTTCGGCCACCCTCATGACTTGAGAGTTTTGAAAATTGTGAGAGCTCGGGTGATTTTCGGTGTATTCTCCATGGCTCGTCCTCACCGACGTTGGAGTTTGGGTATCCGGATACGATCCCGAAGGTCAAAGCACGAGTCTCGACCGTTCAATCGATTCATCCCGTTCGATCCTCGGCGGATCAAAGGTAAACACGTGAAAACCCCAACGTGTTGCGATTTAATTATATAGGCGCATGCTGGGTTTATAATCAATGTATGGTGAATTAAACACCCAAGATGGATCCTCGGGCGAGGTTAACATAAGTTTTCCTACATTGGCAACCATCACTACATTGGATAATCATTCGAGAATTGTATTTCCTTGATGTGGTCTGCCTCTAATAGCTTTCTAACTTCCTCTCCTATAACTTTATCTTTTTCGGGGCCGGATTAGTGTAACTTCTGCTTGATAGGTTTGATAGTTGGGTCCACATTCAAGGAAAGCATAGCTATTTTGGTATCAACGCATGTCAGGTCTGTGGAGCTAAATGCAAAAACATCTACATTTTCTCTCAAACATGTCATGATTTCTTTGACATATGTATCTTGCATTTATGTCCCGATCCTTATGATGTAACCTGACTTTCTTGGGAATAACTCGATGTTCATGAGTTCTTCCTTTGGTTGTACTTAGGTCAAAGAAGTTTACTCCGCTGTTATCTCCCTTTTTAACTTCTTGGCTTCTTGAAGTTCACAACCAGATGACTTCTTCCAATGCTTCTTATTATGTGATTCTTCATCATTTACTGCCTGTATATAGCACTTTCAGGATGACACTTGATCTTCGAATATTTCTCCAATGACATTCCCTATCGGGAATTTATCTTCATATAGAAAGTGGATACTACAGCTTGAAAAGCATTCAGGGTTGGTCGCTCCAATATGACATTGTAGGCAAAATGTGTGTCTACAATGAGAAATGCATAGGTCTGGCAATACGTGATGCCTTATCCCCCAAAGTGACCATAAGTTCAATCGAACCGAGTTGTGATAATACTTCCCATGCAAATTCGTAGAGGACCGTGACAACGGATTATGATGGGACTTGATAAACGCGTTTTTTACTAGTTTAAGAATGATATATTAATATGAATTTAGATCAGTTTAAGTGTGTTTATATAGTTGATATTATGCTTTTAGCCATTTTGAGAAGATACTGCTCTTGGGGTTACTTTTTGGTGTTTTGTATGCTTTTCAGGTGATAATCGATGCACAAGGCAAAGAAGTAACCAAAGATGAAAATGAGCAGGAGGCTAGCGGCCACCCTAGCGCCATTGCTTGATCATGAAGAAGAAGCATTTAAAATGACACTAAATAGGATGAAATATAAATGACAAGTATGGATGTGAAAACTTTATAATGTTAAAGAGTATCTCGATAGGAGTCCATAGGCGCAAACGGATTGCAATTCAGAGTTCGGATGCGAGAGAACGGAGCGAAACAGCGAAGTCGCGCAGTGAAGCTAGCGACCACCCTAGCGGTCGCTAGCCGTGGTCGCGAGTTCAGCCCGAAAAGCTTCTGTCTCACAGCTAGCGACTGACCTAGTGACCGCTAGGCCGGCCGTTAGGCGCCGCGGCCTGACGTGAATTAGGGCTTCAGCCCATCAGCTATAAGTACCTCAGACCATCCTTGGCGCCTCTCATTTCGTTTTGAGCTTATTTTGCACTCTTTTCATTCAGTTTTCATAATAGCTTTAGATATTACGCATCTAGACTTTAGTTTTCATCAATTCTACTTTCCGTTAACGCATTGTAATCGCTATTGGAACAAGTTCATCCGAAGGATTTCAGATTTTCCGTTTTTTTCTTGGGTTTGGATTCAAACTAAATAATTGTTCTTCCGACACTCCATTACGGGTTTTATCAATTCAATTCCTTTTTCAATGTTAATTTCGTATTTTATTTTGATTTATATGTCTAGCTAATTTTCTGTTCTAATCCTAGGGTTTGTATGATTTTATCCTAAGTATGGTGATTCCTGCTATTTGCTATTTACCTTCCAGTCATTGATTTGTGATTCTTGGTGCTAAATCTTATGTGTTAATTTCTGATCAATTCTAATGCATATCTAGTTGCCAGTTGAATACTTAACAGTTTTAATTGTCAATCGATCTTGAATGTACAATACAGGTAAGCCTTGAGTCGTAGCTGAGATATGAACGTCCGTAGGAAGCATATTCATTGTGATATTTTTGGAGTTGCTAATTTACACCTTGAGACGTAACAATAATAGGTAAATTAGTAATCCACTACCACAATTGTAGTAACTTAAATTGTTGGTTACATATGTGATCTTTCATCGTGGCTGGATTAAAATTGGTTAATAGGAAGCAGGATAAACACACGATGTGGGTAGAATTAATCATATCGCTAGGGTTAGTCTCTTAGTCTATTTGTTTATTTGAGTTAATCGTTATCTTTATTTGCTTTATTTCTCTTGACTTTGATTAAATATTTGAAGTCATAAAACCTTTCAAACCAAATTTGTTGCTTGGATAATGATGAAGGATTATTGAGTTAGCTTCTGTATTTTCGTGTTACAATCTTTGTGGATACGATACTCGACTTACCTATTCAACTTGCACGTTTTCGTGTTAGAAAATAGTCCGATCAAATTTTGGCGCCATTGTCGGGGATTGTTTAGATTATATAGGAATAACTTGTTGATTTAGAATTATTAATTCAAGTTGGGTTTTATTTTATTTGATTTACTTGCCAGGACTAATTTCTCCCTTTTTCTCCAGGTAGTTTATGATCACAAGATCTCTGGGACAACTTGAACAACCTGTAGATCCCGAGATCGAAAATACCCAAAGAAGAAGGAGACGAGAAAGGAGACGGCAAGAGATGACAGTAATTCCGAACAACGGAGGTGTACCTCCCGAACATGCTGCTCGTCTTCTAGCATAATTTACTGAGATGCAATGCCAGATGATGAATATGGGACTTTTCCCTACTCAAGAGACACGACCGCTGAATTACATGTACAGACCTCCAACTGAACAGTTTCAAGGAGGTGGATGGGGCCCTGAAGTAAACGCTAATAACTTCGAGCTAAAGCCGGCCCTCATCAGTATGGTACAAGGAGAACAGTTTGGGGGAGGAGTGACAGAAGATCCAAATGCTCATCTGGAGACATTTTTGGACATATGTGACACCATCAAGCAGAATGGGGTGCCACATGACACGATCCGGATGCGTATGTTCGGATCTTCTCTACGCAACCAGGTGAAGGATTGGTTCAAGAGCCTGGACCGTATTGGGATCAACAGTTGGGAAAACTTTGTGAATAGTTTCTTTCAAAATATTTTCCACCAACTAAAGCGCAGAAGATTATAGCAGAGATCTCCCACTTCTCTCAACTGGGAGATGAGTCATTGTTCGAGGCATGGGAGAGATTCAGAGGTTTATTGAGAAAATGCCCTCAGCATGGATTTCCCAGAGAGTAGTAGATTACTTAGTTCTACAGTGGACTAACACCTCACAACCGATGCATAGTGGATGCATCAGCAGGAGGATGCCTGTTGAATTGACGGGTAGAGGATATTAGTAGAATATTGGAAAAGATAGCTGCCAGTAGTTATCAATGACCTATGGAGAACACCTGTGATTAAGGCAGCTGCTGTAGAGGTCGACTCCAAATATGACGATCTCATGGAGAAATTCATGCTTCTAGCCAGTATGAAGTCGAGAGAAAAGAGGAGATGATTGTTGCCATGGCGCAGAACATAAAGGAAGCTCACTTTGTGAACCAAATGAATAATTTACAAGGGAATCAGAGTGGGAATCAAGCATATCATCCCAGTAATAGGAATCACCCAAATTTTTCCTATGCAAATGTGCAGAATGCTCAGCAACCACCACATGGTTTCTCTGTTAATGATGGGATGATTGTGAGATCGAAGAAGCCTAGCCTGGAGGAAATGATGCAGCAGTTGGTTATAAGTAACCAACAGTTAGCAACACAGCAAAACTTCTTCATTAGTACTACTTGGTCGAAGATTGCACATCTGGAATCCACCATAACAGCTATGGGGAAACACATGAAGATGATGGAAAACCAGATCAATAAGATAGCTGCATAGCGAATGCGCAACAAAAGTCGGGCCAATTTCCTAGCACTACGGAGGAAAACCCGATAAATCAGTGCAATGCAATCTACTTGAGAAGTGGAACAGCATATCAGAACCACTCAGAACAAGAAAATGAGGATATGGAAGAAGTACCGGGACAGAAGAGCCGAGAAGAAGGTCATAAATTGAACAAAGAGGAGCTAGCGATCGAGCTAGCGACCGCTAGCTCACCGCTAGGAAGAGTACAGAAGGTTTTACGCAAGGGTTAGCGACCGACCTAGCGACCGCTAGGCCGGCCGCGAGGAACAACAGAGATGCGGCAGTCAGATCTCGCGACCACCCTAGCGGTCACGAGGGTGGCCGCGAGGCAGTCCTAGCAAAGACGACTCTTCCGACGTACACTCATCCGGTCCCTTTCCCAAGTCGGCTAGTTAAGCTGAAATTTGACGATAAGTTCACCCGTTTCATGGAGATGTTCCAGAAAACCAACATCAACATACCACTCTTTGATGCGCTTCGAGATATGCCTGGATACGTTAAATTCCTCAAGGATGCAGTGGCAAACAAGAAGAAATTAGGAAATTTTGAAAAAATCAACCTCTTTGAAGAATGCAGTGCTATATTACAGAGGAAGTTGCCGCTGAAGCAGAAGGATCCTGGGAGCTTCACTTTGGAGTGCAAGATCGCAGAGCGTACATTTCCCAATGTATTATGTGACTTGGGAGCGAGTGTCAATCTGATGCCCTTATCTGTTTTCAACCGTTTGGAGCTGGGGAAAATAAAGCCAACTATAATTTCATTGATGATGGCTGATAGGTCAGTCTCTTATCCCAAGGGAGTAGTTGATGATGTGTTGGTAAGAATTGTGATTTTATCTTTTCGATTGATTTTGTTATTTTAGACATTCCTGAATTTAAAAATCAACCACTAATATTAGGTCGGCCTTTTCTAGCCACTGGTCGTGCTTTAATTGATGTGCAGGAAGGTGATCTTACATTCCGGGTGAACAATGAGGAGCTGAAAATTGCAATCTATGATGCCATCAAGACACATAATAGTTCAGAGCATGAGAATTGTTATTCGATCGCCACTGCCACAGCTAGCCCAGTCTCGTACTTGGATGGCAACCGACCCGTTGCTAGAGATTCTATCAGGAAAAGTCTGACTCGATATGGAACCCCGAGTGATTCGTTTAAGTTTGGGAGGGCCACTTCGCCCACACTCAGTGGTGGTCTACTGTAAATGCTAAATATAGAGGCAGGCACAGGTTTGGGAAGAAGTCGGCTGCCAAAACGCCGGATTGATCGAGGTATGAAACGGTCTAGCTAAAGACATTTAAATTAAGCACTTGTTGCGAGGTAACCTAATGTTTTTCTTTGTTTTGTTTTGTTTTTGGTCTTTATTTTGTTTTGTTTTTGTATTTGTTTGTTTTTCTTGTTTGGTTTTGTATCTGTTTAGGGTTGAATTAAATGACGAGCAGCCGATGATGAGAATTGTTTTTATTAGAAAATTTGATTGCAACTGTTTTTGTGAGACGAAGCATGTTATGATTATTGTGAGCATTGAGCCTTTTAGAACTTGATCAAATGTTTAAAACCTGTGAGACTTGAGCTTTTGACTGTCATATCATTTCAGTCTTATTTCTTTCTGTGTGAATAGTTTGAAATAACATGTGTTTCTCTAGAACTTGCTCTAAGTTGCATTGATGTGCTTAAGAATTAGAAGATGATATTAGACATTTCTTAGCATATATACTATCCAAACATTAACCTGTTAATCATTGAATCCTTTGATGAGTCCGTTTGAGCCTACCTTATTCTTTCATATAGCCGCGGGTTGGGTTAAGTAGTTAGTGTGATGTTTGGTTGCGAGAATTGAGGGTTGAGAAAAAGAAAGAAAAGAAAAAGAAAATAAATGATGAGAAAGTGATAATAAAAAATAAATAGTTGCTTACCCATATAAGTTCAAAAAAAAAAAAGAAAGAAAAAGTTGACACAAGTGTGCGAAAAGAACATAAATGGGTAAGTAGCTAGTGCTTGAGATGATTATATCACTTATTTGATAAGTGTGAAGTTCTTAAGAGAAAAATGACTCT
Source organism: Salvia rosmarinus (assembly GCA_036937905.1). Lineage (NCBI taxonomy): Eukaryota > Viridiplantae > Streptophyta > Magnoliopsida > Lamiales > Lamiaceae > Salvia > Salvia rosmarinus. The sequence continues at coordinate 51,955,648 of CM072814.1, forward strand.
TTGGTGTGGAGTATTGAAATAAATTATGAAAATTTGGGATTTGTGTCTTATGATACTTATTGTGTTTTTCATTATGGGATTATGAGTCACTTAGCCTAAATATACTCTTTGGTGTGGAGTATTATGTTTTTCATTATTGGAACAAGTTCATCCGAAGGATTTCAGATTTTTCGTTTTCTGCTTGGGTTTGGATTCAAATCAAACAATTGTTCTTCCGACACTCCATCATGGGTTTTATCAATTCAATTCCTTTTTCAATGTTAATTTCGTATTTTATTTTGATTTATATGTCTAGCTAATTTCATGTTCTAATCCTAGGGTTATGTGTTAATTTCTGATCAACTCTAATGCATATCTAGTTGCCAGTTGAATACTTAACAGTTTTAATTGTCAATCGATCTTGAATACACAATACGGGTAAGCCTTGCGTCGTAGTTGAGATAGGAACATCCGTAGGAAGCATATTCTTTGTGATCTTTTTGGAGTTGCTAATTTACACCTTGAGGCGTAATAATAATAGGTAAATTAGTAATCCACTACCACAATTATCGTAATTGAAATTGATGGTTACATATGTGATCTTTCATCGTGGCTGGATTAAAATTGGTTAATAGGAAGCAGGATAAACACACATTGTGGGTAGAATTAATACATCCCTAGGGTTAGTCTCTTAGTCTATTTGTCTATTTGAGTTAATCATCATCTTTATTTGTTTTATTTCTCTTGACATTGAATTAAATATTTGAAGTCATAAAACCTTTCAAACCAAATTTGTTGCTTGGATAATGATGAAGGATTATTGAGTTAGCTTCTGTATTTTCGTGTTACAATCCCTATGGATACGATACTCGACTTACCTATTCTACTTGCACTTTCGTGTTAGAAAATAGTCCGATCAGGAATGTAGGAGGCATCTGGTCATAACATTCCTGAAAAATCACGTTGACTGCAATTCTGTATCCAGAAAGACTCGTGATATGGCGTATCTATCTATTTTGTTGTGATGACGAGCGCATCATCGTGAGGTCTGACCAGTGCTCTGTCACGTCTGTAGGTCCGAATAGATTTCGGGAAAACTTGCTCCTCTTTTATCTTTAGGATAGTGCGCCTACTCCAGGCCTTGGTTGTTCTGAAAGACATCTTCCTTTCCCTGTAGGAATCTCCTCTAGTAGGTCCTCCTATGATCATGTTGATTTGACCATTTTTCTTCTGGGGAAGGACTTCTATTTCTACCATCTCCTACTGTCTGTCATCATCTTTACTTTTGCGTTGTTGCTTGTCATCCTCTATTCGGATGTACTCTATGAGTTTTTCATTCTGAATAAGCCTTTGATGGCGTCTTTCAGGTGTCGACATTCGTTAGTTTTATGACTATAGTCATTATGGTATTTACAGAACTTGTCGGACTTGGGCTGAGGTTCGTCTTTGGCAGTTTGAGGGAATCTGAATCTCGGTTTCTTTGCCACTATTTCGAGCAAGATTGGTGGTTCTCGCGTTAGGGGGTATATGATTCAAACTTTTATGGCTTCTTTCTTTCGGAGCTTGAGTTTTTCTTTATCTCTTTCCTCCATCCGTTCTTGGTATTTGGTGGCCCTCTGAGTACAATATATTGTCCATGTATTGCTCTAAAACAACGTCTTCCAAGTGTATGAACTTGTCTGTTCAGGACAACAACTCCTCCCAACTCCTTAACGACCTCTTGATTAATGATGCGAATAAAGGCTCATGCTTTAAGTTGTGAGTGAATATATCAACTTTTACTGCAGACCTCATGTCTTGGGATTCCAGTATCATCGTGTTGAATCTCAATTAGGATCTTAGGGGTTCCTCTTTGCCTTGTATTATCGACCATAGATGATGCGTTATGTGTGCTGATCTTCACGCGCTTGCATGAACCAATGTTGTGTTGGACCCGCCAATGTGGTCAGAAAATCTCTACATTTCATTCCATCAGTGTATTGATGTAGCTGGATAATATTTTCAAATCTTATCAAGTGTTCATGAGGATCTATGACCCCGTGATATTCATGATTGATGTGCCTGAAATTTTTGGGTAGAGGGTCTATCTGCACAGCTATCAAGAAAGGGTTGTCGGCTACTATCTTTATGCCATGCCCAAAGTACTCTTATTTGTAGGATGAGTCCCTCTTTGATCTGTAATCCTTCTCATCTTGTTCTTTTGATGGGTTTCTAGGACATACATTTTTTTTGTTGCCTCCTCAGATGGGCCAACTCTTCATTTATCTTCTTCATGTCTTACTAATATCGGTGTAGTAATTTTTGTTGTTGCTCCTACACACTGAGTACGATGGATTTAGTGTGCGATCTTTGTTGTTCGTGTGGGTTATCTTCAACTTCATACTTCTCGTCATAGTTGTCCTCGTTTTGTTCCGCGAATGACAGCTGTCGAGTATCTACCTTGGTTGCTCTATTTGGGTTACGTCTTTTATCCAGATTGATAGGGTTCAGTCGTGTGCTTATTTGTTGTTTGCTTTTACTTGCACGTTCTTATTGATGGGATTTGAGGATTTATTGGTTGGAGGAAGCCCTCTGGCGTTCAGGGCTTTCTATATGAGCATCTTTACATGGCTACCGAGCCATCTAGGGCTCGGCTCTTGATTAAGTAAAATGGAGGTTTAGGCTCGGCTCGACTCGACAGATAGGCTGATGTAGCAAAGCTAAAGTAAAAAAATATAGCCGATGGCATGGCTGCTCGAAAAGGGACGATGGTGTTGAGGCAGTGACTCCGAACTGTCACCAGTGTATTGCGAGGATGTCAAAATCGAGGAGAATGGGAAGAAGGTATTGAGGATGGAGACGACATGTCATTATTGTTGTTGGCCAAAAATAGAGATAGCAACGGCGACAAGGGTCGAGAATGGAGGCCTATGTTGGATTTGTATAGTGGAAGCAGTTTGGTTGAGCTAGTATACAATGTTTCATGTTACCACTATTGCAATCTCCTATCTAAATTGCTTACTTGATTGCATATGTATGTCCCTTTATCTCAACACACTGCCCAAGTCTTTTAAGAACTTTCGCGTGAACGCGATCATGAGCAAGACAGAATGTACACTTAGTCGGTTGCTTAATGATCTCGTGGCGCGGAAGGAGTCATGGGTAAGGAGCACATGCCCTGCTAGCACATCTAAGGGCCCAAATTTTCTGTTGAAAATGGAAGAAGAAAAGGGCACCAAGGTGGTAGAGGCAAAGGAACGGTGGGAGCAAGAACATGGCTGCCACCGGAGGCTTGAAAAAGCCAAAGGAGAGGGGCAAGTGCTTCAAGTGCGGCAAGGCGGGCATTGGCAGCCAAGTGCCCTATGCTCAAGGCTCGAGGCTCAGTACGCCATTTGCTTTAGTAACGAAACATGTTTAGTGACTTGTTCTACTCATTCATGGGTAGTAGATACTGGTCGCGACCGATCATGTTTGTTACACCTTGAGGGTTCCTGCAGACAAGGGAGCGCATAATGGCGAGATAACGATCTCCATGGGCAACGCGGGCGAAAGTCGAGACCGTTGCTATCGGAGATGTTACTTTATGTTTTGATAGGAAAGTTTTAGTATTAAAAGGCGCTTTATATGTGCGGAGTTTCAATAAACCTTATTTCAGTTTCAAACTATTTATTCATGGATATTCAGTTGTTTTTATAGTGGTGTTTCTATCATAAGAAATGACGGTTATCGTGGTGGCACTTTATATAATTCGCTTTATACTATTTCGCCAAACATAATACCTTTAATTATGTTCAGATCTACTTCAAACCATAAGAAGAAAGTTTTCTTCAAGATGACACCACATTTCTCCGGCATCTTAGATTAGGTTACATCAATCTAAATATGATCCAAAGACCGGCTAAGAATGGGCGTTGGGTGATCTCACGCTACTCCATTCCCATCTGCGAATCCGTATATAGAAGGAAAGATGTCGACCGGACCTTCAAAGTCAAGGGTTATAGAGCCAAAGAAGTGTTGGAGCTAGTCCATTCGACTGTATGGACCTATGTCCACAAGCTCGTGGAGGTACAGTATTTTGTCACTTTCATTGATGATTACTCAAGGTACGGATACATATACCGCTTCACCGTAAGTCTAAACGCTTTGAGAAATTCAAAGAATTTAAGGCAGAAGTGAAGACGAAGCTTGGTAAAAGTATCAAGTCACTGCGGTCTGATCGCGGTGGCTAATACCTTAGTAACGAGTTTATGGACTATTTGGTGCGGTGTGGGATTACCTCCCACCACTACACTTGCAAGCACACCACAAACAAAATGGTGTGTCGAGCGAAGAAATAGGACTCTTAGAAATGGTTAGATCAATGATAAGTTATGCAACATCGCTTATTTCGCTCGAGGATATGCCTTAGAAGCAGTGACATACTTGCTAAATCTAGTACCATCCAAGTCACCGAAAAGACCCCGCTCGAGTTGTGGTTTGGGTAAGCCTAGTTTAAACCACATAAGGATATGGGCGATCCAACCCGTGTCTTTGAACAAGAAGGCGACAAGTTGGAGGCTAGATCGATGCAAGGTCATTTATTGGCTATCCTAGAGGAACGAAGGTGGTTATTTCTATAGTCCTAAGGATCGGAAGGTCATTATTAGCACTAATGCCCGATTCTTAGAAGATGATTATATGAAAAACCATAAATCCAAAGTAGAAATCATCCTTCAAGAATTAGAAGATGGTCGTGTTCCATCACCGATTAAGTCAAAGGTGCGAGATGTCGTGGTCAGTGGGAGGATCGACACCGATACTTCAAGAAATTGAAGTGGGTCGAGTTTCACCGGAGATACCGGCCGCAAGTGGCTCCTATCCGACAAGTTGTGCAAAATGAGAACCACAAGTTATCGCACCCACCGCTGCCATTGTACTCGAAGCGTCTCGTCAGAGTGGGAGGGTTGTTCGTCAACCCAAGCGATTTATGTTCGTGGGTGAATCTTCCGATTTAGTCCTGTGAAACGAAAGCAGCAATAATCGACCCATGGACATACAAAGGACGCGATACAAGACATCGATGCAAGATCATGGCACACCGCTATGGACTTAGAAATCGAGTCCATAATGACTATGGACGATACGAAAAGACACCTCTACCGTATGGCAAGGAAGACATAGGTAGTAAGTGGGTATACAAGAGGAAGAGAGATTCAGATGGAGAGGTTTCGGCCTTTAAAGCCATGCTTGTGGCGAAAGGGTACACTATAGATTGAGGGCATCCATTTCGATGAGACCTTTTCGACTGTAGCAATGCTCGAGTCCATCGTAATTCTTCCGCCATAGCAGTCCACTTAAACCTTGAGGTTTGACAAATGGACGTGAAAACCACTTTTCTAAACGGTTACCTGAAGAAGGTAGAGACATCTATATGCAAGAACCCGAAGGTTATGTGGTGAATGGTGAAGAGCATCTAGTATGGAAGCTTAAGAAGTCCATTTATGGACTTAGCAAGCTTCACGATCCTCGAACTTACGCTGACGGTGGTAAAATCCCATGGATTTACCCGTTGCCTAGCGAAAGTTGTGTGTATCGCTTAGATGTCAACGGTGATGTGGTATTTCTTGCACTTTACGTAGATGACATCCTTCTACTTGGCAACAATGTGAAGTTGTTATCGACGAAAGAGTTGGTTATCCAACCGTTTCAAATGAAAGACTTAGGAGACGCAGTACATTCTTGGGATCAAGGTTTACCGAGATCGCAAGGCGCCTTACATTGATATATGATTACCGCTTTAGTATGCGCACCGCTAAGAAAGGATTGCTACCTTCGTGCATGGTGTTCATTTATTCAAGACGCAATACCCATGATCGCAGCGAGATAGAGGAATGAGACAAGTTCCTTACGCTCGCCGTGGGAAGTCTCATGTATGCAATGCTATGTATGAGACCCGATATTCGCTATGCGGTAGGCATAGTAGCTAGATATCGCCTAACCTCGACAAGCTCATCGATCATGGAAGCATATACTCAAGTACCGAAAAGGACTCGAGATTATAGGCTAGTTTACCATGCAGATAGTCTAATGCCTTTGGGTTATTCTGCACTGGATTTCCAAGTCGACCGTGATGAGAAAAGGTCACCTCGGCTATGTGTTTACCTTGGGAGGAGGTGTCGATCCTCTGGCGAGTGCAAAGCGATGCATTGCGGACTCTACCATGGAAATCGAATATGTAGCCGCCTTGATGCTACTAAAGAGGTTGTAGGGTTCAAGAACTACCTCATGGATCTAGATGTGGTACCGGTTTGCCCAAGAGTATCATAGTTTATCGTGATAACTCGTGCGGTGCAGCAAACTCGAAGGAACCACGGACCCACAAGGCAACCAAACACATGAGAGAAAGTATCATGTCATACGAGAAATCGTTAGACGGCGAGACGGCTTGATTGAAAAGATTGGTGCTGCGGATAACCTAGTCGACTCATTCACGAAGAGCTCGCCGCAAAAGTCTACGAAGAACATATTCGAGGACTTGAATGCGCAAGACGGCACCCACTTAGAAAGAAAACTTTTGTATAGGTGGGAGAAGCAAAGTGATGGTGTTGTTTGTAATAGCTAGTAGAGACGCATTATATACTAAAAGTTTTGCTTTAGTATAAGTGGGAGATTGTTGAATTTGTATACTTGAAGCAGCTTTGGTCGAGCTTGTACAATGTTTCTGCTACCACTATTACAATCTCCTATCCAATTGTTTACTGATTGCATATGTATGTCCTTTATCTCATATATAAGTTAGATCATACACAGTGTTGTAGATCATAGAAGTCTCGTATGATTGGTCAAACTTAATGAGATATAAAAGAATCATAATGAGACAACTTGAGGAAGAGTTGTCAGATAAGTGCATGTATAGATAAGTAAATGGACTTGGTTGCTTGTCTATGCCGGCACGCCTCGACGATTGATGGATCATGATGAGATGAGTTCTTCTATCCGACCATCGCGAAGAACCTATATCTCGGTGACTTTACGCCGATCTAAATCTCGATAAGGTATTAGGTGAGTATGAGTTCGACCATCACTTTGACTTGTTATGGGTGAGAGTTAGATGAGATAACCCAAGATTCTCTCATCTTGGGTGGTGGCGGTCTTGTATGTCATGCTAGTTACCGTGTCGAGTCACCGTATCCGTTTAGGATGATGACGCCCCTTAAGGAGCTCAAAGGTTTATTGTACTAAACCCCGCAGTTGAGTTATCTCAAGTACAATAATAAGGTCGAGTGGTACTACTTATGAATTAAAGATATTAATTATTTTAAGCAATGTAACATCGTAAATAATTAATGGACATACGATATCTTAAATACGGGATTCGTGAAGTCTAAGTGCAAGCCCGACTCAACTTCGAAATAAAGGGTAAGTCAAGATTTATTCTCTAGTGGCATGAATAAATGTTTATGAATTATTTATATTCGGGTGAACATAAGATAATTAATTTATTTGAGGCTCATCTTTATTCCTCAGATTTGATCCCGGGTGGCCCATCCAGTTCTGGAGCTTAGTGAATTTCGTCCCTCCCTTTAGAGTCCTCTGGGACTCGCTTGATCCTCTCTATCTTAAATGATATTATTATATTTATTAGATATGCATAAATTTTATCTTGATAGATTTAGATTGCATTATAAATATAAGGTGAGAGAAAATCAAACCCTAATCCAAGAGTGAAATTTTCGAGAGTTTCTATTCCAATATAGTGAGATTTTGAAAACCTAGGTAAGGAAGAAGGCGAATTTCTATAGCACTCTCCATAGATTGTCCTCACTCGGCATTGAGTTTAGGCAATTGGGGACAAATTCAAAAGATCAAAGCACGAGTCTTGATCCAAATCCTTGTCTGGCAAATTCGAAGGTAAACACGAGAAAACACCAACGTGTTGCAATTAATTATATAGGTGCATGCTAGGTATATAATCAATGTATGATGAATTAAACATCCAAGATAGATCCTTGGGAGAGGGTTAAAATCAGATTTTCCTACAGCCTAGCGGCCGTGGTATCGCCTATCATCCATTGGAGATGGAAGAGATGGCAGCGACGGATCTAAATTTTAGAGAGAGAACGAGAGAATCATCTGGGTGTGTAGGGAGAGTACCAAAAGAATGATTCAGGGGTGAAATGAAGGTACAGTGTCGTATCGACATGTGGTGCTCGTCTTAGAGATTACGGCATACGACGGGGTCATCGGGATAGAGAAAGAAAATGTCTTTGAGTGAGATAGGAAGAGTGAGAGACTGTAGTGAGATATAGAAGAGAGAAGGTCGTGGCAGCAGTTTTTCGGGTCCCGGAGTAGCAACTACGATGGTGAAGGGGGAGTTCGATTGTATGTGTGTGTAGTGTGAGAGGCTAAAGAGATAATAGAAATGATGGGCTAGGGTTATATCTTGCATTATTTTCTTGTAGGCTAAACCTGTTGGATTTGTATACTGAAAGCAGAATGGTTGAGCTTGTATACAATGTTTCATGTTACCACTATTATAATCTCCTATCTGTATTGTTTACTTGATTACATATGTATGTCTCATTATCTCATACAAAAGTTAGATCATACAGTTTGTAGAAGATCACAGAAATCTGTATGATTGGTTAAGCTTATTGAGATATAAAAAGGATCACAGCTGAGACAACTTAAGGACGAGTTGTCGGTATAGGCTGCAGTATAGATAAGAAGTGATTTGACTTGGTTGCTTGTCTATGCTGGTACGTCTTGATGTATTGATGAGATCACAGTGAGATGAGTTCTTCTATCTGACCGCCGTGAAGAACCTAGATCTCGGTGACTTTATGTCGATCTAAACTTCGATAAGGTTTTAGGTGAGCATGAGTTAGTGACCATCATTTTTACTTGTTATGGGTGAGGGTTACATGAGATAACCGAAGATTCTTCATATCATGGGTGGTGACAGTGCTTGTATGTCATGCTAGTTACCTGTAACGAGTCACCGTATCCGTTTAGGATGATGACGTCCCCTTAAGGAGCTCAAAAGGTTTATTGTACTAATTGATTTTAGCTCAAGTACAATAATAAAGTTGAGTGGTGCTACTTAAGGAATTATGGAGATTAATTATTTTAAGCAGTCATAAAGCTATAAATAATTAATGGACGTACGATATCTTAAATACGGGGATTCGTAAAGTCTAAGTGCAAACCCGATTGATGAGTCAAGTAATAAAGGGGCAAGTCAATATTTATTCTCTAGTGGAATGAATAAATGTTTATGAATTAATTTATGTTCTTGGCTGAGCATAAGATAATTAATTCAATTTAGGCTATCTTTATTCCTTGCATTTGATCCATGGTCTGGCCCATCAAGGCCTGGTGCTGTTGGAATTTTCGTCCCTTATAGTAGAGTCTCACTCGAACTCTGTTCTGTTTATCTAAAATCTAGATAGATATTATCTTATATATCAATAGATATTATCGATATTCTTATATATCAAAAGATATCATTAGATATCAAAAGATATTATCTAATATTATTATATATCAAAAGATAATTATTCTATATTGGTTTTATCTGTAAAGATATGATTCTATTTATTAAATATATAGAGATCTTATCCTAATAGGATTCTAGGAATGCATTATAAATACAAGGTGAGAGAAAATCAGAATCATCCTATCATTCTAATGTGATTTTCGAAAATTGCACATGAAAAGTAGGAGGTGAATTTTTGCAGTATTCTTCACAGATTGCTCTCACTCAGCATAGAAGTTTTGACAATCGGGATACAATCCAGAAGATCAAAGCTGGAGTCTTCCATAGATCTTTTATCCGATAAATCATAGGTAAACACGAGTAAACACTAACGTGTTGCAATTAATTATATAGATGCATGCTAAGTATATAATCAATGTATGATAAATTAAACATCCAAGATAGATCATCGGGAGAGGGTAAAATCAGACTTTCCTACAAAACCTTGGGCTTAGATTAATTTAATTATTTAGGCTACATTTTAATGAAAAGTATGGACTAAGGAATGAAATAGAATAGGCCCATAGTCGCTTAATTAATGTAAGTTATGAGCTTGATATATATTGATCCATTGATTTGATTCTGTTGGGCTAAATTATTTTGTGGCATTGAGCTCAAATTAAGTAAGTGATTGGGCTTTAATCTTATTCGGTGGGGTTGCAGAATTATAGATTATGGGTTGAGCTCCTATTTAATTCCTTAAGCATAGTTGGATTAAATTAAGGAAAATAAATGGGTTGATTTCAATTCTTAGTCCGATAAAATATTTTAATTCAATAATGAAATTATTAATTAACTAATTAGTTAATTAATTAAACATGTTGGGGCTACCCAATTAATTTAATTGAGCTTATATCTTTAATTAAGATTATTAATTGTACTTAATTGGTTAAGTCTAAAGTTATTAAATTAGATTTTCAATTTCTAATAAATAAGATTAAGCTTAAGATAAGTTAATTTAGACTAATAAATTAAGCTAGTGAGTTAGCTTTCAACTACGGATTAATTACTTAAATTCACCCAATTTCTATAATTTCTTAGCAATAGATTCGATCACTCACAGAAATCGTTATTTAATCTCTAAGTGATAAGGAACGAACTAGAATTTCTAGCGATTTAGTAATATAATTATAATGTTGGTCCTAGTAAACAATGTAAAATCCCCAATGAAATCTTATTGAATAAATTCTCGAATTTCTTTTAATAAGAATTGTCCTTCATTTCAGATTTCTTATTCCTATTTCTTAAGATAAAGGTCGAGCAACGAAGTGATGAAAAAGCAGCAAAAAGAAATTGTGATCCTATAAGCAACATTGCTAACATGTGAGCTTTCTTATACATAAACAAAGTTAAACGCTTCGTTTGAGCAGTTATTTTCTTTTAAAATATTTGACTGAAAATCTTTTCAAGTATTTTCTTGGCATAAATGTTTTGAAATTTATGTATGATACATATTTATGTTGGCAATGCCAACTTTATAGTAATCGAATTCAGGTCTGTGCAACCAATACCCCCGCCAGGGCTAGTGTACATAAGAACCATGAGTCGTCTTAGTTGGTTGAACAATCAGGTGTCCGTGAAAAGTGGCCACCTTCCCAACAAAATAGTTCTCTGACACAACAATTACAGATATGGTGATTAAAAAGAACTTAGTCAGCGCAGACGAAATTTAGTTTCACAAAAGAATTGAGTAAGCTTGGGTTTTTTTAAGATAAAACCATTTGCATTACTATTGATATGACATGACAATTTATAGTTTTTACAAATATGTATATATCTTTCGGCATGTGACCACTGAGTGCATTTGTACTCAGCCCTGAATATATATTTCTAAATGTGCAGGTTGAGCTGTGATGTGAATGGTGAAGCGCAGAACCGAGCTTTTGTCGAGTTTAGTTAAAGAATGCCCTGAAATACATGTCTTCATATGTGTATCTCAGTTATACTTTACCGTTGCAAAATGCTTGATTATATTTTAATTACAGCTATCAGTTCAATTTTTAATTAAGCAAGTATAACCCATTTCTATCATCTCTCCTAATTCTTCGTCCCTGGTCACGATTTCTAGCTTAACTATCCTTAACAAAGTCCGATCGTGACAGACTCCCCCCTAACCATCATACAAAAAAATTATTTAAAAGTGATACAATAAAACACAAACAGGACCGTCAACATGTTTAAAGGAAGTGTATTTTCTCAATTATAATCCATTGATTTTTCTCTAAATTTTTTATAAGAAAAAATAAATTAAACTTAACATTTAACATAACATAATACCGTTGTGATATCAGTTATGAGGTTCCATAAAGGAGATGTTAGATATATGGGAGGAATACACCTGATTGAAAAAAATCGTCTCAATTGCTTTAATAAAAGAGTGACTGAATCAACTAGCTATTTTGCTGAAGATAAGGACTATCAGTCAACAATATCAGTTTTTTGAAACTCGGTATGTGTGCGGAATATGGTGGAACGGAAAGGGAAGCTCGTTTAGAAGTGAGCAAAATACCAAAAAAACCAAATATTCGATCTGAACCAAACCGAAATTTAAAATTCGGTTCAAATCTTTTTCTAATTTTCGGTTCGACTAGGATTGATTTTTCCTAATTTACGAATTTTCGGATCACACCGGATTGAAATTTTTAAGTCCGAATTATATATATTATATGTAAATATAATAATATAAATATTTCTAAAACTAATATATATTATATAAAAGAATTAGAAAATTTGGTTTTAGCTTTTTGGATTTTTTAGAATTTCAGATTTTTCAATTCATTCGAATTTTTTTATAAAAAATTTGGATTTTCGGATAGTTAGTACGGATCGAAATTTTTTCTTTTAAATCTAGATTTTCGGATCAATTCGGATTAGGCAAAAATCTGAACCAAAATTCTAATACTCACCCCTAAGCTCGTTCAACAGACTCTAAGAGAAACTTAGACAGCACAAAACATAAGAACATTTTACGTGCGACTGTCAGCATTTGTGCGAAGCATCGGATTGAGTTTGAGTTCAGCTAAACGTTGTGATCATAAAATTCAAAGCAAACATACATAATAAAACAGTAAATTACATATGGATTTAACGTGATATGAAGAAACTCTTTCTACATTCACAGATCATAAGAATTCATTTTTTTTTCAGATTTATAACTATCCATTTTTGAAAACGTGTTATGATATCCATTTGTTGGATGACGTTTTGTTTGTGGAAGTATTAGTTGTTAAATTGATTAAATTATTATTATATTTTATTCAATAGCACTATTTTTTTCGCAATTCATAGCATTTTACGATTTTAAATTTTAAAGTATTTATTTTGTTGGTAAACTTATTAGTTATTTTATAAATTTTTCATAATACGACTATGGTTATAGTAAAAATTCATAATATTCTACGGTATTACATTTAGATATTTATGATTTATAATTTACTTATAATTATCTTTTGCTATTTCGTTTAATTATAACTATAGTGTGTGAATATCTTTTTATTTCTTAGTATAATAATTATAAAAAAAACATTGACCTGTATTAGATGAAGGAAAATATTTGTTAGATAATAAAGACAAAGTAGAAGACTTAATTCCATGACCGTAGAGAGAGTGTAAAGATGTACTCTCTCCGTCCTGTTCTAAATGGTTTATATTTTTTTCCTGTCACATTCTATATAGTCCATTACCCAAAAATAAAACGTTGTTACAACTTTCGTGAATCATACTATTTTACACATAAAACACAATTTTTTCTATCTACGTATTCAAAATCAATGAGCTACTTAGAGTATATGTATTTGATTTTTAAAAAAATATATTATTTTTATAGATACATATCTGTTTGATTTTTTTACAAAACTTATTTTACAAAACATATCCACGTCACCTTTTGGGCAATCTACTCATATTTCACATACCAAAAAAAATCGTAATTTTCCATAAATTGAGTATTCAACAATGAAAGTATATTTTAAGATAGAACTAAAAGTACGAATAATTTAAGATATATTTAACTATTTAACTTTTAATATATAGGATTTATTTTTTATTGTTTACACAAAAAGTCATACAGAAAATCTTCACGGATTTGTGAGAGGGCCATACTCATATAAGAGTATATCATTAATAACCATCATTTTTGATATTTCATTAAACAATCCAAGCTGCGCCGTTTCGACGCAAACAACCAATACAATCGCAGCCGTCAATAGTTTCCACTCAACAATCCGACGGCGAAAAACCAATCTTCTATATTCCATTCATAAAACCCTAAAATCTCCCTATCGTATATAAACAGCTTCTATAAAATCGCAAACTTATCTCTCCCTCGTCTCGCTGCTGCTCTCACTCCATCCTTTTTCTCTGTCTAGGTTTTGCACGATGTCTGACGAGGAGCACCAATTCGAGTCCAAGGCCGACGCCGGAGCTTCCAAAACCTATCCTCAACAAGCTGGGACTATTCGTAAGAATGGTTACATTGTTATCAAAAGCCGCCCCTGCAAGGTTTGAATGATTTCTCTTGAAAGATTTATATATTTTATTTGAGCGTTATTAGATTGTTTGTTTCGAGATCTGGAACATAGTTGATTTTATTTTGATTTTGTTTGTGAATCGCCCCTGCAAGGTTTGAATGATTTCTCTTGAAAGATCTATATATTTGATTTGCGCGTTATTAGATTGTTTGTTTGGAGATCTGGAACATAGTTGATTTTATTTTGATTTTGTTTGTGAATTGTCCGCGTGATGAATTTGTGGTTTGGATTGTTTTGACTATTATTCGTTTGCAATATTCTGAACTAATAGAACGCTTGTGGAATAATCGACCCGATAAATTGAACTGCTTTTCTTTGATTTATTTGATGGCTTGTTTTTTCGTATAGTGAAATTCTATCTGTTTCAGTTATTTGCATATGAAAATTCTAAGTAGTCCATGAATGTGAAGTGTGTTGATGGTTTTGGATAAGTTTGCTTGGTTGCTTTATCCACCTGATAATGGATCAACAATTAACATATTGAGGATGTCTTCAATGAAGAGTTGCTTCTCCTTAATTCCAATATGATTACAGTTCTGCCAATTAGGACTCGTTTGCTTGCTAGCAATATGATATGTAGTGTAAAATCTGAAGAAGTTGATAATAATGCTCTCAAGGAATTTGGTTACAGGTTGTTGAAGTTTCGACTTCCAAAACTGGGAAGCACGGTCACGCCAAATGTCATTTTGTTGCTATAGACATCTTCACTTCAAAGAAGCTTGAAGATATTGTCCCATCTTCCCATAACTGTGATGTAAGTATATTCTCTTTATTATTCTCTACGTGAGCTATGTTATTCGATGCTAGTTATTTGGTAGCGGAAGACTAAAATTATTTTAATTGAATGATAGGTTCCACACGTCAACCGTACTGACTATCAGCTCATCGACATTTCTGAGGATGGATTTGTAAGTGGCTCCCCTTAACTAGAATCTTTGTGTTTTCATCACTTAAGCATATGGATAATAATGTATGTTGAAAAATTATTTAGGTGAGTCTGCTGACCGATAATGGCAACACTAAGGATGACCTTAGACTTCCAACCGATGAGAGTCTGCTTAGTCAGGTTAGCTTCTGTCAATCTATCCTTTGTGTAACACTGTATTTATTCTTTAGTAATATATTTATATACATTTATCTCCAATGATCTTGACATTTGCTGTTTTGCTAAATTCCTACATCAAAGATGGATTTGCCTCTATCCTTTGTCTAATATTGTATTTATTCTTAGCAATGTATTTAATATATTATTCACCAGTGATCTTGACATTTGCTGTTTTGCTGAAATCCTAGATCAAGGATGGATTCGCTGAGGGAAAGGATCTAGTTGTGAGTGTTATGTCAGCCATGGGAGAAGAGCAGATATGTGCCCTCAAGGATATTGGTCCCAAGTAGCTTCCTTGCATGTGGTTTTTGAAAATTTTAAATGGGAAGACATGATATTAATAGATGAAAAGATGTCATATTCGGTGTTATCATGACTGAATGATGGTAACGTCCTTGACTATAAAAAACTGCATCTTGCTAAGAGCATCTGGTTTAAATTATGTTTTGTATATTTGATTGTATTTTACTGTTTTAAGAGGTTGTGGGGATTGTGATTTGCCAGCAATTGGTATAACTTTTTGAATGTCCCAGCGTCCTACATTCTTATTTTGCGTCAAAATGATTATTTGACTGTGTAATCTGAGTTCAGTTTTTGTTTCTACGTGCATTAAGTTAGAATGAATTTTGCTGATGAAGTGGTCTTTTTTGCGTGAATGAATAGTTACTATGGTGGCAATTGTGTTGAACCGTTACTGAATTATTTGGGACTCGAAGATTTTGTCACTATTTTCTTAATAGTTCAAGGTCGTTTATGCTAGTTTGGTTCGGCAAACAAATTCAAAATCGAAGTAAGCTTAGATTTGGTTTGATAATTATTTTAGAATTTTATTTTATTTAAATTTTTGTTCGTTTGTAAAAAAAATGAATAATAGTTCGAATCTTTTGAATGGAACTAAGTTGGTTAAATTCAAAATATTAATACTCTAAAAAAAATAAAATATTAATTATCATAGTATGCTAGTTTTTTTTTTGTTCAGTTTTGAAGCTTTTACGCTTGAATTCTATTTAATTCAGAAAGACCAATTTTACTCCTATCAAATTACAGTGTGTAAATGCTTGTGTGTTTTTTAAAGCATTAGTGTAGAACAATTGATTTATTTTTATAAAAAATGTATCATTTTTTAGGACGTCTTAACATCTTAATCATTTATTATGTATCAAAAGATTATTCATATCATTCATAACTTAATGTATGATGAAATTCTTTCTCCATTCAAATATGACCACTAATAATTTTATTAAAATTTATAGTCTATAAACGATATATTTATTGTGGATGAAAGGAATTTCTTTTATTATATCATTTTATGTTTTGTCCAGTGATGCTTGATTATTTAGTCATTTTCGTTTGTTGTTTGCTCTCTCAAACTTTTCTAAAACTGCCTTTGTTATATTTTTTCGTAAAACTTGCTATGTTTGTCAAAGAAGAGGTTCCAGGGCCCTGACAATGTGGTTATAAATTATAATTCAGATGTACTAATAGAAATTTATTATGTACTGAATCTTTTGTCCTTCAGAAAAATATGTATGTAGATTATTTTATACTTTTCAACACTGTCATACCAACATATTAATTTGTTTATACATTTTTGTCATTATGATTATCAAAGCAAAACATACATAATAAAACAGTAAATTACATAAGGATTTAACGTGATTTGAAGAAACTCTGTCTACATCCGCAGATCATAAATATTCATTTTTTATACTTTCAGATTCATAACTATCCATTTTTGAAAACATGTTATGATATCCATTTGTTAGAAGATGGTTTGTTTGTGGAAGTATTCGTTGTTAATTTGATTAAATTATTATTATATTTTATTCAATAGCACTATTTTTTTCACAATTCATATCATTTTACAATTTTAAATCTAAAAGTATTTATTTTGTTGGTAAACTTATTAGTTATTTTATATATTGTTCATAATACGACTATGGTTATAGTAAAACTTCAAAATATTCTATGGTATTATATTTAGATATTTATGATTTATAATTTACTTACAGTTGTCTTTTGCTATTTCGTTTAATTATAAATATAGTGTGTAAATATCTTTTTATTTCTTAGTAATAATTATAAAAAAACATTGACCTGTATTAGATGAAGGAAAACATTTGTTAGATAATGAAGACAAAGTAGAAGACTTAAATGTTAGATAATGAAGACAAAGTAGAAGACTTAATGCCATGGCGGTAGAGAGAGAGTAAAGATGTACTCTTTTCATCCTGCTCTAAATGGTTCCTTTCTTTTTTTTGTTACATTCTAAATAGTCCATACCCAAAAATAAAACGTTTTTACACACAAAAATACATCGACTTTCGTAAGTCATACTACTTTACATACAAAACATAACTTTCTTAAATCTACTTGTTCAAAATCAATGAACCACTTAGAGTATATGTATTTGATTTCAAAAAATATATATTATTTTTATATATACATATCTATTTGATTTTTTACATAAACATATCCACGTCACCTTTTGGACAATCTACTCATATTTCACATACCAAAAAATTTCGTAATTTTTCATAAATTGAGTATTCAACAATGAAAGTATATTTTAAGATAGAACTAAAAGTACGAGTAATTTAAGATACATTTAACTATTTAAATTTTAATATATAGGATTTATTTTTTAATGTTTACGCAAAAAGTCATACAGAAAATCTTGACGGATTTGTGAGAGGGTCATATATCTATCTATTAATCCGATACGTATTGGAGAGCCCACAACAATCCTTCATCCCACGTGGCACTTTAAAAATTTGCTCCTATTTTTCTAAATCATCCATTTTACACCTCTTAGAAATTAGAAGTTAGTATGTAACCGTCAAAAAATTTGTATCCGATACGTATTGGAGAGCCCACAACAATCCTTCATCCTACGTGGCACTTTAAAAAAATTCTGTTCCTATTTTTCTAAATCATCCATTTTACACCTCTTAGAAATTAGAAGTTAGTATGTAACCGTCAAAAAATTTGTAACCGCAAATTTCTTATCTAATCAATTATCATTCATAAATTTCTAAGTTAAACTTTAAAACACACGACGGGAAAATACCACTTGAAATTTGCTAATATTGCAATTTCATCATAAATGGGTGTGCAACCACTACATAACAACGCACGACGGGAAAATAGTTAAAATAATCCAATTCCAATTATTATTGTAATGTCCCACATCTAATCATAAATCGCATTATCGAAGCTATTTGATTCGAACTGTTGTTGATTTCGTGCCAAGTTCTTAGATTGACTAAGAACATTTTATACATTATTCCATCTAAATTATGTTATTTTTTCATAAAATATTATTCAATTTTTTTTATATCAGTGTGGTGCTTCTGAATCTGATGCTAAAGAGACGAAGGAATTTGCCAAATTGATACTTAACATAGGCGACGGTATTGCTGGTGAAAATCTTGGTGATGGTGAAGTTGAAGTGACATTACCGGACGATATTCTTATACGAGATGCAACTAATTCTATTGCATCCATAGTGAGAAATACATTCTAAAACGTATTGCATACATCGTCGTGCGTTGAAATATTTAAGGATAAAGCTATCTTCGCCGCCACAAATGAAATGGTTGATACGAACAATGATTATGTCATGTCCCATCGTTCGACGAAGAAAGAATATACCTTAGTTCGGATACAATTTGTAAAGCAGATGGAAAAGTTTATCTCAATGATGAAGTATTTTCAGTTGAATATCTATAAACACGATCAAGTGTTCGAGATTGCAAGTCACGAAATCAAAGTGAAAGAATGTTGCATCATCATGCTTCTCGAAATATTGACCCGTCCAATGAACTTTGCAATGGCACGGGATGATAGTAACTAAACTAGGGACCGCGTGATTGAAGCCAAATTTATTTCAGAAATAATTATGGCAAGAAGTTTCTATTATGAATGATCATGAGTCCCTCAGATTTTACTAAATTTCCATTAGATTTCAGAGGAGGCAATTCCCTCGATGCTTGTTTTGTTATGACCATAAGCAAGAGCCAAGGACAATCTCTTTCAAATGTAAGGCTATACCTACGAAACCCGTGATTCACCATGCACGGCCAACAGATGTCAATCTCACGAGTAACTAGCAAAAATGTCTCAAAATTTTAATATGTGATGATAATGGTGAGACGCACGACACAACAACTAACGTGGTGTACGATGAAATTTTCGATAGGTTGTGAGGTAATTACAATATATTTTGAATTATTTTCTTACAAATCTTTATGTCACTAGTCATTTTAAATCTCCTTCATTTTTCTATATACTTTCATATAGTACTTATTAGAGCGAGTTATTATTATCATTAAGTTAATTTTTATTTTTATTTTTATTTTTGGTTTGTAACATTGAATTTCAGGAAATAATTATGGCAAGAAGTTTCCTATTGTCAGAATGATCATGAGTCCCTCAGATTTTACTAAATTTCCCATTAGATTTCAGAGGAGTCAATTCCCCTTGACTGTTTGTTTTGTTATGACCATAAGCAAGAGCCAAGGACAATCTCTTTCAAATGTAAGGCTATACCTACCGAAACCCGCATTCAGCCATGGCCAGTTGTACGTCGCAATGTCACGAGTAACTAGCAAAAAATGTCTCAAAATTTTAATATGTGATGATAATGGTGAGACGCACGACACAACAACTAACGTGGTGTACGATGAAATTTTCGATAGGTTGTGAGGTAATTACAATATATTTTGAATTATTTTCTTGCAAATCTTTATGTCACTAGGCATTTTAAATCTCCTTCATTTTTCTATATACTTTCATATAGTACTTATTAGAGCGAGTTATTATTATCATTAAGTTAATTTTTATTTTTATTTTTGGTTTGTAACATTGAATTTCAGGAAATAATTATGGCAAGAAGTTTCCTATTGCCAGAATGATCATGAGTCCCTCAGATTTTACTAAATTTCCCATTAGATTTCAGAGGAGGCAATTCCCTCGATTGTTTGTTTTGTTATGACCATAAGCAAGAGTCAAGGACAATCTCTTTCAAATGTAAGGCTATACCCACCGAAACCCGTGATTCACCATGGCCAACAGACGTCGCAATCTCACGAGTAACTAGCAAAAAATGTCTCAAAATTTTAATATGTGATGATAATGGTGAGACGCACAACACAACAACTAACGTGGTGTACGATGAAATTTTCGATAGGTTGTGAGGTAATTACAATATATTTTGAGTTATTTTCTTGCAAATCTTTATGTCACTAGGCATTTTAAATCTCCTTCATTTTTCTTTATACTTTCATATAGTACTTATTAGAGCGAGTTATTATTATCATTAAGTTAATTTTTATTTTTATTTTTGGTTTGTAACATTGAAGGATTATTTTGCATCTGGTTTATTCCAATCAACATTACTCGGAGGAGAGCATCAATAATTTTGTGAACTTCTTTCACATCTAATTGTAAGTAAATGATCTACTACATTTATTTTTACTTTTCTTTACAAAATATTCATTTCTCTCCTAAGTATAACAATTATTAGTCGTCTAACAATACACAAAAGTGTATTTTGCTTGGTGTGTTTGTATATAAGAGTTGATTAAATGATTTTTTGTCTCGATGTTAATCTTGTATGATTAGTTTTTTCGCCTCTGCTTTTTGTGAGTTTTGATTAATTTGTCATCCACTGACATTATGCATGTGATTGAAGTTATTGACAATATGTATTTTTAGGACATTAGAGAGGAAGAGAAAAAGAAGATTGAATCCCTATTCCATGGATGAAGATGTTGAAAAGGAAGAAATACTAACATGAAGAATGTTCAATATATCGGGGATACCTAATTTAATTTTTTGACATTTCCTATGTTATCTTAAAAATAGTTGTTGGTATGATTTACATTTTCAAAAAAGGATGGTGTGCTTTTACTTTGCATTGGATTCATATTTTGTGTATATTGATATTTGTTTTGATAGAAAGTTTGGTTGAAAAAATATACTTTCTCCAAAGATATTAGGTATATTTTTCATATGATGACTTTTGTTTTTTTAGGATGAAATAAAATATGAATATCTTCTTTAATTTATAAATTATAATATTAAATGAGTCCCGTCGAATTTCGACGGGTTACACACTAGTGAGTGTATCATTAAAAACCATCATTTTTGATATTTCATTAAACAATCCAAGCTGCGCCGTTTCGACGCAAACAACCAATACTATCGCAGCCGTCAATAGTTTCCACTCAACAATCCGACGGTGAAAAACCGATCTTCTATATTCCATTCATAAAAACCCTAAAATCTCCCTATCGTATATAAACAGCTTCTATAAAATCGCAAACTTATATCTCTCCCTCGTCTCGCTGCTGCTCTCACTCCATCCTTTTTCTCTGTCTAGGTTTTGCACGATGTCTGACGAGGAGCACCAATTCGAGTCCAAGGCCGACGCCGGAGCTTCCAAAACCTATCCTCAACAGGCTGGGACTATTCGTAAGAATGGTTACATTGTTATCAAAAGCCGCCCCTGCAAGGTTTGATTTCTCTTGAAAGACTTAAACGATTTCTCTGGAAAGATTTAAATAATTTCTCTTGAAAGATTTATATATTTGATTTGAGCGTTATTAGATTGTTTGTTTCGAGATCTGGAACATAGTTGATTTTATTTTGATTTTGTTTGTGAGTTGTCCGCGTGATGAATTTGCGTTTTTGATTTTTTGACTATTATTCGTTTTCAATATTCTGAACTAGTAGAACGCTTTTGGAATAATCGACCCGATAATTTTAGCTGCTTTTCTTTGATTTATTTGATGGCTTGTTTTTTCGTATAGTGAAATTCTATCTGTTTCAGTTATTTGCATATGAAAATTCTAAATAGTCCATGAATCTGAAGTATGTTGAGGGTTTTGGATAAGTTTGCTTGGTTGCTTTATCCACCAGATAATGGATCCACAATTAACATATTGAGGATGTCTTCAATGAAGAGTTGCTTCTCCTTAATTCCAATATGATTACAGCTCGTCCAATTAGGACTCGTTTGCTTGCTAGCAATATGATATGTAGTGTATAATCTGAAGAAGTTGATAATAATGCTCTCAAGGAATTTGGTTACAGGTTGTTGAAGTTTCGACTTCCAAAACTGGGAAGCACGGTCACGCCAAATGTCATTTTGTTGCAATTGACATCTTCACTTCAAAGAAGCTTGAAGATATTGTCCCATCTTCCCATAACTGTGACGTAAGTATATTCTCTTTATTATTCTCTTTATTATTCTCTACGTGAGCTATGTTATTCAATGCTAGTTATTTGGTAGCGGAAGACTAAAATTATTTTAATTGAATGATAGGTTCCACACGTCAACCGTACTGACTATCAGCTCATTGACATTTCTGAGGATGGATTTGTAAGTGGCTCCCCCTTAACTAGAATCTTTGTGTTTTCATCACTTAAGCACATGGATAATAATGTATGCTGAAAAATTATGTAGGTGAGTCTGCTGACCGATAATGGCAACACTAAGGATGACCTTAGACTTCCAACCGATGAGAGTCTGCTTAGTCAGGTTAGCTTCTGTCAATATATCCTTTGTTTAACACTGTATTTATTCTTTAGTGATATATTTATATACCATTTATCTCCAATGATCTTGACATATGCTGTTTTGATGAATTCCTACATCAAAGATGGATTTGCTTCTATCCTAGCAATGTATTTAATATATTATTCTCTAGTGATCTTTACATTTGCTATTTTTCTGAATTCCTAGATCAAGGATGGATTTGCTGAGGGAAAGGATCTAGTTGTGAGTGTTATGTCAGCCATGGGAGAAGAGCAGATCTGTGCCCTCAAGGATATTGGTCCCAAGTAGCTTCCTTGTATGTGGTTTCTGAAAATTTTAAATGGGAAGACATGATATTAATAGATGAAAAGGTGTCATATTCGGTGTTATCATGACTGAATGATGGTAACGTCCTTGACTATAAAAAACTGCATCTTGCTAAGAGCATCTGGTTTAAATTATGTTTTGTACATTTTATTGTATTTTAATGTTTTAAGAGGTTGTGGGGATTGTGATTTGCCAGCATTTGGTATAACTTTTTGAATGTCCCAGCGTCCTACATCCTTATTTTGCGTCAAAATGATTATTTGACTGTGTAATCTGAGTTCAGTTTTTGTTTCTACGTGCATTAAGTTAGAATGAATTTTGCTGATGAAGTGATCTTTTTTGCGTGAATGAATAGTTACTATGGTGGCAATTGTGTTGAACCGTTACTGAATTATTTGGGACTCGAAGATTTTGTCACTATTTTCTTAATAGTTCAAGGTCGTTTATGCTAGTTTGGTTCGGCAAACAAATTCAAAATCGAAGTAAGATTAGATTTGGTTTGATAATTATTTTAGACTCAATTTTTGTTCGTTTGTAAAAAAAATGAATAATAGTTCGAATCTTTTGAATGGAACTAAGTTGGTTAAATTCAAAATATTAATTCTCTAAAAAAATAAAATATTAATTATCATAGTATGCTGGTTTTTTTGTTCAGTTTTGAATCTTTTACGCTTGAATTCTGTTTAATTCAGAAAGACCAATTTTACTCCTATCAAATTACAGTGTGGAAATGCTTGTGTGTTTTTTAAAGCATTAAGTGGTGGTATTATTTAATACTCATTTCGTCTATGGTTAAGTGAATAACAATTGATTTAACTTTACAAAAAATGTATCATTTTTTTAAGGACGTCATCCATTATTTAACATCATAATCATTTATTATGTATCAAAAGATTATTCATAATCACTCATACACTCATAACATAACCATTCAAATATGATCATTAATAATTTAATAAAATTTATGTCGTTTATAAATGATATATTTATTATGGATGAAAGGAATATCTTTTATTATATTATTTTATGCCCCCCAGTGATAGCTTGATTATTTCGTCATTTTCGTTTGTTGCATGCTCTCTCAAACTTTTCTAAAATTGTCTTGTTATATTTTTTCGTAAAACTTGCTATGTTTGTCAAACAAGAGGTTCCAGGGCCCTGACAATGTGGTTATAATTCAGATGTACTGATAGAAATTTATTATGTACTGAATCTTTTGCCCTTCAGAAAAATATGTATGTAGATTATTTTAATACTTTTCAAATTGTCATACCAACATATTACTTTGTTTATACATTTTTGTCATTATGATCATCAAATTTTAGGCAAGAATATCCATTTCGTGATAATAAAGTGCCTAAAACATCTTTGCAGTAATAATGCTCAGCAGCAGACGAAGATAGAATCAGCAAAAAAGATTCTATAGAGCACAATAGTCTTAAAACATAGTGATTTGAAGGATATGTGGAGAAGTGGGTTTGATAAAAGTAATGAAAGCAAAACACTTCAGTCATCAATCTTATCTGTCTTGCGTGCCGTGCTCATTCTGCTTGCCGTCACTTTCGATTACTTGCTCCAGAGGGAATCTCTACCCGAGATATTAAGAGATTCCGTGTTTATTGTCAGTAAACTTTAAAGATTATGAAAATTTTATGTTATACTCCCTCTCCCCCATTCAAAATATCTTATTTTCTTTTTTGGATTGTCCCATTACAAACGTCTCATTCCAGTTTAGAAAGTAATTATCCCTTCAAAAAATGTGGAACTTATCAACTTTTTGTCATTTTAACTATTTTATACTTATCTCCTAAATACTCGTGTCCAAAAGAAAGAGGACAGTTTAAATGGGACGGAGGGAGTAATTGTTAGGACTCACTCGATCTTTGGTCTTTGCTTTAAATTTTTTAATTTTTAACAAATTAAACCAATATAATTTTTAGTTATTGTATTAATTATGTGGTATGTTTTAGGATGTCATTTTCTAATTCCTTTCTCTTAATATTTCTTGTTTACCTCACTGTTCATAAGAGGTGTCAATTATTTCTTTAATTAGTAAATCATTTAAGATGTGCTTCTAGGTGATAGGATAGATAAAATAATGTATGTTAGTCTATAATTTATTTTGGTGGATTGATTTATTTTAAATGTATTTATTATATAATTCTTTAAATATTCAATAATAGTTTTATTAATCAAATTTATTTATAGAGTAAACTAATATTTGGGTCATTTTCAATCCTTGTTGCGTGTATTTATTTATATCGTACAAGTGTTAAATCATAGGCCGCCACAATTACTACACATATTTAGTTTGATATTAATTTGATTGTGTCCAAATTTTCTTGGTCTGTTCACCTAAAATTTAAGAATTACAGCTCATCTGAATTTTCATCGCTTTCCTTAAAAACACCGCTTTTAAAAATTCGGCTTTAATCCAACATAAATGAATTTATTTCGATTTGAAAATTTGTACCGAACTGAACTAGCATTTGATTTTGATTTTGATTTTCTAAGAAAATGTAAATTACATTAACTTTATAACCGAATAAAAGAAGAAAATAAATCATAACTTGAGAAGTCAACAAGCGAGATTGACGAAAATCTATTTAAATATTTGAATATCTAAACTAATTGATTGTGTACAATTTTCCAATTTTTGTGGTTGGGAATTGTAAACGTTTAATATCGACAAAAATGAAAAATAAAAGCTAAAAGTTAAAAACCTTCAAACCAGATTCCCTGACACTCAAATAATGCCTTTATTAGACCTAGATAGACTGTCTGAATTAATAAAAATATCTTTTGAATTTTGAGACATGGTTCCAACTATATCATATCGACGTGTCCGTGAACTGTGATGATCGATCACCTGCTGTAGTCAATGAATTTGTATATTTTTACTCGATCCATTACTTTTAAGTATTCTATTAATATTTTACTTATTTTTTAAGAAATATCTTAGTTCGTTATTTAAGAGTAAAAATATAATATTTTTTCTATTTATCCTTATTTAATATTCTTCGAATTTGATAATTAGTTATATGAATATATTTCTTATGATAATTAATGAGATTACAAATATAAATTTATCTATTTTCTTGACTTGTGACATAAAATACTTAAAATAGAATAGAGAGTATTGATTAGAGATTAAGTAAGTTAAATAATTTTAGTGTAATAAAAAACTTAATGTCTCTTTTTATCCGATGTAAATGTTATTACATTTTGGGATTACAACATTCATAATTTTGGCCATCTTGATTTGAAATACAAGGCAACACTTATTTAGGTTGTCACGTCACGTACTAATGGAATAAATGAAAAGATGGTAAAAATCACAAACTCAGTTTGACTTGAATTGATGTTAAAATTAAAACAAACTTGTCATTTATTACATAGATCACATATGACTAATTGGCACTTTATTTTTAATTGATCTTATTGTAAAATCTTAATGGAAAATGCTAAATGTACATAATATGTATATACATAATACCCCTTAAATTTGGGGGTGTATTTTTAGTATTAATTATTCAATGGCATGACTAATTTACCCCTTATACAATTTGGGTCTGAAATTAATGAGTTTATTTTGTAATTTTTCCTTTTAAAACTTATCTTGATTATGCATAATCTTTGCCTCATTGCATCCTACACGTTCGTCGCTCATGTTTGCTTGCTCTGCAGTGCTCGTGTCAACTTATTTTTACTTCATCTTGAATGTTTTCGAGACTTGATTCATCGCGCAAGCAAATCAACTATACATCTATGTCTCCTCTTTGTTACGGTTGGATACACAACAAAGCGGTTCCATTTGTCGACATATTCATTGTAGATTCAGGCAACGAGATAAGACGATTGTTGGATGTATTTTACGAGGTGGAAGTGTACAAGGTGCATTTTCTTATAGATTATAACTCGTAGATCTACAAAAAGTGGAAGTATGAGAGCTTGCAACCACAAAACATCAAATGTGTTATTCTGAACAATAGGTTGATAGAATAAGGGATGCTTATTTTCAGAAAGTATTATACATGTTGCAAGAAAATCAGAATTGACACTTTTCAATTTGTGTCAAGTTTTGATTATTATTATTTTTCTTGTACTTCCGAATTTCTTGTGTTTTTATTAAATTATTTTAGTTTTTTTACAATTTATAGATACTCTTAATCCTTTGCATCCCCAATAAGTAACAACTTCTTTTAATATAGTTTATATACTATATTAAAATATCGTTTGATGGCAGCTCTTTTTTGCCCCAATTCGTTAGAGGTAATCTGTTCATATCTTTTACAGTTGTTTTCTAGTGTGTATTACAGTCAATGTGAATTCAATCTTTCCTTAATTAGAATTGGAAATACTACCCCTTCCTTAACTATCGTGAAGGATTATTATGTAATATGCAAACTCAATTTAAAATGGACAGATACTCTAATTTGCAAAAATGTTGAAAAATGACAAAAATGTCCAATTATGTATTATGTACATTTAGCACTACCCAATCTTAATATGTATATGAAAAGTCTACCTGATATTTACGATAATCTCGTGTGCTAACGGAATCTCACTAAATATTTTTATAGAAACATATAATTAATTTTATAACCGCCAAAGGAAAATAGTAAGCTAACTAACTACCATAGTATTTTCACTAAATTAAAAGAAGGGGAAAAGAAAAAAGAAACTCCTTTGCGCCCAAAAATAGAAAGTATTAAAAAAAAAGCAAAAGACGACTTTGAGAAATTAGAAACCCAAAAATGCAAAGCCTTTAAAACACCCCAAAAAAATTGAAAGTCAAAGCGAGGCTGAATCCAATGGCTGATAACAAGCCTTCACCGCCACCATCATCGTCTTCTAAACCTCCGCCGTCGATCACTCTGCCGCCGCGAACTTCCATCGAGAATCTCTTCACCGGCGGGCCGGGCACCAGCCCGGGCCCGATGAGCTTGGTCTCCAGCTTCTTCGCCGAGAACGACCCCGACAATGACTGCCGTTCCTTCTCTCAGCTCCTCGCCGGCGCGATTCCGTCTCCGGCGGACGGTAGGAGCGGGAGCGACGAGTTTAGGTTTCAGCAGAATAGGCCTGCTGGTCTGGACGTGTCGCATCAGCCTGGGACGTTCACTATTCCGCCGGGATTGAGTCCGGCGAGCTTGCTCGATTCGCCGGATTTGTTTTCGTCGTCGCAGGTACTTGATCAAGGTTTTGATTCACTTTCTGTGTGTGCACGCGCTTCATAGGTCTAAAACTGTGAGGTGGTGAATCGCGCGTGTGTCAGTTATTTGATCTAATTATACGGGTTCAATCTTTTGGTGCTTAGTTATGTAGCCGTGCACCTGTAATGTCGTTTTAATGAAGTGGATTAGTTTTGGACCAGAAAACGGATTTGCTTTGGATGATCAGAAAATGGGGGAAAAGATTTGTTTTAAATTTTTGGAATTATATAGAGATTTCTTTTGACTGTGGAAATCAGGAAAAGAGGAATTTGCATTGTAGATATCATAATATTTTTGGAGGAGGTTGTTATCAGAATTTAAAGTTGAAACTGCAGTTCCAATCCTCGTCTCACATGTAGTACATAATGAGTCTTTGTGCGTTTCAATTGATCAATCTAAGATCAGCTATCTAGTTTGGCGTGGAAATAGGACAGAAATTAATCGATGCAAGATCATATGTTCCAAACCTCTAAGATTCTCCGAATAAAGTTGAGGCAATGTCTACAACAAAAGATTTTAGTTGATGAAGAGTGAATCATTTGGTAGGTTCAAGAGAATGTTATATTGCCAATGTTATAGCATACACGTGCAGAGTAATCCTGGAACTTGGGGTAATTTGTGGAAAGCTATCGATACAAAAGATGTATATATTTTAGACTCAATCGTGTATATCTCCCAGTAAAGAGGTATTTGATGTAAAAGCAAAGGGGAAGTGTACTCTGGAGTTTAATGTTTTCGTAGTGAAATAATGATTGTCTCTCCTGATGGCATAAGTTGGTAGCGGGATATACATCGGGTATGCTTCCATGTCAAAGTTGCGCTCATTTTACCCTGACCTTATTTAGGGTGTCTTCGGTCATGCTGTGTTTCTCGGGAGAAAGTATTTTGGCAGAAAGTTTTGTTTGAAGAGCATGAGGCGTTAGTAAGAAAATGCATTGGATGACACTAAACTTGAATGTGTTTGGTTATATTTTGGGAGAAAGACTTGAGAAAAACATATGGGGATGAAACATGGCAAATACACCCTTAGCTACTATTTACTGGGATTTGATTGATTCTAGAATTTCTATGAATCTGGAGGTGGCTAGTAGAATTGAGCTGAGTCATTATCTTTATAGAATATTAGTATGTGATATGCTTTGAGTAGATTATGCTGCTCTCTAAGATAGTATATGAGGAAACCTAGACTTCCAGAGCCTGAATATGAGTAAGTAATTAGGAGGCAAGACTTCTTCTTGTCCAGTAAACTTTGACTTGATGTTTAGTTGAGGTGCATGTGTCTATAACCTTTTGATCTCTTTGATTGAACTATGCTGCCATAATGTTATAAATCTCTTTATGCCTGAAGAGAGCCTCTATACCAGGAGCTCTTAACTAATGAGTATCAGCTTTTCTAATTCAATTTGTTGTTTACTCTTGGTTGATGCAAGAAACAGCAGGGAACCTTACCAACTACCATTTCATGTTCACCAGCAGGAGCTTATAGGTTTCAGTGCAAGAGGCTTGATAGTCGATTCTTTAATTTTTACCTCCCACCACACAAGTTGCATGACCTTTCTTTTGCTAAATACCACTCTGATTATGATGTTTGAGAAGGATCCAATATACTATTCTGACGGGAGATCTCATCTTTTTCTTCGTCAGTCTTCAGTAATAAATCTCTAGGTTACAAAATTTTATGGAGAAATAGCTCTTTCTTATCCTTTTCCTCTTTTTCCTGGTATCATATTCATCCTTTATGTGGATATATGTTTTTTCTCCCGTCTGATATGGTGATAAAAATTGAGTTCTTTAATCCTTGTGCATGGTTCCTAGGTATTCATCCATATTGAAAGGCAGTGGTCCAGGAGCTCTATTAACTCAATATACTCTTTCTTTTTATCTGAAATGTGGGTTCAGGTGTTCTTAGTGTGTAGTGATCATGGGCAATTTTGTTTTGGCCTAACGTCACAAGTCCTTGTCATGCACAAGTTTAGTAAAATAGAGCAGTTCTCCAGCAGCGTGACTTAGGAAATAAGACTCACGCTATTATTTCTAGAAAATGCATGTAATTTTATTCCTCGAAAAGGTCAATTAATTTACTGAACAGGTAACTCTGCACCTTTTTTTTAATAATTGTCTGTCTTCTTTTTCCTTGAAATAGGGTCATTTTGGATTGTCGCATCAACAAATCCTAGCCCAGATTAGTGGTCAAGCTCAAATGCAATTTCAGTACCCGTCTTTCTCATCTGAGCCTGCCTCATCCGTATCCCACATGCAACCTCTTTCCTCCAATGCATCATTTCAGCAGCATATGCCTCCACCTTTGCTTGACACAAAGACTGTCAAAGAGTCGTCTGATTTTTCTCAATCAGATCAGAAATTCCAACCTGCTAACTTGGCTGTTGATAAGCCAACTGATGATGGGTACAATTGGAGGAAATATGGGCAGAAGCAGGTGAAAGGAAGTGAATTCCCTAGAAGCTACTATAAATGCACTCGTCCAAGCTGTCCGGTAAAGAAGAAGGTAGAACGCTCTCTCGATGGTCAAATAACCGAAATCATATACAAAGGTCAACACAACCATCCCCAACCCTGTAAGCGCCCCAATTCCAAAGACAGTGGAAGTGCAAACGGAACAATGAATCCTCAGATAAACTCTGAACTTGGTGCTGACAGGCCTAACAAGCCTGAGGAAGGGGGGTCTTATTTTTCAAATTCTAGAGATCAGGGATTGAGTCAACTTACTCCTGAACAAGTATCTGGATCGAGTGACAGTGAGGAGGTGCCTGGTGCTGAAACTAGAGTTGATGACGGACATGAGGATGAACCAGAATCAAAAAGAAGGTACATGATTTTAAAGTGTGACAGCTTCCCAACAAAAATGGCAGTTTTGGCTTTTCTGATATTATTCAGTCCTGAAACATTAGCAGGGTTATTGAGGTCCAGAATCCCGAGCAAGCATCTTGTTCCCATCGAACAGTTACCGAGCCTAGAATCATTGTCCAGACGACTAGTGAAGTCGACCTCTTAGATGACGGTTATAGGTGGCGAAAATACGGGCAGAAGGTTGTTAAAGGGAACCCTTACCCAAGGTGATTTACATATTCTTAACTGGAAACTGGAAAAAGTCTTATGTTGCGAGTATAGATTATTGACTAGTTTTTTTTATCAAAAATCGCGTTGTCTCTGCAGAAGCTACTACAAGTGCACAACCGCTGGGTGCAATGTCCGTAAGCATGTAGAACGGGCTGCAAGTGACCCAAAAGCTGTAATAACTACATACGAGGGAAAGCATAACCATGACGTGCCAGCTGCTAAGAACAGTAGCCACAGCAATGCTAATGCTGCTGCACAATTCAGACCTCAGAATCCTGTAGCCAACAGACCAGCAGCGAGTAGAGGAATGGAATATGGAAACGAGCAACAATCTGTCGCCCTTCTTCAGTTCAAGGAAGAACAGATAACTTAGCTGTCTCCATGAGCGGTTCAAGAAGACAAGCGCCGTCAGAAAAGGGATACCACGAGGTACATGAGACGTACACTGTGCCATATACTTGAGCCATTATTTGGATATGGCTACATCCATATTAACACATTCACAAAGCTGCAAAAACCAAAAGAAAAACAGAAATGGTAAGTTTTGTACAGACAAAAGAGTGATTGTAATTTGTAATGGTATTGATGTCGCATTCTTTCTGTAAATTATTTATATTGATAATTACGTAATGTCAAACTTTGTGTGAGCAATGGAGAAGGACTATTGAACCTTGCCATCTCAAAAATAAATTCTTTTGTTTATGTTTCTCACAAGCCCTCCAAAATATACCTAAATTGTCAAATAGGATATCAACTATGACCTCGCAAGATTTCAATTTCCTCAATTGTTAATGATTAGTATTCTTGTTAAAAAATAATACTCCTCTATTTCATCCAATATGATTCATTTTTTTCGATACGGTTATTTAGGAGAAGACTATAAATTGTTTAAAATGATAAAAAGTAGGTAGGTTCAACAAATTTTGAAAAGATAATTATTTTCTAAAAATGAAACAGGTCATCTTGGGTGGGACAGTTCAAAAAAGAATATATGTTATCTTAGGTGGAACATGGAGGAAGTAATATTTTAGTCCGCTATTCTTTTTCTAATTTAATTTTTCATGTAATACAAATGTTTCTACACATTTTTTGTGGATAAATATCACTTTAAATCCTAAACTATATATATTTTACCAAAATTATCCGAAGTTTAAAAAATATCATTTTAAACCTCAAACTATTAACATTTTATCAAAAATATCATAAACTTTGAGAAGTATCAATTTAAACGTCAAACTATTAATTTTTTATCAAAAATATTCTACATTTATTTTTCAGCTCCAGAAATTGGACGAGAAATATCTTCTGATGTGGCTCATCGGATATATCCCTTATCCATTTTTTGCTTTCAAAATTCTGATGTGACTCATCGAATGAGAAGAAGATATATCTCATCTAATTTCGAGAGCTGAAAATTGATGTAGGATATTTTTAATAAAAAATAATAGTTTGAGATTTAAAGTAATACTTTCAAAGTTTACGATATTTTATATAAAATTTTTGAGATTCAAAATAATACTCCCTCCGTCCCACCATTCTTAGCTCATTTCTTTTTACACGTAGATTAAGGAGAATTATATTTTGTGTGTAAAAAGTAGGTAGCACAAAATTCGAGATATTTTTTAGTGTAAAATTGTTTCCTTTTTTGGAAACGTGCCAACTTATTGGGACAGCCCAAAAAGGAAAACAAGCCAAGAATGGTGGGACGGAGGTAGTATCTTTTAAAGTTAAAAATATTTTTAATAAAATATTAATAATTTAAGATTTAAAATGATATTTATTAGATACTTGCACTTTTTTTCGCTTCTTGGGTTAGGTGTTGGCAAATATCCAATTTATGTTTTCTCAAAAAGACCTTCATTTTTAGCATTTTCATAATATCCAACAATATTTTTACGAGTCATCCTGCTAAATTCTTTTTTATATATATATATATATATATATATATATATATATATTTTTTTTACCTCACCCTCCAAAACGACTATTACAGGGAGTGAGTTTAGGTGGATTTTTAGAGCTAGGCGGGCGTTATATAGTATCGAGTTAAGGAATGTCAATTATAGCGCGAGCATAAAATGTCAATTATAAGCAAGTCGTTGGCCCTATTGGGACTATTATCACCAAAATAGTACAAATGGGACCAACGACTGACTATAATTGACATTTTATGTTCGCGCTATAATTGACATTCCTAACTGATGACTATATATGTATTTTCACTTTTTTAGGGGCGTTAAAACGATGCTTTGGAGAGTGAGGTGGAAAAAAAAAAATTCATCTAAAATTCAGCAAAATGATTCTTTGATATCTAACATATTATGGAAAACGCAGGAAGGTGAGGCCTTTTTTGAGAGAACGTCACTTAGAAACATATTTTGAAAAGGGCTGAAAGGCGGGACACAAAACGCTATTAACCAAACAAAATTTGTAATCCACGCATTCCGTTTAAATAAAAAAAATGTTACTTGAATTTTAAGAACATGTAAAAGATATTGGAATGTACATTGATAAAGAGATTTAAACACAGAATTACTTCTAACAAGACTGAAGCAAGCAAGGCATTCAACCAGCAACAATCCTGTTGAAAGTTTTCTCCGTTACATGGTGTTGCATTCGTTTTCAGCTCACAGCTCAACTGCGCCCCGTGATGCCAAAAGTTGTGGACTCGACCGGAACAGCTTCAAGATAACAGTTGACAGGCTCCAGAATGAGCAGATATGTTCTACAGGAAGTGTTGGTAACTTATTATACTCCAATTATGGCAGATTAGCAAATGTCACTTCATAACAAATATATCATGAATAATATAAGGTCTTGAAATGTTTCATCAACTATCATGTTTATGTAGAGTATAAACCATACAATTCCAAAAGGAAAATACTGC
Source organism: Salvia rosmarinus (assembly GCA_036937905.1). Classification (NCBI taxonomy): domain Eukaryota; kingdom Viridiplantae; phylum Streptophyta; class Magnoliopsida; order Lamiales; family Lamiaceae; genus Salvia; species Salvia rosmarinus. Next base: position 51,989,805 of record CM072814.1, read on the forward strand.
ATCAATCATACAATTCCCAAAAGAAAGAACTGCATCAGTTAGACCTCATATTTAGATAGGAGGGTTGCTTATTTGTAAACATACACCTACCATGCAGCATCTTATACCACACAGTAACAAGAAGTCAAGCAAAATAAAGATGCAGTATAAGCTAACATGTCAATCTAATCAGGTTTTTGCCAATTATATGTCTACCTTAACAAAGATCACTATCAAGAGTTGAAATCTTTAAAGTATATAAACGAGGGCGCATGACTGTGACTGATGTTTGCCTAATGAGAATGTGGAGAGAATCAGATGTAAAATCAACAGCTTGGCATATGTCTGCTGAAAATCAGGCTACCTATCGACTTCTACTCAACTGAAGGCAACGTGCTATTTGCCTGAAATATAGAACTTCAGCCGCGTGTAATGCACATGGCAGCTAGATGATGCTCAACTCAAATAGTATGCAGTGATAAGAGGACCAATACGATTGTGAAGTTTACTTATTGATTTCATTTTCGAGTTAGCATTCCACACAGGGTTTCTACATTTACCAGAATCCTCAGAATCAAATATGGCCTGCAACTATTAAGATCACAAACATTACATGAAAACTCACACAATCACCACAAAAGTTAAAACAGCAGTGGTTGAGTGATAAATCCTCAAACACACAAAATCCAAAAACAAAATCTCACATAGTCTTCCTATCTTTCAGACTTTCACAAAGATAAAATCCATTCCATCATTTATTATCAAGCACGATGAGAAACTTCACAAAAGCCAATCATTCAAAAAAAGATAACTTATAAACTATGGAGGAAAACCAAAGGCTTTAACTTTGACAAGTTTACATCTCCTGTACAACTCCACAATTACACAAGTACATCTCTAGTAAACCGACAATAGAGCAAGCTCATAAGCAGCAAAATTTCACAGCTACACGACGTAGACAACATGAGAAAGCTTCCCATCATTGGAAGGCAAGCGGATATACTCCTGCGCGAACTCCTCCGCAATCTCAAATGCAAGCTCCCCCTGCAAAGCCTTGCAATACATAAACAACACACCAGTAGCAGCCACACTATAGAGCATCAGAACCGTCATAAGCCCCGTGTAAACGACCGCCTGAAATATGAACGCCCAGCTAATCCAATCCCGGTTGCTCAATCCGCCCACGCTGGGCACCAATGTCGAGCACAGCAAGCCCAGAAAGCCAAGCAGCGTTTCAAACAGCAGAATCAAGCCAAACGCGACCCCTCTCATCCCTCTCACCAAGCACGCGCTCCGCCTCAGAGCGGCAAACCCCCATTTCGACTCCACAACAACGATCACACACGACAGACACCACTCCACTTGCAAGTAAATAAACACCCCCAAAAGCAGAGCAGTGATAAAGGCAACAAACCCCATGAAATACACATTGGTGTAGTCGACATCAGCCCCAATTAGGGCGAGGAGATTATACACCAGCATAGTGAAACCCCCAAATCCGAAAGCAATTAACCCCATAATGAACTTGCTGATAATCAGGGTTCCAACTAGGGGATAAACGATACCAGCACATACTTAATTGAGGAAATAAACTTCACTGGCCTGCCATAGAATCCGTGGAAGGTGCTGTGGGTGATTGAGGCGGTGGCGCAGAGAGATAAGAATACGACGAAGAGGGCGTAGAGAGCTGCGAGGAGGAGGTGGGATCTGTCGATGGGGGGATCTCGCGGGGGGTGCGGCGAGGAGAAGAAGAAGAGGGATCGGTGGTAGTGAGAGAGAGGGGAAGGGGAGTGAGAGAGGGAAGGGTAGACGACGAGAGAGAAGGAGAGAGGGAGGAGGAAGAGAACTGAGAGCGCCAAGAAATGGCGGGAGTGGGCGTTGATTATGCGCTTGGTCTCGGAGAGCACTCCGCAGAGGTTTAGGCTGTGTGCTGACATGGGTGCAGGAGGTGAAGTTGAGAGAGAGAGAGAGAGATGATTCGAGAAGAAGATGAAATGGAGATACGGCTGTGGATATGTACAGTTCCGAGCAGGCGCGATTTCGTGTTTTAGTTTCTCTCTTCAGATTTTAGTGATTTTTTATTTTTATCTATTTATTTAGGATTAATTATAATTTTGGATCAAATGTAGATATGTCCTTAATATTTATAGTCGAGAATAAAAATATTGGGTCTGTTTGATTGGCAAGCATTCCGCTTGAGCAAGTAATCTAATTCTAAAATTTTAAGTTCATACGTTTGGTTGATTTATACAAGATAAAGAAAATAAAAAGAATTCTAAAAACAAGAAAAGTTGTTTAATATTCTATGATTCTTAATCTTCAATATATTATATATTTTTTTTTTAGTTTTGAATTTTTATCCTACTTACATATTTATTTATTTATTATTATTTTTATCAAAATACAAACCATAATTTACATGTATTATTATTATTATTATTATTATTATTATTATTATAACTATTTTAGAAAAATCTTTATTTAATTTTTAGAATTATGAATTGAATAATACTTTAAGTTGTATATTATTATTATTATTTGAAATCCTAACTACTTTCTTTGTATTTTCCAAACAGATAATAAAGAATCTATTACAATTCATTTTCTAGAGCTATATTCCCAAACTTTATTTTTATTTCAAACAAACGAGTCATTCAAGTAAATTTATGTGCAGAAATATCCTGGATGTTAAATAAATAATGCAAATTCACCCAAAACTTTGTTAAATGACCAAAAGTATAAAATTTAATATCCTAGAAAATTATGATGGGATAGTCATCATTATTTCATATATGCTTCTTACATAATAATGTATATGATAATTTTCAATTTTATAAATTTTCATTTTAAACTATATTTTCACATGCTTATATTTATTCTAAAATTAAATTTATGTATATTATGTTATACTATAAAATTACAACTTTTTCTTAATATTTGTCATTTAAATTTTTATATATCGGAATTTGTCATTTCATAATATTAAAGTAGGAAATTGAATTATGTTTAATTATTTCGTATATATATGTGTATGTAAGTGAGTGTTAATTTTAAATCTAAAAAAATAAACCCAACTTAATCTTTTTAACTATTTGCATTGTTTATTTAACGTGAATAATATTTTTGCCACGTTTATTTAACGGTAAATGTATTTTTGCACTGTTTATTTAATATCAAGAGCATTTTTAATTAATCCAACGAATTTAAAATATAACATATGTAGCTATGAACTATGACACAACGTAAATTGATATCGTCTATTGATTTATTAAAATTAATGGTTTAGATTTTTTTATTTTTACAAATAACTTCAGTTCTACATGATCCATCATATATATATATATATATATGGTGCGTTTTTATAAAAATATTTGTTATTCAACAAACTAAAACAATGCATTCTTTTTGAAAATTACTGTATTAAATAAATATATTTTAATTAGTATTGTTCATGGAATTCGAACACGGGTGATGCACAATACACTCATCCAACAGAGTGATGCATCACCGTAGATCTTTACGATCTAATGGCTAAAAATTATTTTCACTTTTTCACTTTAAATAAGATTTTTATTTGAACCTAGAGTCGACAAAATGAGTCCAATTCGAAAAACCCGCTCGAAGTACTCGGGGTTTGGATCGGTTTGGATTTAAAAATTACAACATATATATAAATTCCCTTAAAATAAAAAATAAGAATTCATCTTTATCATCCATTTGTCATTAATCAATAGTTCAAGATTAAGTTATCATAACCCCTATAATTAAGGGATGGTAATTTTCGTAATATTCTATAATTATCATTATACCCTAATTTGATTTAATCACAACCACTCATCTATAAAAATCAATGGTTCAAATTTGTTCTCATTTCTTATTTTTGAATGAGTTTTTATTTGAACTAAACTATATATTATATATATATGTTTCCGCTCTTACTCAATCCACCGGCGACTTTCCGCTCCGGCAACCGTCCCGTTCCGTCGCGCAAAGGCGTCACCCACATTACTACAGTTGATTGCCCGATTCGAGTCTATCGCCAAATTGAAACATCGAAGTGAGCCCTAATTTCACTGTTGTAAGTTTATAGCGATAGTGTTTCACCCAAATATTTGAATTCCAGTAGGTCAACTTGAAATTTTGAGCAACATTTCATTGAGCTTGTTTTCCAGTTACTATTGTAAATCTATAAGGGTTAAATTTGCAATTTTCAAAAATTTGAAAAAAAAATGCGTTCATCAACGGTAGAGAAAGTAGGGTTGCAGCACAAATGCTACTGGAAATTGCGGTGTGCTGTTCAGTCGGATATGCTATCACGTGTGTGTGTGTGTGTGTGTGCGCGCGCGCGTGTGTGCTGTTCTTCACTCAAATGGTTAGCCTAAAAATGCCTTGATTGGATGCTGAGTAGTGCTTGTGGTTTGATATAGGGCTGACATGGATACTGAACTATCCGAGGAAGTAAAAAAGCTTGAGGAATTTGTTGAAGGGCGCTTGAAACCTAATCTCGTGCGTGCTATTGCTGAACGGTATTTCTCGATTCCCTCTTTTTCATTTCGTTAATGCAACTAATTCTGTAATTACTTTTTAAATTTTTGCATATGTAAACCTAGTTCATTATTAATGACTTCCTCTTTTTATGTTCAAAACATCTTTTTGTTGCTGCGAGACAGTTCTTGCATCGGAAGAATTTGCCCAAAAGATGGCTCAAAATGATTGATTTCCTCTGCTAATTTTGCAGGGACAAGGTTTTTGAGCGACAGAAGGTTTTGTATCCTTTGTGTTTCTTTAACTCATCGCACTTTTTGGTCGCTTGCATCTATAAATTCAAGCTCCAGGAGTTATTTTTAGATTGATTAGGGTCTATAATAAATTAGTTACAGGTAACCTTATAGCGTATGATTTTAATACCTTGAATATTTTGGCTAGATTATTTATTGAATTTGCTTTTCTTAGCTTGATTGGCATAGCTCTGATCTTAGAAAAAACATTGAGAACTTGGAGAAGAATACCGTGACCAGTATGAAGACGCTCGTCAACATTGGCGCTGAAATCTATACCGAAGCTGAAGCGTAAGCTCACAACTTAGTGACTTGTGCTTTGACCACTGCTGTTAAATTTTTCCGGAGTTGTGGCCATGCAAATGTTTGTATAAGAGGTCTTTTCTTTGCTACGAAGGCAAAGTAAAAGATGCTATTATGTTTCCCGCTCAGCATCTTGATCGCCTAAGAACATCAAAATCTCATAAGGGGAATTGATTTTGGAACTTTTTTTTTGAATAGCTTTCATAGGTACTCTCTAACATGTAAATAAAACCTAATGACACATAGAAATATAGAAATAAAGCAAAAGGGAGATACTTCATATGCTAAGCGATAACAAAAAGTACTTACTTTGTCTCTGATAATTGATGGATGTTGATTGGAAATGGTGCTTTCAAATTTGCAGAGACCATCAACTTGTGTCTGAATTGACTTGATTGGTTTTTGATTGAAGCTGGGATTCTGGATTAATGGTTTCTTATTTCTTCATATTTTCAGGCCAGATACCCAGCATATATTCGTTGAAGTAGGACATGGATTTTATGTGGAGTTTACTTGGTCTGAAGCTCTGAATTATATAGCTGAAAGGGAAAAGTTATTATCCAGGTATGATTACTAAAATGGAATCGACCTAAGGAGTGTGAATTTTTAGGCCACTTGTGTAAAAGGTTCCGCACAAGCTGAGTTTGACCAAATTATGAAGCCCTTAAAAACTCTATTTAGCCATTTTTCTACAAATTTCCGAGGACCTCTGTTGAAGTCTTGACCTAGAGAGCTTAATTGCATTTAGCATTTGTTTGAATAGGAAAAGGTATGAAACATGCTTAAGTTCTGCCTGCTGCTGTACCATTAAAGGCCACTTCCAATTCTTTTTCATAATGTGCGTGTATTTTGTTTCTTTCCTGGCAGATAAAAGAAGAAAATTCAAGTTATGAACGAAATTGGATTATATACTTTTTATCCTCTTAAAACTAGTAATTGCTTGTTCTCTCAAAATGAAAACTGGTGACTAAGGGTCCATGGTCTCCCTATTTACTCATGATAATATATTTTGCATTTTGTTTTATGATGAGAATATAGAATATGAGATGAACCATTGAATTGGCCAGTTGGCTGCAAATTGGAAGCAACATTTAATTTGGAATTGGTCTTGGGAGGGTGATGACTATGGGGTTGTGCATATTGATCCTAGATTCGTGTTGGTTAGTCATGTCTTGATCAATGGGATGGTGTGAAGCTGTGTCTTCTCTCCATGAAATCTTTCGTGAACTTTTTCTTGTATGTAATATTAGCAAGCATGCCAATATTCACTTTCTATATTTAGGCAAATAGAGGAGTACACTCGCAAAATTGGAGCTACTAAAGTTCAAATCAAAGTGGTAAGTGTGCAGCCTCTTTCTCCATATTCCAACTGTTACATTTGTTTATGCGCAAACATCTAAAACTAAAAAACTTCTTTAAGAAAGGATTCAACTTTTGCTTGATCTAGTCGATATTCATCAGAAAGTACCTTTGGTTTGGACATTTATCGACGACTTTATTGGTTAATGCAGGCATTGGAATCAATAAGAAAGCTTCTCAAGCTACCAGATGCTGAGCTATAGCCTACACTATTAAAAATCAAATTTCTTCAGAGTTCAGATATTTTGGCATCTTGCACATATAGTTTAGTGGCAGACGAAGTCTTTGGTCTGAAATATTTGTTCATGAAGTAGGAAAGAATACTCTTTGAAGCCAGTATTGTCTGTGAAAATCCTTTTGTCAAGGATTATGTTTTTGTCGGCATCAAGAAAGTGTCTATGGCATCAAAAAGGGAATTAAACAAATGGAATTGGGTTGTGGTGTCATTGCAGAAAGATAGAATGAATTTATTAAATGCTACACGGAAATATATTGAGTGTAGTATTACAAATTTAATATTATATGTCCAATATTATGTATGGTTACACTGAAATATTTTGAGTGTACAGTGTACTAATATAATCATATTTCCAATATTATACAGACTACAATACTTTAAATCCGAACTTATTAATGTATTAACGAAAATGTATAGGCAGTCAATTTCCGGCATCGATACGCTGACGTGGCTTGGCCAACGTCAGTAGTAAGATTTTTAAATAATTTACATTTAAATTGAGGTGGAAACTGACTGGAAGCGAGCTACATTAGCTTTTCTATGTTGTAGGTTGATTTTAGCCGATTTTGTTGTATGTATGAATATATTAAGTATTTAAATTTAATTTATATAATTTTATATTTTTATGAAAATATTAAATAATTAATAGTCTAAATTATGGATAAATTTACTTCATATTTAATACCTTATAAATCAATTTATAGTTTAAATTAGGGTTATTGGTGCATAAATATACAAATTTTGGGTCAATTTTGATTTTTTCCACGAACTTTAAAATTGTCACAGAATACACAAACTTTATGACTTTAGTGATTTTACTACGATTTCAAATTTAAGCCAAATTAAATCTGACTTGATATCTCAAAATTTTCATATACAAAACGGTTAGTGATATAACGACATCGTAGAGAGGATATCGATTGTGATCCCAACTAGAAGCAAACGATGAAACAAACGAGAAGGCTTGATTTTTGTCATGAGAGTTGATGCGATGAATCATAGAAATCAAAATTTTTGATTAATTTTGATGAAACGACGATGTTTTATGTCCTCTCTCTACGATATCGTTTATATCACTAACCGTTTAGTCTATACTAAATTTTGAGATGCCAAGTCAGATCTAATATGTCATGAATTTGAAATCGTGGTAAAAATACTAAGTTATTAAATTTGTGTATTTTGTGACAATTTTTAAAGTTCTGGAAAAACCAAAATTGACCCAAAGTTTATGTATTTATGCGCCAATAATCCTTGCTAAATCTATTCATATGTAATACCTTATAAATTTATAGATTTGGATTATGAGTTTAGGTAAGGTAGGAATAATTTACTTATAAAAGATATAACAATTCATTTATTTTGTAAAATAAAAAATTTAGAAATCATCCCCTAAAAAATATTCAAATATCACGAACTTAATAAACGAAGATTAGAGATTATACGTGACTTCATTAATCACTCTACAAATGTGAAAAAGATAAAACCTATAACGAAAATTGAAATGTAACATGCAAGTTGTCATTAGTGTGATAGGTTGACATGCAAATGACATATTTTAGATTTGTTCAATACTACGATGTGGATGCTATTATCGGATAAGGTGACAAATGATTAGATAAGTAACATAAGTTATTGGCGTGTCTCGAGATCGAATTAATTTGAAATCATGATTAAATTTTCCTTTAGTATATTGTTTTCTCATTTCCTATTCTTTTGTCAATTATTTTTTCTTTTTATTTCAAAGTTTTATTTCCATTTTCACTAAAAGAATGCATTATAATGTACTATAGTATACTTCTACAAAATAATCAAATTTTGCAATGTAACATACTATAGTGCGTTAAACGACAACATAATAGGAGTCGTTCGACGACAAATGCCCGGCCCCCACCTGTATCTCTAATACATAAATTGAAAAGATTATACAGAAATTGACATATTATATAATTAATCATTATAATTTCAAGATATTTCATCCAAATATTGGATTATAAAATTATTTCTTCATTAATTTCATAATCTAGTCTATAGTATGTTAAATAATAACATAATAGGGGTCGCCTGTCGCACCCGGCGCCCGTCATACCCGACACCCAACTTCCATTCTTCAAGTGTATGTCTAGTTCATAAATTGAAAATATTATAGGAAAATTGATATTAAAATTCGAGTTATGTAATAAGTCACTATAATTTCAAGACATGTCAACATAGTATTATATCATAAAACTATTTCATGATTAATTTCGTAATGCTAGTTTATAGTAAATTAAATAGTTACATAATAGGGGTCACTTGACGAAGGGTACCCGTAGCACCCAGTGCCCGACCTCCATCCTTCAAAGTATATGTATAGTATTAAAAAGATTATAAGAAAATTGATATTAAAAATTCGAATTATATAATGAATCATCGTAGAATTATATTAGAAAATTATTTCATTATTAATTTCATAGCTATAGTCTATAGTGTGTTATAATAAAAGAGACTGTCCATCGCACTCAACTCTCGCCCTCATCCTTCTAGTGTATGTCTAGTGCAAAAATTAAAAATATTATAGAAAAATTGATATTAAAAATTTGAATTATATAATAAATCACCAAAATTTCGAAATATATCATCCTAGTACTATATTATACAATCATTTCATGATTACTATCTAATGCTAGTCTATAGTGCATCAAATAATTACTTAATAATTAGGGTCATCTGTCGCCCAAGTCCCACCCTTCAAAAAATTAGATTATTTGTAATAGATTTGGATAAACTGTTGACTGTAACATGCAATATGAGATAGCTAAACAAACATAGCAAAGGCAAATATTGAAAAAGGCCCCATATTCAAGAAAACAAGAAAATTGTTTTTTAATAATTATTTTAACTGCAGAGAAATCTTGAACATGGTAATCCAATGAAGTTGCCAGAGCAGGACCACATAGACCTCTCCGAAGATGGGATTTCTGTCCAAGGTGTGATTTTGAGGGAAAGGTGAGGTGACTGTGAGCTGCAGAGGTATGGTGGAAGGCAGAGGGAGCAAACCAAGGAAGTTTTGGTATTGGTTTTGGTAGACAAATCCAAAGCCATAGACAAAGCTGTAGGAATTCTGCTGCAGGTGGTGGTGGTGGTGATACTGATAGGTGTAAGCTGTCTCTCCTCTCTCTAAAACTCCTAGTTTTGGGAGTGCATTTTGTGCTGGTATTGGATTCTTCTTCTTCTTCCATGACTTGTTTGACAGGAGAAGGTGCAGGAGTCAGCAAAAGGGCCTATATTCATGAAACAGAACAGCAATTTACACAACCAGGAATTAATAATGGTTGAGTTAATTCCCCCTAACAGCGAGAGAGAGAGGCAGACAGACTGAGTGATAGGATATGGCCCAACTCCCAGGCCCAAGCATCGGACCCGATATAAATAAGCCTGACATTAAGCTCGGCCCAAACGAGTTTGGCCCAAGAAGACTCCTAAAGCCAGTAGGAACGCAGAAGATTCGGTCATATCTAAGAGAATCCTAATTGGAGAAGAGATAGGATTCATTGGAGAAGAGATATGATTCAAATCCTATCTTAGAATAGATCTCGGATTCGAGATCTAGGTCATTATAATTGTGTATAAATAGAGGCTAGATTAAACGGAAAAGGATAATCTAAACTCTCTGTAATCACTCCTCATATTATCAATATACGAATACCCTATCTCCCCGTGGACGTAGATCTTATTCACAGATCGAACCACGTAAATCCTTGGTGTTCTTGCGTGCATTTATTTCCCTAACAAAATTAAGATCGATCACTGGCGCAGTCTGTGGGAACCGAAATTCTGTGTTTTCGATCAAAATTTGTTTACAGGGAATCAATCACGACAATGAGAACAAGAAGTCTTGCATCTAGGGCTGCTGCCGGCAACAACAACAATAATGGCGACGAAACACGCCGAGCTATGCTTGAGAAAAACCCGGTCAGAGATTCAACCCCTGAAGGACACGTCCAGAGCCTCGACGAGCAAGGCAATCCCATCCTGCGTGAAGAAGTAGAATACCAAAGCGAAGGAGATCGCAACAATAACCAAGGAGAACCTCGACTCATGAGATGAACCTTGAAGGCGCCGTCGAGGTTTCTTGAGAAAAACAAGGAGAGCTTTCTCCAATACCTCGCCCAAGACACGGTCGACCGCATCCCGAAGAAAGAATGCGAGCCTCGTCTAAACACGAGGCGCAACGCGGTGGATCCGGCGTCCAAATCATGGCGCTCATACCGCACGATTTGGGGCCCAAACCAACCGCGCAAGGGACGAGCAGTAGCGGGAAAGGACGTCGTGACCGCCGCGAGGTCGGTCGCTTTTCATCAAAAGCGAGTTCGGTCGACGAACTCCGCCCACTCTCCGGAGGGCGGCCGGCGGGTGCGGAAGATAGTTACCCGTTCTCAAACGAAATACCGACACTCCACTCCCGGACAAATACGGTGCCGAGCATCGCTCCCTCTGACGGACTAAGGGACCCATGAACTTCTCTCGTAGTTCGATATAACATGATCAACCAACGCCTCGGCAAGTTCATATGTGCAAGCTCTTCCCGAGTTACTAGTCGACAGCGCCACGGTGGTTGACGTCTACCCAGGAGCATCGGTTCCTACCGCGATTTGATGAAGGCCTTCTGTTGGATTTATATCTTGAAAGCGGTTTGGTTGAGCTTGTATACAATGTTTCCTGTTACCACTATTACAATCTCCTATCTGAATTGAATACTTGATTGCTTATATCGTGTCCCTTATCTATATATGTTAGATCATACAATGTGTAGAAGATCACGAAGTACGTATGATTGGTCAAGCTTAATGAGATATAAAAGTTTCACGGTGAGACAACTTGAGGACGAGTTGTCGGTATAGGCTGCGGTATAGATAAGAAGTGACTTGACTTGGTTACTTGTCTATCTTTGATACGTCTCGGCGTATTGAAGGATCACGATGAGATGTGTTCTTCTTCGACCGTCGTGAAGAACCAAGATCTCGGTGACTTACGATGATCTAAACCTCGATAAGGTATTAGGTGAATATGAGTTCTTGTCCATCACTTTGACTTGTTATGGGTGAGGGTTATATGTTCTAACCCAAATTCTCCGCATCTTGGGTGATGGCGGTCTTGTATGTCACGCTAGTTATCTCAGTCAGTCACCGTATCCGTTTAGGATGATGGCGTCCCTTAAGGAGCTCAAAGGTTTATTGTACTAAACCGCAGGTTGAGTTAGCTCAAGTACAATAATAAGGTTGAGTGGTACTACTTAAGAAATGAAGTTATAATCGTTTTAAGCGATCAGTTGCTATAAATGATTAATGGACGTTCGATATCTTAAATCTGAGGATTCGTAATGTCTAAGTGCAAGCCCGACTCAACCCGGTAATAAAGGGTAAGTCGACATTCTTTCTCTAGTGGCATGATCGAATGTTTATAAATTAATTTATGTTCGGGTGAACATAAGATAATTAATTTATTTGAGGCCCATCTTTATTCCTTGCATTTGATCCTCGGTGGCCCGTCAGGCCCGTGCAAGAGGAAAATCGGGCCCCATGATGCTCCATTTAAGATTTTATTCTCTTTATCCACAAGGATATAATTATATTTATGGTATATGCATAGATCCTTTCCATATAAGATTATGGCGATAATCCACGAGTATGGTAATAATCCTAAGTGTATGGTAATTTTCATATAGGATTATAGTAATTTCCATATAGGATTATGGTAATTTCCATATGGGATTAAGGTAGTGCATTATAAATATAAGGTATGAGATAAAGTCTAGGTTAATGCTCATTAATCCACACAATATTTTCGGACATCTCATAGTGTTTGAGAGAGAATTTTCGTGAGTTTTGTGAGAGAGCATTGGGTGATTTTTGAAGCATTCTCCATAGATCGTCCTCACTCGGCGTTGGAGATTGGGCAACCGGATCTGATCCGGAAGGTCAAAGCACGAGTCCGATCCATTCGATCCATTCATCTCGTTCCATCGACCCCGATGGATCAAAGGTAAACACGTGAAAACCCTACGTGTTGCAATTAATTATATAGGCGCATGCTAGGTTTATAATCAATGTATGGTGAATTAAATATCCAAGATAGATCCTCGTGGCGAGGGCTTAACATATGTTTTCCCTACACTTCCATCGAAGGTTCTTCCGTAATTTGAGTCAAAACGTCGTCGGTGGCTCCTCACCGTGAGGCAAAGCCGAGGCGAGTCGTTAGCGACTTTATGACTAGGTTCAACAAGGAATGCCTAAAAGTCGAAGGCGTGAATGACCTCCTCATCATCTCGACCTTTCAAAGCGGCATCTTCAGGGGCCTTATATAAAGAAATCGTCAATCGAGCCCGTCTGCGATGGGTATGACGATAGCCGACCGGTTCGCCAAAGCGGGCGAGGCGATAGAAAAAGCGCGGCGAAGGTGGAACCCTCGATAAAGGAAGGAGAGCGAGGACGAGGAGATCGAAGCCGACGGGCGCCTTGGAAAGAATCGTCGCCCAATAGAGTCCGAGGCTCGGACGCATGAGCGCCGGAGCGACCTCATTATACTCCTTGGCGAAACCAGGCGAAATCTGAACTCCACATGAATTTGTTGAAAAGCCTCGACGAGCAATTTATTACGTAAATCTTATCGTAAAGAAGAAGCGAAGCGAAAGAGCGAAGAAGCGAAACGGCGGAAAAGCAGGTCTTCTCGGCGGTCCACGGGCGGTTTCGCGGCGAGCCTCGCGGTCGCGAGGGCGATCGCGGCGCGGCGCGCGGGCGTCGCGTTCGCGACGAGATCCTGGCGCCACGCGGCGGCGAGTGGTCGCGAGATTCGGCCGCGAAGCAAGCGGGCGGCGAGCTGGCGGCGGCGGCGCGCGTTCGCGCGCGAAACCCGGTGCCAGCGGCGGACTTCATGATCGCGAGTTTCGGCCGGGCGGCGACATCTCTCGGCGGATGTTCGGCGCTCGGGCATGGCAGCGACGCAGCGTGCTCGGCGGGTCGCGGTCGCGTTAGCGACCGCGAGGTAGCCCGCGAGGACAGCAGGCGGCGGCGTCGCGGAAGGCGTGGGCGCGGTGGGCTTTGCCCTGGCGTGCCCGGCACATATTGGGCGACCCGGCCCGGACCGTTTTCCAGTGACCCAGTTTTCCGATCCGTGCCCGTGCACGTGAGGCCCGTTTCAAAGTTTAATCGTACTTTGTAAATCTATGTAATAGATTAGATATAAATGTGCGGGTTTCACGATTGGGCGCGATGAGCGTTTTATTTTATTTTTATCGTTCATATGCATGTCGTGGATGTTTAAATTATCGCGATAGCATGCTATGTATGTTTATATTACGTTGACAAACCTTTAAGTGTTTTACGTAATTGGATGCGCATAGTAAGCATGCTAGGTTTATCGCGTTTATCAAGCATATTTTAGAATTCTGCGAGCATGTTTTACATGTTGAGTTCTATAGAAAAGCATGCTGGGATTACGTGATGCGCATGGACAAACCTTTTGAATAAAAAGACTAAGCAAACAACGCGACAAATTAATTTTCAAATTAATATGTCAAGACCTCCACTTTTGATCTCTAAACAAAGTGAGGCCTGCGTGAGCGAACGCCCACGTGCGTGGCTTGCTTGCCTTTGTTTATCATAAGTTTGTTAGATGAGATTTCTAAATAAAACTTTTAAATCTATTGAGAAGTGGGAGTTTCATGTGTGGCGTCCACAGCGTGGCTTGCATGTGCGATTTTCATAAGTTCTCTAGAGATAGATATAAAAGAGATAACAAAAGAATTTGAATTGGGCGGTATGGTCCGAGTGAGTATGCGATTCTAAAATTCATTTTATTTGTTAAAATTGTGGTCAATGCTTAGACATCACCTCAAGTACAACTTCATGAAGTCCCTTCTTGCGATAGTGATGTGGTTCAGTAAGGTCAATCGTTAATTTCATTTGTCGTAAGGATAAGTTGACATGGATTGAAATTAAGCGACTAAAGGTATATTTTAGTGCGGTCGGGGTTCGTATGTAAAGCGTCCACAGCGTGGCTTGCATGTGGGATTCCTTGGGCGATTGGAGGTTTCAATTAATATTGTTTTATCAAAAGGTTACAATATTATTATTCACGAATTATATGCGATCGTATGCTTATGTGTTTACATTATCGTTTCGAGATATGTCTCTTACGCCGATTATCAATATGCTCGCACAAAATCCGTTATCGGTCCAAATTTTATCAGTGGAAGCGAAACATGGAATATGTTCTTATCATTTGAAGAACACATGTTTGTTCTCACTACTCCTAAACCCGATGCCTTATCGACGATCGACTAATGAGCGGCGAGTCGGCGGACTTTGGAATAAGTCAAACAATATGGCTAAATGCTATATGATGACTACTATGTCCAAAGGCTTGCATTCTGACATCGATCGATGGTAGACGCGACGATATTTGGTCGAGTCTCGAGAGTAAGTTTGGGCGATCGGATCGGACGATCGCTTCCACACAATGAGAGAAATCTTGGCGTGTAAGATGGAAGAAGGAAGTTCGGTCCATGAACATGTCTCCCACATGACTCATCTCATGGATAGTCTTGATCGGTTGGGAGGAGGTATTGACGGTGCCAAGGTCGATATCATCCTCAATACACCGCCCAAGTCTTTTGAGAACTTTCGTATAAATCGATCATGAGCAAGACCGAGTTTACACTTAGTCGGTTGCTTAATGATCTCGTGGTGCTGAAGGAGTTATGGGAAAAGAGCACATGCTCTTGCTAGCACATCTAAGGGCCCAAAATTTTCGTTGCAAAATGGAAATAGAAAAGGGGTACCAAAGGTGGAAGAAGCAAGGCAAATAGTGGGAGTAATGGGAACAAGAACATGGTTGCCACGGAGGCTTGAAGAAGAAGGAGAAGGGCAAGTGCTTCAAGTGCGGTAAGACCGGGCATTGGAGGCCAAGTGCCCTATGCTCAAGGCTCAAGGCACGCGTTTGCTTTAATGTGAAACATGTTTAGCGACTTGTTCTACCCATTCTTGGGTAGTAGATCTGAGTGCAACCGATCATGTTTGTTACACTTGCGGGGTTCCTGCGGACAAGGGAGCTGTTTGATGGCGAGATAACGATCTCCATAGGCACGCGGCAAAGTCGAGGCCATTGCAGTTGGAGATGTTACTTTATGTTTTGAGAAAGCAGTTTAGTTTTGAAAGGCGTTTTATATGTGCGGATTTTAGTGGAACCTTGTTTCTGTTTGAAATTATTTACTCATGGATATTCGTTATTTTTGATAGTGGTGTTTCTATCATAAGAAATGACGAAGTTATACGTGTTGCACGTTATATAATTAAGCTTTATACTATTTACGCCAAACATAATACCTATAACTATGTTGCATCTTCATCAAACCCTAAAAGAGAAAGTTTTCTTCGAAGATGACTCTACTTTTCTCGGCATCTTAGATTAGGTCACATCAATCTAAATAGGATCCAAAGGCGGCTAAGAATGGAGCGTTGAGTAATCTCACGGTTACTCGTTCGATCTGCGAATCTGTATAGAAGGTAAGATGTCGACCGGACCTTCAAAGCGAAGGGTTATATAGCCAAAGAAATATTGGAGTTAGTCCATTCGACTGTGTGGCCGATGTCCACACAAGCTCGTGGAGAATGCAGTATTTTGTCACTTTCATTGACGATTACTCAAGGTACGGATCGTATACCGCTTCACCGCAAGTCGAATGCTTTGAGAAATTCAAAGAGTTTAAAGCGGGAGTGGAGCGAAGCTAGGTAAAAGTATCAAGTCATCTGCGTTCGATCGCGGTGGCGAATACCTCGAACGAGTTTATGGACTATCTGGTGAAGTGTGAGATTACCTCCCGGCGCTTCACCGGGCACACCACACAAAATGGTGTGTCGGAGCGAAGAAATAGGACTCTTTTAGAAATGGTTAGATCAATGATGAGCTATGCGACATTGCTATTTAGATTCAGGGGGTATGCATAGAGGCGGTGCATACTTGCTAAATCTAGTACCGTCAGTCTGTAATACCCCAAACTCTTAATTAGTAATTATTTAATAATTAAAGGTTAAATAGGGCATTGCATCCTTAATCAAAAAGAAAATAGAGATGTTTATGATCTAAAGTACATAGTGACTCTTAATAAAATATAATATGATTAACAATTTAACTATAAGCTTATGAATGAAAGATTTTGTTTTAGAGTTTAAAATAATGTTATGGTTGATTATTTGATCTTAAATGATCAAATAAATTCTATAAATTTTTTTTGAAATTTTAAATTCTTGCCATTTGAGTATTATATTATCATGTTACATAGTAAATATATATACTACATTATTAATATTACATAAATATATACATATATACATGCATGTTTAGAAAGCAGTGACTAATCACTTGCATTTATTTTCTTGGTAAGCAAGTAATAGCATTTAATAAATTTGATGAATAATCATGTAATAAATTAAATTAAAAATGAAATGAAATTTGCTCTATAAATATGCTATCACTATACAATGAAATTTTTTTCAAAAATCCTCACTTTGCTCTCTATACCTCACGACACACACACACTACACACACTTGGGAGAAAAATTTTCTTTCAAGCTAAATCTTCCAAATCCTTGCTTCTAAGCTTAATTCCAAAAATAATAAGGTATGATTTTCATTTATTCTCAATCTTTAAGCATGAATTTTGTTATATATTCATAAAATTTTTAAGCATGTTAGTTGTTTAATTTTAATAGGTTTTGTGAAAATTATGAATGGATATTGATGTTATAGTTGAGAATTGATGATTTTTGTGGAATTGATGAAATATTGATGATTATTTGTAAGAATTATGTTGAGAATGAAAACCCTAAATTTTATGCTTTAGGCTAAAATAAGAAATTATTGATATTATGTTAAGAATAAGTTGTAATTATGTAATTAAAGTATGCTTAGACTAAGAAATTGGAAGAAAGAATAACAAAATAAAAGTTAGAATATATATATATATAATTTGAAATTTTAGAAAATTGAGGAAAATGAGATGTTGATTTTATTTTCTTCATTTAACTTGATATATGAGTTTAATATGATGAAATAAGTATTCTATGAATTTAATAGAATTTTCCAAGTTCATATGTTGAAATTTAAAATTTTAGTTTAGGTGTTCAAAGGTTATGTATGTGCTAAAGCTAATATATGTTATTAATATTGATGATTTGAGCTCACAAATGATACTAAGATGAGAAGTTGAGAAGAAATTAAAGAAATTACAATTTATATATATATGTGTGTGAAATTTGAAAATTATAGAAAAGGAAAGTTAAAATTTTAATGTTATTCTTCATATATCTTATGTGAATATATTATGTACATAAAGAATAATAAAGCTTAAATGAAGAGTTTAGAATTAAAAAGGTGAAAGGTTGAATTTTAGAAATATATTATGTAGAAAAGAAAGTTTAAGGACAAAGAATATATATATATATATTATAATGCTAAGTTAATAGAAATAATTAGTATACTTAAAAGTATACTAATAGTAAGAAAAGTAGTAGTATGGAAGAAGATTCATTAATTATGACTTAATTATATGAAAAGTTTAATGTAGCAATTAATTACTTATATTATGCTTAAATAACTTAAGAAAATAAATATAATATCGAAGAAAGAAAAAGAGTAAAATAAAGTTATTAATGTACAATAATAGTGTTCATTGAATGTTTGATAATAATTTAGAATATTGAATGAAAATAAGAATAAAGTTAAGATATAAAGGATGCAATGACCCGAAAAGACAAAAATTCTTATAAATGAGAAGTTAGACAAAACCGTCTAAACAAATCATAAAGAAATAGAAAAGATTAAATAAGAAGATTTATAGTTAGAAAATAAGAAATATTGTTTACTAATGTTATCAAATTATTAAAGGTACATCGAGAAAAGGGAAGGCAGTTAAGGAAGAAGAGGACGAAGAAAAAGAAAGGTTTATTAAGTGACCGACTAAAGACGACAGGTGGGCTTTCGAATTAAATAATAGCACGTGCTAATTTATATTGTTTCGTTATGTATATTGCATGACTTCTAAATTCATTGACTTGCCAAATGTTTGAGCATAAGCATGATGCATTGCCTGTCCACGGAAAGAGAAAGAAAGAAAATGAATGAATGAAAGAATGCACCGACGTCGGATAGCGACCTTCGGGTCATAGCGTGTTTGAGAAGGAGGCCTACTTCTCAACACATAGACAAAATCCGTGGATAAGGGAAGAGAAATATGTCTGAGACAAAGATCATGCATATGCATTTGTTTTAGAATTGTGAAAATGAAAGCAAGTAAGTATTTACTTTGAAAAGCATGCATGTGTTTTCACTAAAACCCACTGTGTAATGCAAAACGATGGCAAGTCGATCTTATAGCTCTAAGAGCAAAATTTTAACTTTTCGGCATGTGTCCACCGAGTGCTTATGTACTCACGCCCGCATGTATTTCTAAACATGCAGTTGAGCTAGATTTCGGAGATGGAGTTGGAAAGGGACCTTGTGGTTTTGTTCGTAAATGTTGTTATGTTGTGATTAGCCTTATGATCGAATCACTTTATGTTAATGTTGGTGATAATAGAGTTGAACTCCTTATTATATTATTCTTTGAGAATGTTCTTGGTTTGAATGGTCATTTTGATCCGTGAATAAAGTTGATATCGAACTCGTTATATTCTCGATTACTAAGGTCATTTGATTGGATTGTAGTCATGATTCTTTGAAATTGTTGAAGTTGAATTTGTGTAGTTTTAATTTGTTGAAAGTTGTCTTGGAAAAATCGTTGTCCATTTAGTTGCCTTGGCGATAAGTAGAAACCTTATGTAAATTGTTATACTTTGTTGCGGGAGTTATATGTCTTCACATGTAACTCAACTACCACTACTGTTGCCATACTCGACTTGAGAAATGGATATGTAATTATTGTTTTGTAAAAAAAACCGCTTCCATGAAAAGATTGATTGTTGTTGATCATTATGTTTCCGTTAGTTCTTGTGTTCATTGGATTCTATGGAACCTATTCATCTCCGACTTTTGGCCTTCCCAACCTCCTTGAAATTCTTACTTCTCATTAGTCCTAAACTTTTATGTTAAGTCCCTAAGTCATGACCTAATCTCTTGGTTAAGAAAGCGGGTGTGATGATTAATATCGAGCATGGTTCTATGGGGTTAGTTACTATGTGATTACGTTTCAATTCCTAATGTAAGTAGAGTCAAGTAAAGCACAGTGTTCCAAATCCATCTCCTTGACTCAACCGGGTAAGTAAGATGAAAATTTTATAATGAGCATTTAGAAAAGAAAGTTATTTGATAAAGCCATGCTTTTGGATAAAGTCTTGCATTTACATTCATATGATCAAGTTCTTTATATAATTGATAAAGCATGTATATGACCGGTTATGTGAATACGTGTTGAACTATGATAAGTAAATTTTAGTTTCAAGTATTTAAGTATATTAAGATCAACACATTTTAGTTAGTAATTACATTCTATGTTAGGATGGCAAGGCTATAAGGACACCGAGAAAAGTACAGCACCGAGACCTCTTACTATTGGAAGGACAGATCCGTTCTATGAATATCGTATGGAGGAAAATCAGAACTTTGTAGAATTCCTAGATAGATTTGTGGAATTGTGGATGCAAGTTAGGGGAATTGCAGTGACAGACCTGGATGGCATCATGCAATTAATCTGGTTCTACCACCAGGATGGCAGGAATGGGCAGTTGTAGTTGCCATAGATTTTGTTGCTGAATATCATAACTTTGCTGACCTTCCAGAATTTGTAGAAATCATTCGAAGACAATATAATGCTACCCAGAGTCCACCTCCTGGCAATTATCCTCCGGTGGAAGGTTTTGTTTTGCCATCTATAACATCCTAACACCAAATATTCCCATTGAAGAAATGAACCTCAATTGAAGTGGGCGAATCTAGTACATCTCTGTAATAGATTAGACAAATTCGAAATCTTTAATGGAAACCTCGATATTCCTTTCTATGAAGATCAAGTTGTATCAACCAATCCTACCACTTCTTTCGACCACGTTACATCCGTTGATGATATTACTCTCCGAATTGAGCCCTATTGTTCATGGTAATTATCTGGACCCTTGAAGAAGAGTTTCCTTTGAAGAACACATTGCGAAGACCTTCCTCTTGAAGAACTTGATCATGTTGATTTTGATTATGATATGGACATTGATGACTTCACCGATAACAACATGGTATAACCACCTCATAGCTGCAGATGTTTCTCCACCGCAAGCCATACCATATGAATCCCAAACACATCCCTTCTTGAAGAAAATCGGTTTGAGGTTGAAGTCGAACATCTAGACCCACGGGGCTCGCCGAGATCTTTTAAATATGAACTCAATTTGTACAACCAGTTGGTACCACTCAAGTACAACCTCTTGACAATGATCTCGCCATTTGTCGAGGATCCTTTTCTCGAACTGAAATAAGTTTTATTTCTCATCCTAAATCTAAAGTTAAGCGTTTTGTGACCTCCATCGAGGATGAATGCATTGAAGAGGTGTGGGAGGAAGAGAATCGAGAAAACATGCGGACACAAATGCGGAAGTCGAAAGAATGGATGATGAGAATGAAGCATTGGGCCTCGACGATGGAAATGATATGGCGTCGAGGATGGATTAAAATTTGAAGGAAATTAACAAGTAGTTTTGTACATTTGTGAATAGGTAATGAAGTAGGATTTATGTAAATAGTATGCATGTATAAAGTTAATCTAGGCGGATAGAAGAATTTCGATGCTACTCTTGCCAAGGCAAAATTTTCCTAATGTAAAAAGTCCTCTTAGAGGCGATTTTCCATGATATGTAAATATTTATGTTATGTTGCTTGTTGTTTTCTTGTAACTTTAAACCTCTTGTTTATACAATTATGCAAATTTGTTTCCATGCAATTCTATTTCTTGAAAAAACGACACTTTACTCGCTTTCTTATAAATATCTTACATACCAACTGCATACATATTATTCTCATAAATTTAAAAATGCAGCATGCCACCAAGACGCCGAAACCGAAATCCTATGACAGAAGAACAAGCCAGTGAAAACATACCCCAACCTACCCTGAACTCACCCTCCTCCAAACACTAGAAAAATTTCCGAATTATTCCTTGACAAAATCCACCATCATTCTATGGGCGGAAACCGCCGAGGCAGAGGAATGGGTTCGGGCGATGGAGAGAATCTTCAAATTTTTAGAATGCTCAGATAAGGAATGTCTTTTGTGCATATCCTTTCAATTAAAAGGACCAGTTGATTTTTGGTGGGAATCACGCCAAAAGACTCTCACCCAGAAAGATTGGAAAACTTTACAGGAACAATTCGAGGAGAATTGTTCGCAAAATACATTCCTGAGTTATAAGAAACAAAAGAAATCGAATTCATGAACCTCAAACAAGGAAAGAAAAGCGTGGCGAATATGATAGAGAATTACATGCTCTATCACGTTATGCTCCGTGCATGGATAAGCGGCGAGAAGATGGGTGAGTTGTTCCGCTCGTGGTTACGTCAAGAAGTAAGGATCATTTGGCAAGTCAACTGCCCTTTCATATCTTGAAACCTTGAGCGAGCTTTAGACATGGAATTAGAGATGCGGGCGAAAAGATGGCTCACAACCAAATCCAAGTCCATCCCAAAGTCAAACCCCACAAAGTTGATGCCCCACAATCAACGTTTTAAAGGAAAAGCGAAGATGGGAAACAAGAGACTTTCAAATAAGAAACCTTGGCAGCGACCAAACCATTCTAATTCAAGTTCTTCCCGACCACCCTTCCAAACTCAATTGCCGCCAATTCCAAACCTTCCAAGGATACCGTTGTGCCCAAAATGTAACAAAGCTCATACGGGAACACAGTAAATGGGGTACCAATACACATTACGGTGTGGTCAAATGGGTCGTTATGCGATAAGCGCCCAACCCGACAAAGATTACCGGAAAGTGGAAGAAAGTCATCCTCTAAACAAATGCCACAAATGAAGGCCATGGGTGGTAGCTTTCAACATCCATCTCAATCAATAGCAAGCCTCGATATTCGATGATTTTGCCACCACGGCCTCAACAAACTCAACCTCAATATCGAGGGCATTCGCTTTAAATCCAAGGCAACAAGAACAAAATCTTTGAAAACTTGGCGGTATGGGAGCGTTAAGCGGCATTCTATTGTAATTCTCTTTGATACGGAGACTTAGCAGATTCTTTTATTTCTCGACATGTATAGATGTGTTTAAATGAACATAGGCCAAGTAACCGGGATCCGAAAGTAATGACTCCTTTAGGTAAATCTCGATAATTTCCACATATGTTCCAACTTAGAATTTGAGTTGGGAACTCTCAAATTGAAAGCAAGATCTTTACAAGTAATATCCATGTGGGATGTAGATATTATCTTAGGAATGGATTGGTTAACGGAAAATCATGCCGTAATTCGATGTGAACAACGAGAAATTTCGTTCCATCCTCCAGGAAAGAACCCACCTGTTTTACGGTGTTGAGATGAAAGAAAGAAGAATTCCCATAATCTCGGCAATAAGTCTTTGAGAAATTATTGAGGAATAAGGACAATTGCGCTTACTTGGCACATTTAACTCTTGACAATAAGAAGGAGCGAAGAATTGAAGATGTGCGATGGTTCGAGAATATCCGGATGTTTTCCGAAACATTCACGGATTGCCTCAAGATGAACAACTGGAATTTCCGATTGATCTAGAACCCGGATCAAGACCTATTTCAAAGGCCCCTTATCGGATGGCTCTAAAGAGTTGCAAGAGTTGAAAATCCAACTTCAAGAACTCTTGGACTTAGGGTTTATTCGACCCAGTGTATCTCCATGGGGAGCGCCCGTCTTGTTCGTGAGAAAGAAGGATGGTACCCTAAGAATGTGTATCGATTATAGAGAATTGAATAAGCTCACCTTGAAAAATAAATATCCGTTGCCTCGGATAGATGATCTATTTGATCAACTAAAGGGAGCTAGTATTTTCTCTAAGATTGATTTAAGATCAGGGTATCATCAATTGAAAATTCGTTCAGAAGATATTCCGTAAGACGGCTTTTCGAACACGATACGGTCACTATGAGTTTGTAGTGATGCCTTTTGGACTAACCAATGCTCCTGCTGTGTTCATGGATTTGATGAATCGTGTTTTCCACGAGTATCTCGATAAATTTGTCCTAGTATTTATCGATGATATTCTTGTCTACTCAAGAGATGAACAAGAACATGAGAGACACCTAAGAGTTGTATTAGAAACTCTAAGGGTCGAAAAGTTGTATGCAAAATTCAAATGTGAATTTTGGCTAAAAGAGGTAAACTTCTGGCCATATTGTATCATTTGAAGGAATCAAAGTAGATCTGCCAGGTGCAAGCGGTACAAGAATGGAGATCACCTCGACACCTAATGAAATTCGGAGTTTCTTAGGATTGGCGGGGCTACTATCGACGATTCATCAAGGCTTCTCCAAAATCGCAAGACCAATGACCCAATTACTCGAAAGGAGTAAAATTTCGATGGACCAAGGAATGTGAAGAAAGTTTTCAAGAACTTAAGAAGCGATTGACTACTGGCACCAGTGTTGTGATGCAGGAACCCGATCAAGAATTTACCCTCTATCTTGATCGTCAAAGAACGGACTAGGATGCGACTTATGCAAAAGGAAAAGTCATCGCTTATGCTTCACGACGGTGAGGTCCATTACGAACTTAACTATCCAACGATGACTTAGAATTAGCTGCGGTAGTCCATGCATTGAAGATTTGGAGCACTATCTGTATGGCTCGAAATGTGAAATTTTCACAGATCATAAGAGTTTAAAATACTTCTTTGAACAAAAGATTTGAACATCGTCAAAGAAGATGGCTTGAACTCGTCAAAGATTATGATTGTGAAATCAAATATCACCCCGGCAAAGCGTAACGAAGTTCTGGATGCTTTAGTCGAAAAAGTCGAGGCGACTAGGAATGATTCTCACCCAAGAACAAGAGTTGATTAAAGATTTGAAAAGTTAAAGATAGAAATAGTACTTCCACCCGATACCACCGCGAGTATCATATCCATTTTGGTGGTTGTACCGGTTTAGGCGAGGATCATTAATGCTCAACGACAAGATGAACAATTGGAGAAGTTACGAACCAAGATCAGAACAGAGGGACTACAAGACTATTGCGAGGCTCGAGACAATGCAATTATGTTCCGAAACAGAATAGTGATACCTGATAACCAGAAACTAAAGGATGAAATTATGAGTGAAGCTCATAATTCACTTTATACATCGCACCCTGGAAGCACGAAGATGTATCAAGATCTTAAACAACAATTCGTGTGGACCGGGATGAAGAAAGAGATAGCATTATTTGTGGAGCGATGTCTAGCGTGTCAACAAGTCAAGGCATTACATCAACGACCATATGGGAAGCGCAACCCTTAGAAATTCACGAATGGAAATGGGACCACATCGCCATGGATTTTGTAACGGTCTACTAAGATCAAAGCGTGGGAACACGGCTATATGGGTGATTGTGGATCGTCTCACCAAATGTGCTCATTTCATCCCAATTCTGTTACCTATGGAGCTAGCAAATTAGCTCAAATATATGTTCGCGAAATAATACGGCTACATGGGTACTGTATCTATCACCTCGGATAGAGACTCCAAATTTACCTCGCGATTTTGGTCAAGTTTCAAGAAGAATTGGGAGCATAATTGAATTTTAGTACGGCTTTTCATCCTCAAACGGACGGACAAGCAGAAAGAACTATTCAAATACTTGAGGATATGCTCGAACCGTAGTGTTGGATCGAGGCGAACAATGGGAACAAGCCTTACAGTTAGTAGAATTCGCTTATAACAATAGTTATCAAGCTACAATCAACATGGCGCCATATGAAGCTCTCTACGGTGAAATGTAGATCACCTCTATATTGGGATGAGGTCGGGAGAAAGAAAAATCGGGTCAGGAAGCTATTGAAGAAATGATCGAAATTGTTCGACAAATAAAGAAAAGAATTCAAGAAGCTCAAGATCGCCAAAAGTCGACGCAGATGTCCGCGTCATGTAACTCAATTTTGAAGTCGGAGACAAAGTTTTCTCAAAGTTTCTCCAACCAAGGCGTACATCGATTTGGAATAAAAGGAAATTGAAACCAAGATTCATAGGACCATACGAAGTTTTGGAAAGAATCGGACACATGGCATCTGATTGCATTGCCACCAAACTTAAGCAATGTACACAACGTATTCCACGTGTCGCAATTACGAAAATATGTGCTTGATCCTAAACACATCGTTCATCAAGAAGAAATAGTTCCTGAGCCAAATCTAAGTTACGAGGAAAGACCGTGAGTGTATCCCGGATCATAAAGAAAACAACTAAGGAATAAATCTATTCCTTTAGTTAAAATACGATGGAAGCATCATGGCTCGGATGAGCGACATGGGAACTAGAAGAACAAATGAGGCGTAAATATCCCGAACTATTTATCTAAGGTACTAAATTTCGGGACGAAATTTCTTTAAGGGGGAGGGAATGTAATACCCCAAACTCTTAATTAGTAATTATTTAATAATTAAAGGTTAAATAGGGCATTGCATCCTTAATCAAAAAGAAAATAGAGATGTTTATGATCTAAAGTACATAGTGACTCTTAATAAAATATAATATGATTAACAATTTAACTATAAGCTTATGAATGAAAGATTTTGTTTTAGAGTTTAAAATAATGTTATGGTTGATTATTTGATCTTAAATGATCAAATAAATTCTATAAATTTTTTTTGGAAATTTTAAATTCTTGCCATTTGAGTATTATATTATCATGTTACATAGTAAATATATATACTACATTATTAATATTACATAAATATATACATATATACATGCATGTTCTAGAAAGCAAGTGACTAATCACTTGCATTTATTTTTTTCTTGGTAAGCAAGTAATAGCATTTAATAAATTTGATGAATAATCATGTAATAAATTAAATTAAAAATGAAATGAAATTTGCTCTATAAATATGCTATCACTATACAATGAAATTTTTTCAAAATCCTCACTTTGCTCTCTATACCTCACGACACACACACACTACACACACTTGGGAGAAAAATTTTCTTTCAAGCTAAATCTTCCAAATCCTTGCTTCTAAGCTTAATTCCAAAAATAATAAGGTATGATTTTCATTTATTCTCAATCTTTAAGCATGAATTTTGTTATATATTCATAAAATTTTTAAGCATGTTAGTTGTTTAATTTTAATAGGTTTTGTGAAAATTATGAATGGATATTGATGTTATAGTTGAGAATTGATGATTTTGTGTGGAATTGATGAAATATTGATGATTATTTGTAAGAATTATGTTGAGAATGAAAAACCCTAAATTTTATGCTTTAGGCTAAAATAAGAAATTATTGATATTATGTTAAGAATAAGTTGTAATTATGTAATTAAAGTATGCTTAGACTAAGAAATTGGAAGAAAGAATAACAAAAATAAAAGTTAGAATATATATATATAATTTCGAAATTTTCGAAAATTGAGGAAAATGAGATGTTGATTTTATTTTCTTCATTTAACTTGATATATGAGTTTAATATGATGAAATAAGTATTCTATGAATTTAATAGAATTTTCCAAGTTCATATGTTGAAATTTAAAAATTTTAGTTTAGGTGTTCAAAGGTTATGTATGTGCTAAAGCTAATATATGTTATTAATATTGATTATTTGAGCTCACAAATGATACTAAGATGAGAAGTTGAGAAGAAATTAAAGAAATTACAATTTATATATATATGTGTGTGAAATTTCGAAAATTATAGAAAAAGGGAAAGTTAAAATTTTAATGTTATTCTTCATATATCTTATGTGAATATATTATGTACATAAAGAATAATAAAGCTTAAATGAAGAGTTTAGAATTAAAAAGGTGAAAGGTTGAATTTTAGAAATATATTATGTAGAAAAGAAAGTTTAAGGACAAAGAATATATATATATATATTATAATGCTAAGTTAATAGAAATAATTAGTATACTTAAAAGTATACTAATAGTAAGAAAAGTAGTAGTATGGAAGAAGATTCATTAATTATGACTTAATTATATGAAAAGTTTAATGTAGGCAATTAATTACTTATATTATGCTTAAATAACTTAAGAAAATAAATATAATATCAAAGAAAGAAAAGAGAGTAAAATAAAGTTATTAATGTACAATAATAGTGTTCATTGAATGTTTGATAATAATTTAGAATATTGAATGAAAATAAGAATAAAGTTAAGATATAAAGGATGCTGATGACCGAAAAGACAAAAATTCTTATAAATGAGAAGTTAGACAAAACCGCCTAAACAAATCATAAAGAAATAGAAAAGATTAAATAAGAAGATTTATAGTTAGAAAATAAGAAATATTGTTTACTAATGTTATCAAATTATTAAAGGTACATCGAGAAAAGGGAAGGCGGTTAAGGAAGAAGAGGGCGAAGAAAAGAAAGGTTTATTAAGTGACCGACTAAAGGCAGCAGTGGGCTTCGAATTAAATAATAGCGTGCTAATTTATATTGTTTAGTTATGTATATTGCATGACTTCTAAATTCATTGACTTGCAAATGTTTGAGCATAAGCATGATGCATTGCTGTCACGGAAAGAGAAAGAAAGAAAATGAATGAATGAAAGAATGCACCGGCGTCGGATAGCGACCTTGGTCATAAGCGTGTTTGAGAAGGAGGCCTACTTCTCAACACATAGACAAAATCCGTGGATAAGGGAAGAGAAATATGTCGCAGACAAAGATCATGCATATGCATTTGTTTTAGAATTGTGAAATGAAAGCAAGTAAGTATTTACTTTGAAAAGCATGCATGGTTTTCACTAAAACCACATGTGTAATGCAAAGCGATGGCAAGTCAATCTTATAGCTCTAAGAGCAAAATTTTAACTGCATTTTCGGCATGTGTCCTTTGAGTGCTTATGTACTCACATACGCATGTATTTCTAAACATGCAGTTGAGCTGATTTCGGAGATGGAGTTGGAAGGGACAACGTGGTTTTGTTCGTAAATGTTGTTATGTTGTGATTAGCCTTATGATCGAATCACTTTATGTTAATGTTGGTGATAATAGAGTTGAACTCCTTATTATATTATTCTTTGAGAATGTTCTTGGTTTGAATGGTCATTTGATCCGTGAATAAAGTTGATATCGAACTCGTTATATTCTCGATTACTAAGGTCATTTGATTGGATTGTAGTCATGATTCTTTGAAATTGTTGAAGTTGAATTTGTGTAGTTTTAATTTGTTGAAAGTTGTCTTGGAAAAATCGTTGTCCATTTAGTTGCCTTGCCGATAAGTAGAAACCTTATGTAAATTGTTATACTTTGTTGCCGGAGTTATATGTCTTCACACATGTAACTCAACTACCCTTCATTGCCATACTCGACTTGAGAAATGGATATGTAATTATTGTTTTGTAAAAGAAACCCTTCCATGAAAAGATTGATTGTTGTTGATCATTATGTTTAGTTAGTTCTTGTGTTCATTGGATTCTATGGAACCTATTCATCTCCGACTTTGGCCTTCCCAACCTCCTCGAAATTCTTACTTCCTCATTAGTCCTAAACTTTTATGTTAAGTCCCAAGTCACAGCCTAATCTCTTGGTTAAGCGGGGTGTGACAAAGTCGTCGAAAAGACCCTTCGAGTTGTGGTTTGGCGTAAGCTGGTTTAAGCCACATAAAGATATGGGCGATCCAACACATGTCTTTGAACAAGAAGGGTGACAAGTTGGAGGCTAGATCGACGCAAGGTGTTTATTGGCTATCCTAGAGGAGCGAAGGTGGTTTATTCTATAGTCTGAGGATCGGAAGGTCATTATTAGCACTAATGCCCGATTCTTAGAAGAGGATTATATGAAAATCATAAGTCCAAAGTTGAAATCATTCTTCAAGTATTAGAAGATGATCGTATTCCACCACCGATTAGGCGAAGGTGCGAGATGTCGAGTCTAGTGGGAGAGATCGACACGGATACTTCAAGAAATTGAAGTGGGTCGAGTTCCACTTTGGAGATACCGACCGCAAGTGGTACCTACACGAAAGTTGTGCAAGTTAGAGAACCACAAGTATCTGCACCCACCGTTGCCATTGTGCTGTAGAGAACCTCGTCGTGAGTGGGAGGGTTGTTCGTCGACCCGAGCGATTTATGTTCGTGGGTGAATCTTGGTTTAGTCGAGAGGCGAGCGGCGCAATAATCGACCCATGGACATCTGAGGAGGCGTCTGAGATATTGATGCAAGATCATGGCACACCGCTATGGACTTAGAAATGGAGTCCATACGGCTATGGATGTATATGAAAAGACACCTCTACCGGATGGCAAGGAAGCCGTAGGTAGTAAGTGGATATACAAGAGGAAGAGAGATTCCGATGGAGAGGTTTCGACTTTTAAAGCCGTGCTTGTGCGAAAGGGTACACTCAGTTGAGGGCATCGATTTCGATGAGACCTTTTCGCGCAGTAGCAATGCTCAAGTCCATCGAATTCTTACGGCCATAGCAACCCACTTGAACCTAGAGGTTTGGCAAATGGATGTTAAAACCGCTTTTCTAGCGGTTACCTTGAGGAAGGTAGAGACATCTATGCGACAACACAGAAGGTTATGTGGTAAAGGGTGAAGAGCATCTAGTATGGAAGCTTAAGAAGTCCATTTATGGACTTAGCGAACCTCCCGATCATGGAACTTACGCTTTGACGAGGTAGTAAAGTCTATGGATTTACCAGTTGCCTAGCGAGAGTTGTGTGTATCAATTAGATGTCAGCGGTGATGTGGTATTTCTTGCACTTTATGTAGATGACATCCTTCTAGTTGGCAACAACGTGAAGCTATTATCGGCGTAAAGAGTTGGCTATCCGATCGGTTTCAAATGAAAGACTTAGGAGATCACGTACATTCTTGGGATCAAGGTTTACCGAGATCGCAAGAAGAAAATGTTGAGCTTATCTCGGGCGTCTTACATTGATCTTTGTGATTACTAAGCTTTAGTATGCGGACCGCCAAGAAAGGATTGCTACCTTTCGGACATGGCGTTCCTTTATCTCAAAACGCGATCACCTATGACCGCAAAGGAGATAGAGAAATGAGACAAGTTCTTACGCCGCCGTAGGAAGTCTCATGTACGCAATGCTATGCACGAGGCCGATATCTCGCTATGCGGTAGGCATAGTAGCTGAATATCGATCTAACCTGGACAAGCTCATTGGATTGCAAAGAAGCATATACTCAAGTACACGAAAGGACTCGAGATTATAGGCTGGTTACCATGCGAGATAGTCTAATGCCTTTGGGTTACACAGACTCGATTTCCAAGCCGACCGTGATGAGAAAAAGTCGACCTCGGGCTATGTGTTTACCTTGGGAGGTGGAGCCGTATCTGGCGGAGTGCAAAGCGGCGATGCGTGCGGACTCTACCATGGAAGCGAATATGTAGCCGCCGGAGGCTTCTAGGAGGCGGTATGGTTGAGAACTACCTCATGGATCTAGATGTGGTACTGGTTTGCCCAAGAGTATCATAGTTCTTGTGATAACTCGGTGCGATGCAAACTCGAAGGAACCACGGACCCTAAGCGACCAAACACATAGAGAGAAAGTACCATGTCATACGAGATATCGTTAAGCGAGGTGGCGTCTTGATTGAAAAGATTGATCTGACGGAAAATATAGCGGATCCATTCACGAAGAGCCCGCGCAAAAGTCTACGATGGACACGTTAGAGGAC
The DNA here is from genome assembly GCA_036937905.1 of Salvia rosmarinus. Lineage (NCBI taxonomy): Eukaryota > Viridiplantae > Streptophyta > Magnoliopsida > Lamiales > Lamiaceae > Salvia > Salvia rosmarinus. The sequence goes on from CM072814.1 coordinate 52,021,293, forward strand.
TTGGATTGCGCTTGATGGCACCCACTTAGAAAGGAAACTTTTGTATAAGTGGGAGAAGCAAAGTGATGGTTGTTTGTAATAGCTAGTAGAGACACATTGTATACTAAAAGTTTGCTTTAGTATAAGTGGGAGATTGTTGATTTGTATCAAAGCGGTTTGATTGAGCTTGTATACAATGTTTCTCGTTACCACTATTACAATCTCTATCCGAATTGAATACTTGATTGCTTATATCGTGTCCCTTATCTCATATATAAGTTAGATCATACGGTGTGTAGAAGATCACGTAAGTCCGTATGATTGGTCGAAGCTTAATGAGATATAAAAGTTTCACGGTGAGACAACTTGAGGACGAGTTGTCGGTATGAGGCTCATGTATAGATAAGAAGTGACTTGACTTGGTTACTTGTCTATCTTTGATGCGTCTCGGCGTATTGAAGGATCACGGTGAGATGTGTTCTTCTTTCGACCGTCGTGAAGAACCAAGATCTCGGTGACTTACGATGATCTAAACCTCGATAAGGTATTAGGTGAATATGAGTTGTTGTCCATCACTTTGACTTGTTATGGGTGAGGTTATATGTTCTAACAAGATTCTCCGCATCTTGGGTGATGGCGATCTTGTATGTCACGCTAGTTATCATGTCAGTCACCGTATCCGTTTAGGATGATGGCGTCCCTTAAGGAGCTCAAAGGTTTATTGTACTAAACCCTGCAGGTTGAGTTAGCTCAAGTACAATAATAAGGTTGAGTGGTACTACTTAAGGAAATGAAGTTGTGTCGTTTTAGCAATGATTGCTATAAATGATTAATGGACGTTCGATATCTTAAATCTGGGATTCGTAATGTCTAAGTGCAAGCCCGACTCAACTTGGTAATAAAGGGGTAAGTCGGCATTCTTTCTCTAGTGGCATGATCGAATGTTTATAAATTAATTTATGTTCGGTCAAATTTGAACATAAGATAATTAATTTATTTGAGGCCCATCTTTATTCCTTGCATTTGATCACAGGTGGCCCGTCCGGGCCCGTAGCAAGAGGAAAATCGGCCCATGATGCTCCATTGGCAAGATTTTATTCTCTTTATCCCACAAGGATATAATTATATTTATGGTATATGCATAGATCCTTTCCATATAAGATTATGGCAATAATCCTGAGAGTATGGTAATAATCTAAGTGTATGGTAATTTTCCATATAGGATTATAGTAATTTCCATATAGGATTATGGTAATTTCCATATGGGATTAAGGTAGTGCATTATAAATACAAGGTATGAGATAAAGTCTAGGTTAATTCTCATTAATCCTACACAATATTTTCGGACATCTCATAGTGTTTGAGAGAGAATTTTCGTGAGTTTTGTGAGAGAGCATTGGGTGATTTTTCGAAGCATTCTCCATAGATCGTCCTCACTCGACGTTGGAGATTGGGCAACCGAGATACAGTCCAGAAGGTCAAAGCACGAGTCCGATCCATTCGATCCATTCATCTCGTTCCATCGACCGACAGATCAAAGGTAAACACGTGAAAACCCTACGTGTTGCAATTAATTATATAGACGCATGCTAGGTTTATAATCAATGTATGGTGAATTAAATATCCAAGATAGATCCTCGTGGCGAGGGCTTAACATATGTTTTCTACACTTCCATCGAAGGTTCTTCCGAAAATTTGAGTCAACGTCGTCAAGACCTCCTCACCGTGAGGCAAAGCCGAGACGAGTCCGTTAGCGACTTTATGACTAGGTTCAACAAGGAATGCCTAAAAGTCGAAGGCGTGAATGACCTCCTCATCATCTCGATCTTCCAAGCGGCATCTTCTGGGGCCTTATACAAAGCGTCAAATCTGAGCCCGTCATTGCGACGAGTCAGGACGATAGTCGATCGGTTCGCCAAAGCGGACGAGGTGATAGAAATGCCAAGCGTAAAAGGCGGAACCTCTCGATAAAGGAAGGAGGCGAGGACGAGGAGATCGAAGCCAAGGCCGACGGGCGCCTTGGAAAGAATACGTCGTGATAGAGTCCAGGCTCGGACCGCGGAGCACCGAGCGACCTCGTTATACTCCTTTGGCGAAACCAAGGCGAAATCTGAACTCCACATGAATTTGTTCGAAAAGCCTCGACCGATGACGGAGGGTCAAAACGTCGAACTAAGGACAAATCTTGTTCTTTCCATGAGGATTACGGCACGCGATCTGAGGAGTGCAGAGATCTCATGGGAGACATCGAGATGTTGGTGCGGGGACGAGTCTGAAAAAGTACAAAGGGCAAGATCGACGAGGTGGCCGGACTGAAGCCCCCCACCGAGGTCAGAAGAAGAGGAAACAGGAGAGGAGGGGAAATTGTGCCCCTCACAGTCCCCACACCTCCGAACCTATCAACAAGAGGTTCAAAAGGGACGAGGCAATCACTTTCTCCGAGGACGACCCCGTACCCGCGGTAGTGCCCCACCATGACGCGTTGGTGATCGAGCGATGTCGCAAACAAATTGGTGAAACGCATATACATCGACAATGGTGCGTCGGTGAGCATTCTATTCAAGGAATGCTTTGACAAGTTAGGAATAGAGGAGGCACGCCTCGCACAGGCGCCGCTACCACTCCGAAGCTTTGTTCAGGAAGAGACACGCCCGGACGGAGTGATCGACCTACCCGTCAGAGTAGGAAAGGCACCCACGAGCTCTACTAAAGTAGTACTGGTTCTTACGTGGTGGGTGCCCGCTCACCGCACAACATCATCTTTCGGGCGAGACTAGCTAAGCGCAGATGGGCGGTGTGCTCAGTCGACCACCGACAATGAAAATCCTACAAAAAGGTAGGCGTGATCCGGGAGACCGTAGCGAGGCTAAGGAATGCATGCGGTCACCACGAGAGGTGCGAGGACTTAGGTCCGGCACCCGCAGTATGTGATTAAAGAAACCCGAGGAGTTGGAACCGGGAAAGATGTCGCTTGCCCCAGAGAACTAGGTAGATGAGGTCGCATTGTATGAAGACGAGCCATTCAAGGTCGTAAAAGTTGGTTCTACCGGGATACCTCAATTGAAAGAACAGATCATCCAACTCCTAAGGGAATTCAGAGATGTGTTTGCTTGGTCGCCTCGACATGATCGGGGTCTCACCAACTATCATCACACACCGTCTCAACATTGACAACAGTGTGAAACCAGTTCGGCAAAAGCAACGGATTTTTGCAGCCGAACGGAATCAAGTCATCCATGACGAGGTAAAGCAATTATTAAAAGCTCACATCTTGTTCAAGTCAAGTATCCGACACGGATAGCCAACCCGGTAATGGTGAAGAAAGGTAGAGGGGGGTGGCGAATGTGCATCGATTACACCGATCTCAACAAACATTGCCCTAAAGACTGTTACCCCCTTCCCAACATCGACAAGAAGGTTGACGCGTTGGTGGGTGTACGAAGTCTTGACTTCCGGACCTCTGAGGATATCACCGGTCTTGATGGACGACGAAGACGCGGCCAAAACGGGCTTCATTCTGAGACTTGGTCTTCGCATACAAGAAAATGCCATTCGGACTAAGAATGCACGGAGCCACCTATCAAAGAATGGTGGACAAAATATTTCATCCTACATAGGGCAAAATGTGGAAGTATCGTGAGCGACATCGTCGTCAAAAGCAAGGAGGAAGCCGCATGTGTTGCCGACTCAAGATTGTCCTCGACTTACTTAGAAAAGTCAACCTAAAATTAAACCCCGAAATGCACGTTCGCGGTTCGTCAGGAAAATTTTCGGGTGTTGGGTTTCACAAGAAGGGTTAAAAGCGATCCATCCAAGGTTCAAACCATTGTGGAGATGAAGATGCCAAAGACAATCCACGACGTACACAAGTTGACAGTGCATAGCCTCACTCACCGTTTTCTTTCAAAGCCACGGATAGCGAGCCCCTTCTTCAAAATACTCAAAAGGCCAGGAGTTCTCCGGAATGATATACACAAGTCCGCCTTTGAAGATCTCAAGAACTACTCGCCAAACTCCCCACTCTATCCGTCCCGAAAGAAGGAGGTCCTTTCCTATACCTCGCCGCCTCGACGAAACCATAAAGTCAGATCGTGGTGCGAGAGGAAGGACGTCGGCTCCCAGTATATTTCATCACCGAGCATTAAAGGACCGAAACAAGGTACCAAACTTTGGGAAGCTATACAGCATTAGTAAATGCCGCAAGGAGATTCGTCCATACTTCCATGCACACCCCATACAAGTCCTCACGGATCACCCACTTGGCAAGTATTGACAAAGCGGAAGCCTCGGGGAGAGTGCGAGTGGGCAATTGAATTGGGCGAACATGATATATCTTTTGCCCGTCAAGCCATCAAGGTCGCCCCAGCGAGACTTCCTTGTTGAAGCTAACTTTACCGAGAAACCGAAGCTCACGCGTTCGTATCGAGGCGAGGCGGCCGAACAATAGATAAACACGGAGGATTCTTTGGCAAGTCTACGTTGATGGGGCTCGGAAAAAGTAACGGAGCGGTATCCTACTCTAGGACCGGATGGCCAAGAGATCACCTATGCACTTCGGTTCGCATTCAAAACGAACAACGAAGTGGAATACGAGGCCTTAATTACAGGACTTCGACTCGCTCAAAGCCTTGTGCGAGCCATGACAGTTCACGGTGACTCTCAAGTCATAGTGAGTCACATGTTGGGAAATGCGAGGCAAAAGGCAACAGGATGAAGAAATACCTTGAAAAAACCAAAAGCCTACAACAAGCTTTCTCACACTTCCAGTTAGTTCGCATCCCGAGGAGCAAAATAGCCGGCCGACGTCTTAAGCAAACTAGCTCGTCATCGACGAACTCGCGAGAGAAGAAGTCCAAGCAGAGCATAAGCGATGATGATACCGGGCCGAGGTCGGCATAGTCTCGATGAAGAACCCGATTGGATGACTCACTATTCGAGAGTACCGGAAAGGAGAACTACCCCATGATAAGCTCGAGGCTAGGAAAATCTTGAGCAAATCCCTACGATATACACTTGAGCAGGAATTCTCTATAGAAAGTCATATCTCCAGCCTCTCCTAAGGTGCCTGGATCCGAACCGAGCTGATTACGTACTACGAGAAGTACATGAAGGATCGTGTGGAAGTCACATCGGACCCCGCGCCCTATCAAAGAAAGTCATGCGATGAGGATACTATTGGCCAACAATGTTCCAAGACTCAATCGATCTCGTGAAGAAATGTCAAAGTGCGAATTCATGGAAGCGTCGAGGCTACCTCAAACCGACCTCGCCAGACATGCGAGCCCTTGGCGTTTATGCAATGGGGATCGATATCGTAGGTCCTTCTGCAAAGCTCCAGGGCAGTTTCAATTCCTAATTGTCGTGATCGACTACTTCACGAAGTGGGTGGAAGCCGAACCCTTGGCGAAAATCACAAGCAAAACGCCTCAACTTCGTGCGGAAGAGCATCGTGTGCCGCTCGGCATCCCTCATATCCTTATTTAGATAATGGGACACAGTTCACGGATAAAGTATTCAAAGAATGGTGCAAGAGCTTGGATCCGGTGAAATTCACCTCGGTGGCTCGTCCTCAAGCAAATGGTCAAACCGAGGTCACCAACAGACAATCGTGAAAGGACTCAAGACTACGCCTCGATCGAGCAAAGGGCGATTGGGTGGAAAATTTACCACAAGTCCTATGGTGAGCACCGTACTACACTCGGACATCGAATGGAGAACACCATAGTTTGGCATACGGAACCAAGCGGTGATCCTGCGAGATCGGTATGCCGAGCCCCCACTATTCACTTCTCGGCGAAGCAAACGAAGAAAATCTACGAAGCGATCTAGATGCGCTCGAAGAAAGAGACCTCACCTACATCGAGGAAGCTCGGTATAAGCAACAAGTAGATCGGTATTACAACCGGTAGCGTGAATCGACAATTCAAATAGGCGACCTCGTGCTTGAAATAATGAAGTCGATGAAAGCCATAAAGCTCGGCAATTTGGAAACCACGTGGGAAGGGCCATACCGAGTTGAAGAAGTCCTCGAAAAAGGCTCATATAAGCTCGCCAACATATCCGGTGAGTAAATACCCAACACGTGGCACATCATTCATCTCAAGAGATATTTCGCATAAGTGTCAAGGGTTGAGTCTACACGATCATGTCTTTTTCTGTTTTTGCATCGTTTTTTGTTTTGAATCTGTACGGTCGCGTCTTTGTCTTTTTACGTCGTATTAATACAAAATTTTATTGCATACATCATTTGTCACTTATGCGTATTATCTCTTTCACGTGATACGAACTCTATCCTCTTCGGATGATGAACTATACCCTCGACGGAGGACAGACTACCCTCGTTTAATACGAGGACGAACTCTAAACGCGCGTGAGGGGACCACCCCTAGCGATAAAACTTGCCAAATAAGGAACCTATACATCCCTTTATTTCGGGGAAGAGGGGACCACCCCTAGCAATACTCCTTGCAAAAAAAAAGGAACCCCTACCTTCGTTTATTTCGAAGATGAATACCTTCGTACGAGGACGAACTACCTTCGTTTATCGAGGATGAACTACCTTCGTACGAGGACGAACTACCTTCGTTTATCGAGGAATAACTACCTTCGTACGAGGATGAACTACCTTCGTTTATCGAGGATGAACTACCTTCGTACGAGGACGAATTACCTTCGTAAATACAAGGACGACCTACCTTCTTATTGGTTACGATAATGAAAGGACATTGAAAAGTCAACACGAAGCAAAGAAGAATTATTCTTATTTCAAGGTATACAGTTTACACATTACGAGGACGAAGAGGGCCCAGGGGGTCGGGAAAAGCTGAGCCAATCCCTAGAAAAATCGGGATTCAACAGTTCGTCTATGCTAATCCTACCTCTACCTCGTCATCGATCTATACTGAGAGCCCTGCCAGCCCGACCTCTAGGTCCCACAATATGACCTCGGCCACTCGATGACGCCCGACCTCGGCTCCTTGAGGGTCTACTTCTCTCTTGGGCCATAAAACGTCTCTCTTGAGCTTGCCACTCCGCAGAAAAAGGCTCCGGAGCAATGGCAGAAGTCCTAGTAGACGAAGAAGCCCCGGCAGAGGAAGAAGCCTTGTCAGCCGATCCAAGCATCTCCTCAAGCTGTGGTTGGCGAGCTACGATGGTCTTGTATAGACCTCCCATCTTTTTCAGTTCGACAAACTGCTCCTGAAATTGCCAGGAGTTCCGACCATACTCACGCCTGTACCTTGCACAACGAGCAGCGATCTCAACAACTTTAGCTTCGACCTTGGAGATAGTCATCCCACCACTTCGGCGAATGGCCTCTCATACGGAGTGCTCCTCACCATCTTCACCTTCTCCTTGGCGATCTCGAACCTCTCCTCCAACTCCAGGAGGCGAGCTTGAAGCTCGTCACAGCTCTCCTTGGCAGCCCTAAGCTTAGTATCAGCCTCGGCCTGCACATGGCCTAGTTGTTCCTCCATATGGAGAGTTCGACCTCTTTGATTCGAGAGTCCGCACAAAGCTTCGATTTGATTCAACCAGGGAAGCATCAGCATTTTGGGAAGACCGAATAAAAAAGACAAGTTTCTTCACGTAAACAGGTGATTTTATTATGCCTTCAGGCAGAAACAAAGTGTACATATGCACTTACAAAAAAAAAAAAAAAAAGGGAATCAACTCGACCCTCCTGCAGCTTTGCCCTCGGGCGGGCGGGGATCGTTCACCTCTGGACTTGGGAAGCTTGTAGTCTCCTCTGGACATGGGAAGCTTGACACCTCCTCTGGCATTCCGCAGCCGGCCTCCTTGCCGGTCTGTAATGCACCGCCTCAGCCATTACCGCGACCTCGGCAGCCGCTACCTTCCTCGTCCGCTTACCCTGATCGGCCATTATAGCCTCGATCACGGTCATGATCCACCGAAAAGCGCGAATCGATGTAGGAAAACATATGTTTAGCCTCGCCCGAGGATCTATCTTGGATATTTAATTCACCATACATTGATTATATTCCTAGCAGCGTCTATATAATTAATTGCAACACGTAGGGTTTTCTCGTGTTTACCTGGATCGAAGAGGTCGATGGAACGAGATGAATGGATCGAACGGATCGGACTCGTGCTTTGACCTTACGGATCGTATCCGGTTGCCCAATCTCCAACGCCGAGTGAGGACGATCTATGGAGAATGCTTCGGAAAATCACCCAATCACACTATGACATAATTTTCGAGAACCTCACATGCACTAGGAGGGGACGAAAATTCTTGGTTAATTATGTGAGCATTTTACCTTGACTTTATCTCATACCTTATATTTATAATGCACTACCTTAATCCCATATGGAAATTACCATAATCCCATATGAAAATTACCATAATACTTTATGGAAATTACCATACTCCCTGTGATTATTACCATACTCCCAGGATTATTACCATAATCTTATATGGAAAGGATCTATGCATATACCATAAATATAATAATATCCTTGTAGGATAAAGAGAATAAAATCTTGCCATAGTGAGTGTTGTTGGGCCGATTTTCCATGAGACTACGGGCTGGATGGGCCAGCCAGGATCAAATCAAGGAATAAAGATGGGCCTCAAATAAATTAATTATCTTATGTTCACCTGAACATAAGATAATTTATAAACATTTATTCATGCCACTAGAGAATAAATCTTGACTTACCTTTTATTACCGAAGTTGAGTCGGGCTTGCACTTGAACATTACGAATCCCGTATTTAAGATATCGAGCGTCCATTAATTATTTATAGCAATCATCGCTTAAAATAATTAATATCTTCATTTCTTAAGTAGTACCACTCAACCTTATTATTGTACTTGAGCTAACTCAACTGCGCAGGTTTAGTACAATAAACCTTTGAGCTCCTTAAGGGACGCCATCATCCTAAACGGATACGGTGACTCGACAGATAACTAGCGTGACATACAAGACCGCCACCACCCAAGATGCGGAGAATCTTGGGTTAGAACATATAACCTCACCCATAACAAGTCAAACTCGATGGTCGAGAACTCATACTCACCTAATACCTTATCGAGGTTTAGATCATCGTAAGTCACCGAGATCTAGGTTCTTCACTACGGTCGATAGAAGAACTCATCTCATCGTGATCCTTCATCGTCAAAGACGTGCCGGCAGATGACAAGTAACCAAGTCAAGTCACTTCATCTATACCGCGACTATACCGACAACTCGTCCTCAAGTTGTCTCAGCTGTGAAACTTTTTATATCTCATTAAGCTTGACCAATCATACAGACTTCTGTGATCTTCTACACACTGTATGATCTAACTTATATATGAGATAAGGGGACATAGATATATGCAATCAAGTATTCAATTCAGATAGGAGATTGTAATAGTGGTAACTGGAAACATTGTATACAAGCTCAACCAAACTGCTTTCAGTATACAAATCCAACAATCTCCCACTTATACTAAAGCAAACTTTTAGTATACAATGTGTCTCTCTACTAGCTATTACACATAACCATCACTTTGCTTCTCCCACTTATACAAAAGTTTCCTTTCTAAGTGGGTGCCATCTAAGCAATTCAAGCCCTCTAACGCCCCCGACGTGACTTATTGCGGCAGTTTTAGTGAATGGATCCGCTAGGTTATCCGTCAGATCAATCTTTGCAATCAGACGTCCCTCGTCTAACGATTTCTCGTATGACATGGTACTTTCTCTATGTGTTTGGTCGCCTTGTGTGTCCGTGGTTCCTCCGAGTTTGCCATCGCACCGAAAGTTATCACAAGAAACTATGATACTCTTGGGCAAACCAGTACCACATCTAGATCCTCGAGGTAGTTCTTGAACCATACCGCCTCCTTAGTAGCCTTGAGCCGCTACATGTTCGGCTTCCATGGTAGAGTCCGCAATGCATCGCCGCTTTGCAGACTCGACGGGATACGGCTCCACCTCACAAGGTAAACACATAGTCTGAGGTAGACTTATTCTTATCACGGTCAGCTTGGAAATCCGAGTCTGAATAACCCAAAGACATTAGACTATCTGCATGGTAAACTAGCCTATAATCTCGAGTCCTTTTCAGATACTTGAGTATATGCTTTACTGCAATCCAATGTGCTTGTCCAGGGTTAGACTGATATCTAGATACTATGCCTACTGCACAGCAGATATCGAGCCACGTGCATAGCATTGCATACATGAGACTTCCTACGGCGGAAACGTAGGGAACTTATCTCATTTCCTCTATCTTCTTTGCGGTCGGTGGTGGCTCGCTCGCCTTAGAGAAAGGAACGCCATGTATGCGAAGGTAGCAATCCTTTCTAGGCGGTCTCGCATACTAAACGAGTAATCACAAGATCAATGTAAGACGCCCGAGATAAGCTCAACATTTTCCTCTTGCGATCTCGGTAAACCTTGATCCCAAGAATGTGTCGCATCTCCTTAGTCTTTCATTTGAAACCGATCGGATTACCAACTCTTTACGTCGATAACAACTTCACATTGTCGCCAAATAGAAGAATGTCATTTACGTAAAGTGCAAGAATACCACATTACCGTTGACATATTTATCTTGTATCGCTCGCATTGAACGTCCATGGGTCGATTATTGCTGCTCGTTTTCGGGACTAAACCAAGATTCACCCACGAACATAAATCGCTCGGGTTAACGAATAACCCTCCCACTACGACGGCGCCATACGCACAATGGCAACGGTGGGTGTAAAACTTGTGGTTCTCTATCTTGCACAACTTGTCGGGTAGGTACCACTTATACGGTCGGTATCTCCGGTGGAACTCGACCCACTTCATTTCTTGAAGTATCCGGTGTCGATCCTCCCACTAGACTCGACATCTCGCACCTTCGCCTAATCGGTGGTGGAATACGATCATCTTCTAATTCTTGAAGAATGATTTCAACTTTGGACTTATGATTTTCATATAATCCTCTTCTAAGAATCGGGCATTAGTGCTAATAATGACCTTCCGATCCTTAGACTATAGAATAAACCACCTTCGCTCCTCTAGGATAGCCAATAAACGAGCCTTGCGTCGATCTAGCTCCAACTTGTCACCTTCTTGTTCAAAGACATGTGTTGGATCGCCCATATCCTTATGTGGCTTAAACCAGCTTCGCCCAAACCACAACTCGAAGGGGTCTTTTCGACCGACTTGGACGGTACTAGATTTAGCAAGTATGTCGCCGTCTCTAAGGCATACCCCGTAATCGAAATAGGCAATGTTGCATAGCTCATCATTGATCTAACCATTTCCAAAAGAGTCCTATTTCTTCGCTCCGAGACACCATTTTTCTTTGTGGTGTGCCCGGTGAAGTCTTGTTGGGATGTAATCCCACATTTCACTAGATAGTCCATAAACTCGTTATCGAGGTATTCGCCACCGCGATCGTAACGCCTTGATGACTTGACATTTTACCTAGCTTCGTCTCCACTTCCGCCTTAAACTCTTTGAATTTCTCAAAACATTCGACTTACGGTGAAGCGGTATATGTATCCGTACTCGAGTAATCGTCAATGAAAGTGACAAAATACTGCGTATTCTCCACGAGCTTGTGTGGACATTGGTCCACAGTCGAAATGGACTAGCTCTAACATTTCTTTGGCTCTATAACCCTTCGCTTTGAAGGTGCGGTCGACATCTTACCTTCTATATGTGATTCGCAGACTAGGAATGGAGTAGCCGTGAGATTACCCAACTCCATTCTTAGCGGTGTTTGGATCCTATTTAGATTGATGTGACCTAATCTACGATGCCGAGAAAAGTAGTGTCATCTTCGAAGAAAACTTTCTCTTTTAGGGTTTGATGAAGATGCAACATAGTTATAGGTATTATGTTTTGCGAAATAGTATAAAGCTTAATTATATAAAGTGCCAACACGTATAACCGTCATTTGTTATGATAGAAACACCACTATCAAAAATAATGAGAATATCCATGAGTAAATAACCAAAGCGAAACAAGGTTCATGAAAATCCGCACATATAAAATGTCTTTCAAAACTAAAACTCGTTGTTCCAAAACACAAAGAAACATCTCCAACCGCAAGCGCCTCGACTTTCGCTGGCTGCCCATGGAGATCGTTATCTCGCCATTAGCTAGCTCCCTTGTCGCGGGAACCCTTGCAAGGTGTAACAAACATGATCGATCGCACCGTGTCTACTACCCAAGAATGGGTAGAACAAGTCGCTAAACATGTTTACATTACTAAAGCAAATGGCGACTGAGCCTCGAGCTTGGGGCACTTAGCCTTCCAATGCCCGGCCTCACCGCATTTGAAGCACTTGCCCTTCTCCTTTGGCTTTTCAAACCACTGTAGAGCCTTTTGTATTACTCCCACTCTTTCTTTAGCCTTAGCATCCTTGAATTCCACTTTCCTTTTCATCTTTTGATAAGCGGTGGTTTTCTTAGAGGTGCGTAAAGAAAAAGGCACCTTTACCCATTTTACGTTCTTCCGTTACTAGATCCTCTTGCAATGAATCTAGAGTATAACTCTTATCATAAAGGACTGTTCTATAACGGAAGTCATCAAAAGACTTGGGCAAAGTGTTGAGGATCATATCGATTCTGACTACGTCATCAATATATCCTCCAACCAACTCGAGCTCTCCGAAGAGATTGATCATTTGCTCTACATGGTCATGCTTTGAATCACTTTCCTTTATTGAACTTGACATTATTGATTTTGTCAAATTACGACAAGCGATTACTCGTCCGACTCCTCATACGATTTCATAAGATTTAGCCATATCGTGGTCGCATCTTCCATCTCTTGATCTTTGGAGTTGCAGGGACTCGTATATGGTGACCAAAAGAAGGCACTTTGTCATTACTCGCTTGATTTGTCCCATTTCTCGTGCTCCTTGCGCCCCATCGTGATGAGATAAATCATCTAGAGGCTTGGGACGGGGTGTAGTGAGAATATATAAATTTTCTTCAGCGGTGAGAACATTCTCAATGTTTCGCTTCCACTCGATAAAATTTGGACCGATAAGGATTTTGTGCGAGCATATTGATAATCGATGTAAGAGACATATCCGAAAAGATAATGTAAAACACATAAGCATACGATCGCACATAATTCGTAATAATAATATTGTAACCTTTTGATAAAACAATATTAATTGAAACCTCCAATCGCCCAAGGAATCCACATGCAAGCCACGCTGTGGACGTTTACACATGAACCCCTCGACTGCACTAAAATATACCTTTTAGTCGCTTAATTTCAATCCATGTCAACTTAACCTTACGACAAATGAAATTAATGATTGACCTCACTAGACCACATCACTATCGCAAGAAGGACTTGGCGGGAAGTTGTACTCGAGGTGATGTCTAGCAATGACCACATTTTTAACAATGAGAAAATGAATTCTTAGAATTGGCATACTCACTCGGACCATACCGCCCAATTCAAATTCTTTGTTATCTCATTTTATATCTATCTCTAGAGAACTTATGAAAATCGCACATGCAAGCCACGCGTGGATGTTTACACATGAAACTCCCACTACTCAATAGATTTAAAATGTTTTATTTAGAAATCTCATCTAACAAACTTATGATAAACAAGGCAAACAAGCCCACGCGTGTGGGCGTTTACTTACAAAGCGTATCACTTTGTTTAGAGATCAAAAAGTGAGGTCTTGACATTTTAATTTGGAAAATTAATATGTCGGGTTGCTTGCTTAGTCTTTTTGTTCAAAAGGTTTGTCCATGCAGATCACGTAATCCTAGCATGCTTGTCATAGAACTCAACATGTAAAACATGCTCGCAGAATTCTAAAATATGCTTGAAAACACGATAAACCTAGCATGCTTACTATGCGCACTTTAAACACGTAAAACACTTAAAGGTTTGTCAACGTAATTTAAACATACATAGCATGCTCACGCATAAAATAAACATCCACTACATGCAATGAGCGATAAAAATAAAATAAAACGTTCATCGTGGCCCACTCGTGGAACCTGCACTTTCTTGCCTAATCTATTACATAGAATTGCAAAGTACAGAATTAAACTTCGAAAACGGGCCTCGCGTGCACGGGCACGGACCGGATTCGTCAAAACTGGATTTGGGCCGGATCGGTGGAACGGGCTGAACCGGGTCGAAAATCTGGAACCGGGTCAAAAAAATCGGATCTGGGCTGGCGGGTCGGGCGAAACCGGTCGGGTCAACCAGAACTAAAGCGGGCGGGTCGAAACAAAGGGTTGGGCTGCGCTAGGGCACAGCCCATGCGCGCGCCAACACCGCCAAGACCGTCGCCCACCCTGCCGAGAAAAATCGGCGACTTTGAGGTTTCTGCTGAGTCTGGCTGAGGCCGCCGAGCCGCCGAGGTCTCGCGGTCGCGGCGCTTCGCCGCCTGTCACGTCGCCCCGCCGAAAGCACGCCCGAGGTTTCAGCAGCGCATAAGCGCGCGCGCTGCCGGCGCCACCGAGAGACCTGTTTTCCCGTCGTTTCGTTCTTCTGCTACGGATAAGATTTATAGAATAAAATCTAATCTAACCACGGATTTTCTCTTGGTGAAAAACAAAACCCAACAAAAACAAAAACGAGCCACGATGAACAGCATGATCCACAATTAATTAAACGCACGTAATAATCAAATGTGAATTAATCCAACAGAGCCAAGATTCGATCTGTGCTCGATACCAAGTGTAGGGAAAACATATGTTTAGCCCCGCCTGAGGATCTATCTTCGATATTTAATTCACCATACATTGATGATATTCCTAGCATGCGTCTATATAATTAATTGCAACACGTGGGGTTTTTCGTGTTTACCTTTGGATCCGAAGAGGTCGATGGAACGAGATGAATGGATCGAACGGATCGGACTCGTGCTTTGACCTTCCGGGTGTATCCCGATCGCCCAATCTCCAACGCCGAGTGAGGACGATCTATGGAGAATGCTTCGAAAATCACCCAATCGGACTATGGCACAATTTTCGAGAACCTCACATGCACTAGGTGTTTCAACTAAAAGTATACTCTTAATCGACTCACAATCGAACGAGGTGTTGTAATAGGGAAAGCTAACCCTAGTCGTCTCTCAAGGAAAACTTTCTGAGGCGTGCTACTAAGTTGCAACACAAAAACAATTAAAATCCTAAACACTCTACTCTCAAAAGGGTTGATAGATTACCTAGGCAAGAAATTATTAACGAAAGAAAGCATTTAATTAACTAGGCGTAAATTGATAAAGCGGATAAATTATCTAAGCAAGAATTAAACCCTAAATCAAAGAACATGAAATTGAAATTATAAACCCTAGGTATGAATCTAAAATAATTGAACGAAGACAAGATTACTCGGACAAATATCAAAATAAATCATAATCCAACGAAGAAATCAATAATAATAAAATACTAAACGATTAACTAATAAAGCAATAGAAGAAACTTACGAACAATCAAACGATGGAATAGATAATGCAAACCGCCGAATCCAATATCCGTATAATATTCTTGAATCGATCAAAAGAAAAGAGAAGGAAAAGCAATGGAAAGAAAAGAACCGTAAATCTCTCTGCTCTCTCAAAAAACACAAAAGACGGCAAAAGAAAATAATAAAAGGTAGGGTTTTCGCATTGAAAACGATATATCGGCCCAAAATTAACGCCAGCACGGACGCGATCGGCGCGGGCGCCGCAAACAAGGACCTCCCACGGACTCATGCCAAGCACGGACGCTAAGTTTCTGATCGGTTAGCCACGGACGCAATGAGGCGCCGACTCGTCGAGCTCGATGAAAAATTCATCAGTACGCCACGACGCGATGAGGCGCCGGACGCAAGGACTCTCTGCCAATCTGCGATCGCAACCCACGGACGGAGCCGAGGCGCGGACGCGAATGCTCTCGCGATGCGTTTGGCCGGGCAAGAACGAAATGCCGGACGCCAAGATCTTCCTTCGAAGTGGGCGACGCTCACAAGACCCAGCCAGCCACGCCGAGTCCTTGTTTGCGCGCTTGGCAACAAAAGCTCAACGCAATCCTACCCTACACAAAACACCAACGAACATGATTCCAATAAAAAGATATTCAAATATAACCAGAATGGAATCAAAACGACGACAACAAAACAAAGAAAAACAAAACAAAAACATGCGAAACAACACCCCCACACTTAACTCTTTGCTTGTCCTCGAGCAAATCTTAGTTTCTTGAAAGGAATGGTACACATAGAATCAATACTTCAAATAGAATCAATCACATATTCACATCCCTTCAATGCATCTCAATAATATAGTTCTCAATACAATGATCCTCATTTATCAATCCAAACATGTGACTTATCATAGAATAGCTGTGCTTCGACTCAACATGATTTCAGAAATCAATATACAACTTATATGGTTCCGCTTTCATGTAAGATATCTCAAATGACAACAACAAATAAGAACATGTGGAACTTAAACCGATTATAGGACAATAATCGTTAGGTGGAACCTTCAAGTCAGATACCGAGTATCCTAACATAGATATCTATACCCATAGCAAAGAGTCTCCATTCGAGAGACAACACAAGCAAGAGGGGTAGAGCCCTTATTCAATTTTAAGCCCACTTATTTCACAAGACGACATATTTTCTTTTCTTTTCTTTTTTTTTTTTTTTTTTATCGTCCACTTTTTCGAAAGATCATACAAGAGACGGTTCCATTTACTGAAGCAAATGACATCCGATCACACACTTTGTCTAAACACGCCTTTCTAATTATGTCCCACGCTCAAATTGACATCTAAGTTTCATTAAACTAAAACCATATACCAAGATGCAAAGAAATTCGATCAAAACGCAATTAATTCAACTTAAGGCATAATTCTTCATACACCATTGATTTCAAGAAGATAAAATCGCTCTAATCCAACAAAAGTTAAGAAACGACAAAACACAACAAAGATGTAAAAACCCCCACACTTAAAAACAGTGCAAGGACCTCATCAGATATACAATATTAGAGAGGCGGAGGAGACAAGGCGAACGAATCGAAACTACGGGAAAGCAACAAAAGACAAAGCCTACAAAAGCAGTAAACAGAGAGAAGCAAAACAACGAAGAAAAAAAAAAGAAACGAACAAAATACAAACAAAAGGAAAATACAACGCCCAATAGTGAAGAATCACTATTGGTCAAGGCGGCATGGAGAGAGAGCGCCATGAAAGCGTAGTCCAAAGTGCTCCGGTGGGCTTCGGTGGCCATGCGCCGATTCGCTCAATCATCTCATTGGTTATATGTGTTCCAATACTGGTTTTGCTCGCGCTATAATTGATTCTCGTCACAAGACGCTGATTTTGCCGATCAAACCGAGAACTTATGTGTCGACGAACTCGTCCAAAGGCCGCCTAATTCACTCTAAATCGACCAAACTCCTCACGAAAAGAACTATACCCTTGGCCCGACGCGTATTGTCGAAGGAACCGCTGGTCGATTAGATCGCGTCGCCACAGGGGCTCAGATCCCTCCTGCGTCGCCGCCGGTAACGTCTTCATCTCGATGGTACGGTGGTATCATAGATGATCATATCACCCGTAGGTGCATGCGATGGTCCTACACCGCCGCTGGGCCGCCTCGCCTTGGGCTGCTGCATCGTACAACATATATCGCTTCACGCAATTCCTCCGATGCCGAGGTACCGCAGTAGTCTCGTTGTAGGCAAAGGGATACCGCAGACTCACTAAGATCAATCATCTTAGGTCGATATGATCTTGGCCCGGAACAGTCGCCCATCGTTATTTATGATCCTTAAGCTCACCGCCAAACCAAGAGGGATTTGGCATGTGGTTGGCTTACATTTCTTGCGCTACCGATCGCTTGCAAGTGGTCCCAATAAAGTATATCGGCGAAATCTTCGCCATCTTTACAAAGACATGTTAGCCAGAAGACTCAAAGAAGATTCACCTTATTTGCCTGCTCATTTCAAAAACATTGAAGCTATGAACTTGTGGACCATTGCCAAAGCTTCATCCTTGATAAACCCACTCAAGATTCCGACTGCATGACCGCTATTAAACTCGATAGCTCTTTCCGTGGCCCTCTAACATTGAAGAATTCGCACACCACGCACCGTAAGTCGAAAAACCAAAACCCCTTCATTATACGAGGCGTTATAACATACTCTGCCCCAATGCATTTACAAGACAAAGAATCGATTCATCATCAATACACATCGTGCAATAGAATTCAAGCAACAATGGGGTATAACCGTGTAAGTCCATCAATGCATATCAGTAGCAAACCCAAATTTTTCAAATACTTTACCCTATCCTCAAGACTAGACTTTGCATCAATTGCCAACTGAATTGACGCGAGGTGTGATTTCTTGAAATGCAAAGCGACGATAGTGTGTACCTTCCACCGCATTATAAATTGGGAAGGTGGCAGAGTACATAACGCTAATATCCTCCTGTTGTTCCTCCATCGGAACATCATCGGCTTGAGGATGGCGAGAGGTGGATCCAGGTGCATTTTTAGTGCGAACCATATTGAATTGTGTGCAATAGGGCACTGTACGGATGAGTGAGCTGGAATAGCTGAGTCGCCGGACGGACAAGCGTCTCCGGACGGAGGCGAGTGTGGCTGAAAGTGAAAAAGGCGCTGGCTTAGGCGCGCCGGACGGAGCGAGCGAGGCGCGAGGCGCGGACGACGCGCCGCCGGACGGTGAATGAAATGCTATGGCGCGCGGGCGCTCGAGGAAAACGCCGACGAACAAGAATGTGCGGTGTGTACAGGCTGGCCAGACGAGGCGAGTTGCCGGACGGAAAGACGCGAGGCGTGTTGCGCGCAAGGCCGGGACGGAGGTGAGTCGCCTGACGGATGGAAGGAGCGGCCCGGTTGGAGATAAGGCAGGATCGAGCTTATGAGCCGAATGGAGTGAGGCCGGACCGAGAGCGAGGCGAGAGATGAAGGTTTGCGACGGAGAAGAAGTTCATGAGAGAGAAAGCGAAGCTGCTAAAAAGATAGAAACCCTAAACACATCAAACACATATATATATATATATATATTTTTTTTTTTATTATTTTTTTTTTTTTTTTTAAAACGATAAAAAGAAATGGACCCAAATGCCGGTTTCAAGGCCCGCGCTAGTCACCATCGCCTAAACAATGAAATCACCGCGTCCGTGGCGCTTCGTCCGTTCTGCTACTGGGGTGACTCACGTCCCAATTTATCAACCCGCCCGGCTTCGTCACGTCGGCGCCGTGGGTGCCACTCGCCCCCAAATTTATCAACCTCTGCCCGCGCTGTCGTCGCGTCCGCCACGGGGTGACTCATTATTCCCAATTTAACAACTCCCGATCCGACGCTTCGTCAAGGTCCGCCGCCGGTGCTTCTTCGATAATGCGTACTTCACGGCGGTTTCGCTCGCGCCCGGCCTGGGGTACCTCCTCGACGGAATTTGCCGCTTCACTTTACATTCATTCCTCGCACTACATAAACCATAAAACGAAATAAACACGCAAACAAAAGAACAAAACAAAAACAAAGGAAAGCACGAACACAACGAAGGAAACGTGGGTCGCCTCCCACGGCGCTGTCATCGTCATTAGCTTGACAAACTTGATGATCAAGGATCGCTGATTTTAAATAGATTCCACCGTAAAGGAGGTCGGACCCCTTCTACATAGTAGCTTTACTCGCCGATTATCGATTTCGAACCATTCGGCTCGATCCTTCTTTATCGAGCACAACCGAACCATACGGCTTCACTTCGACGATAAACGGGCCACTCCAACGAGACTTCAATTTTCCCGAAAAAGCTTCACCGGAATTAAACAATAAAACCTTCATACCGGCTTCAAATCCTTGTGCACTATATGTTTGTCGTGGACGGCCTTCACTTTTCTTTGTAAATTGAGCATTGTCATATGCCTCATTACGTAATTCTTCAAGCTCCGGAGTTGTAACATCCGCTTTGAAGCATCTTGCATCTCCAAAGAAATGGTTTTATTGCCCACAAGGCCTTGTGCTCGATCTCCACCTAAGATGACACGCCTTCCCAAACACCATACGATAAGGACTCATTCCAAGAATGCTTTTGTATGCGCGCGGTACGCCCATAGTGCATCGGGTAGTTTTGTGGACCAATCCTTCCGAGAAGGTTGTACCATTTTCTAAGATCCTTGATTTGCCGATTACTAGTCTCGCTTGTCTCGATGTCGTGGGTGGTGGCAGGCTGCCACCTTGTGGTTAATTCCACCTTCTTCATCAACTTCTCGAACAACTTGTTGCAAAAATGCTTTCCTCCATCACTAATGATTGCTTTGGGAAAACCAATCTGCACAAAGATATTCTCCCGCACAAACTTCAAAACGATGTAAGAATCGCATGTCCTAGTGGGATAGCCTCACCCACTGGACACGTAGTCAACGGCAAGCGTAATATATTCAAACCGAAGATTTAGGAAGTGGTCCCATGAAATCGATTCCCCACACATCGAAAATTTCTACCACAAGAATATTGTTGAGGGCATCTCATTCGAACACCTATAGATCCCGCAGGCCAAGCATCGATCACAAGCACGGTAGAACGCTGGCGCCTTTCAACAATGACGGCCAGAGAACTCGATTCGAGGACCTTGAACGCAGTCTTTTGTCCGCCGAAATGCCCTCCATAATCACCATTGTGGCATCTTTCCAACACTTGAAATTGCTCTTCCTCGGGCACACATCGACGGATCACATCATCCTTCCCGAATTTGAACAGATATGGCTCATCCCAGAAATATTGCCTGCACAAGGTTAGAAAACGCTTCCTTTCCTGAAAGGTTAGACCAGGTCTCATCTCCCCACAAGCAAGATAATTCACAATGTCAGCGAACCACGGGGAAGATGAGACCGAAAAAGCATTTTCATAAGGAAAATCATTAGCAACAGTCTCATGCAAAAGTTTAACACTCGGTGATTGAAGACGAGACAAATGATCAGCCCCACAATTCTCACTACCTTTCCTATCCTTAATCTCCAAATCGAATTTTCAAGGAGAAGAACCCAACGATCAACCTAGGCTTGGCTTGAGGTTTAGTTAACAAATACCTTAAAGCAGCATGGTCACTATGAACAATCACTTTAGAACCTATGATATATGAACGAAATTTTTCTAAAGCAAAAACCACAGCTAACATTTCTTTTTCAGTTGTCGTGTAATTCACCAAGCATGATTCAAGGTAGAACTAGCATAGTAAATTACACGGAGCATCTTATCAACACGCTGCCCTCTAAACAGCCCCTACAACATGATTGCTAGCATCACACATAATCTCAAAGTGTTCATTCCGCCTGGGCTACAACCACGGGCACTAGTCAACTTCTTTCAACACGTAGAAAGCATGCATACAATCATTATTAAACACAAATGGCACGCCTTGGGCAAGCAAACCACATAATGGTTGAGAGATTTTAAAATCCTTAATAAACCTACCAGAGAAGCCAAGATGCCCTAAGAAACCCTAATCCCTTAACGTCAACGTGGGGCAACTTCCCTATAACATCGATTTTTGCCCTATCCACCTCAATCCCATCATGTGAAACCAAGTGCCCGAGTACTATACCACTTTTAACCATGAAATGACTCTTTCTCCCAACTTAAAGTCAAATGACTCGACACATCTATTAAGCACATGATCAATCTTAGCTAAACAACATCAAATGACGAGCCAAACACGTAAAAGTCATCCATAAATACTCCATGTAGTCGCCGATCATTTCGAGAAGATGGACATCATGCACCGCTGGAAGGTTCCAGTGCATTGCAAAGACCAAACGGCATACGGCGGTAAGCAAATGTCCCATGCGGCTCGTGAACGCCGCCTCGATTGATCTTCCGTAGCTATGGCAACTCGATAATATCCGCATGTCACAAGAAAACAATAAAAATCGTGTCCGCTAACCTATCAAGCATTTGATCAATGAAGGTAGAGAGAAATTATCCTTTTGGTGGCGCATTCAATTTCCTAGAGTCAATGCACATGCGCCATCCCGTGGTGGCTCTGACCGGCACCAACTCCCTCGCTATTTTCAAGAATGAATGCCTTCTCTTCGCACTACATGCACGGGCTCACCCATTCACTATCTGGGCGACAGAAAGACGTAGGCCTTCGCCAAGGAGTTTGTAGATCTCCTTCTTCACTACTTCGTATATCGCTGTGGTTCAACCTCCTTATCCGCTCTCTCGTTGACGAGCTCCTTCTTCCAAGGTGATGCGATGCATACACGTGGCGGGTTAATGCCACTGGATATCGCCCAAACTCCACCAAGGCAAGCTTGTTCTCTTCAAACTCCAATCAACGCATCTTCCTCATACCGGGCCAAAGTCGAGGAGATGATCACCTGCTTGGCTCTCCTTCCTCTAAGAACACATACTCAAATGCGCTGAAGCTCTCGAGTTCAACAGATGGCTCGGGAAGCTTGCCACCACGCTACTTCTTGCTCGTCGGCCGATCCCATGAAGACCACTTCAATTGTGTGTGCCTGCAAAAATACATTCTCATTCAAGGGCTCAATAGCATCGACAAAAGCACAATCATCAATATAATGAGCAGAGGGGCATTAAGACTATTTCTCACGTAAAATGTAATGTTGGTCCCTAAACAAATCATCTTAATAAGACCACTCTTAACATCTATCACGGTATTAGTGGCCATAAACGGTTCACCGAGGAGAACAAAGCGAGACCCACCATCCTCCCGCACATCCCCAACTTCCAAGACCACAAAATCCATCAAAATTATCGCACTCCACATTAACCATAACATTTTCCACTACCCCTCGGGGTATCTCATAGATCTATCGCCTAATGAAGGGTCATGCCTGTGGGTTTCAATTCCTTAAGACCTAATTTCGAAAGATAGAATAAGGCATTAAATTAATTCCCGCCCCAAATCAAGCATACCTAAGGCCTCTTTCCCATTCCCCATAGCAATCTTAATGATAAGCTACCGATCGCGAAGTCAGTGGAAGGGAAGTCAGATGATTGAATTAGCTGCCCCTGAGACTCCACCACATCGCAATGTCTCCCCGCCTCTTCTTCGAGGTGAGCTCCTTAAAGAATTTCACATAGGCTGGGACAATTTTGACGACGCCCAAAGAAAGGCGGTTCGACGATACTGAGACAACAACTTGTAGAAATCGCCGAACTGCTGGTCCCGCTGCATTCACAACCGATGGGGATAAGGGACCCGGCTTGAACAAAGTTCAAGTTTGTCCCAAGGAACATACGGATCGACGGCTTTGTGCAACTCACTCATCTTTCTTCTCGTGAACCTCTTCTTCAACACGAGGTTCCTCAACAACGATGGGTGCCGGAGAAGGCAGTGACCCGCATAGTCACCATGTTGTCGATAACCTTTCCACTTTGAGCACCGCCACGGCATGAGCTTGATGAGCTTGCCTGTAACTTGTTTTTTCACTCCGCCTCATCTCATTAAAGAAGGCAATCGACCCATAGTTTCTCAAGATGCCTCATCGCCGCCTCCGTACTTTCATTCCTCCGATTGTTCTTAGCGATGTAGGCACCGAGAGGATCCTCGCAGAATCGTTGAGATTGCGGGGACCGCGTGGAAACCGTTGTTGCGGCGAGGTCGGTAAAGTGGTACCGCTGCGGCGAGGCCGGCCGCCGTAAGGATACCAGGTAAGACGGTTGTCGATATGGGTCTGCGGATATCGAGCATCGCCGACCATAAGCTTGTTGCGTCATGGATACTAACAGCTGCATCATCAATGGTGGTACTTTGCAGGGAGAGCGCCGAGTTCATGAGTTTGAACCTCAACCCCGACTGGCTCGGGTTCTTCCACCTCGAGTTGTATTGACGCCGGTTTTGCTCATAGGTCGGCCCTACTCATAATGTTGTCGAGGCCGAAACCTTGCATAGCATAAGTCTCACTCCGCCTTCATAGACTAAGCGCCCCATATTAGGGCAAATATCCGCAGATGTCCCATTTCCATGCAAATTCCACAAGGATGCATAGAGAATTCGTGGAGGCTACCGAACTCCGAGAAGGAGCAAATAACCCCGGGTGGTGAAGCGGAGCTCACCGCTTCAACTTCATCTCGCTCATTTCTCTCATGAGTCGGCCATTTGCCTCGCCAACCGATCCAGCTCCAATGAGTCGACGTAAGATCGACGCAGCACTGATGCCTTCGAGGAATTGCTCGCCATGACGCCAAAGATTTCGCCAAGAGCCTCTACCGTGATATGAGCTATGTTGCCCTCGCCGTCGTCGGCCTTTTCCCGATCGGATTTCGTGATCCCATCGTAGAAGAATCGCATAACAAAACCAACGGAAGAAGTGATGTGGCATTGCCTTTGAAGCTCCTTGAATCTTTCTCTCGCTCATGGAACTACCATCTAGATCTTGCTCAATGTCATAATTTTGATCAAGATCCTTCGCCTTCGCTTGCGGATAGAACCTCAACATGAACTGCTCCACCACGTAATTCCAATTTGTCGTAGAGTCGGCGGAAAACTCATAAGCCAAGACTGGCTTTATCCTTCAAAGAATAAGCAGAACAACAAGATCTTCAACTCGTTCTTCGCTCGTGCCCATCGAGGGAATGACGCACCACTTGATTATATTCTCTCGATAAAACTCGTATGCCTTCATTTGTCATGCCATGAAAAGTAGGAATGAGGTTGAAGTGATTCGCTTCAACTCATACCCACGCGTCGCGGGCATAAAGACGATCGGATTTGTAGTCTCCCCATCTTAGGGCGAAAGTAATCCCCATCGCGAGGACTGCTCCCGCCATGATTGTTGTTCATTCGATCACCCATGACCCTCAAGGAACTCTTCAAACAAAAATTGTCGACTGTAGTAAATCCCTTTCAACCGTGAGAGAACCGCCCTCACATAAACCATCACAACTGAGTGATCAAAGTTCCGTTACACTAGGCAACGCGGTTTGCTCAACTTGCAAGTATACTTCAACGGGATGCCAATCTCAGATTTAGGCTTCGCGCCCCGCATACACAACACTCAACAAACGAGATCAAACGCAATCAAGGTACAAAATAAGAAAGGCAAGGAGAAGAATAAAACGAAAACATGCAACATTAATAAACGCTTAAAGTTTTTCAAGAACGGCGCCAAAATTTGTTTCAACTAAAAGTATACTTAATCGACTCACAATCGAACGAGGTGTTGTAATAGGGAAAGCTAACCCTAGTCGCTCTCAAGGAAAACTTAATGTATGCTACTAAGTTGCAACACAAAAACAATTAAAATCCTAAACACTCTACTCTCAAAAGGGTTGATAGATTACCTAGGCAAGAAATTATTAACGAAAGAAAGACGTAATTAACTAGGCGTAAATCGATAAAGCGTATAAATTATCTAAGCAAGAATTAAACCCTAAATCAAAGAACATGAAATTGAAATTATAAACCCTAGGTATGAATCTAAAATAATTGAACTAAGACAAGATTACTCCTGACAAATATCAAAATAAATCATAATCCAACGAAGAAATCAATAATAATAAAATACGAAACGATTAACTAATAAAGCAATAGAAGAAACTTACGAACAATCAAACGATGGAATAGATAATGCAAACTTCGCCCGAATCCAATATCCGCATAATATTCTCGAATCGATCAAAAGAAAAGAGAAGGAAAAGCAATGGAAAGAAAAGAACTCGTAAATCTCTCGCCTCTCAAAACACAAAAGACGGCAAAAGAAAAATAATAAAAGGTAGGTTTTCGCCGCTGAAAAACGATATATATCGGCCCAAAATTAACGCAGCTACGGACGCGATCCCGGCACCGGACGCTGCGCCGCAAACAGTGACCTCCCGGCCGACTCATGCTGCCACGGACGCGCGAAGCTCTGATCGGCTAGCCACGGACGCAATGAGGCGCCGACTGCCGAGCTCGATGAAAAATTAATAGCGCACAACACGGACGCGATGAGGCCGGACGAAGGACTCCTGCACATCTTGCGAACGCAACCCACGGACGGAGCCGAGGCACCGACGCGAATGCTCTCGAGGCGTGCCTAGCACCGGCAAGAACGAACGCCGGACGCTGCCTTTCCTTCAAGCGGCGACGTTACACAAGCACTCACGGGCCACGCCGAAGTCCGGGCTGCGCCGGCAACAAAAGCTCAACGCAATCCTACCCTACACAAAACACCAACGAACATGATTCCAATAAAAGATATTCAAATATAACCGTAATGGAATCAAAACGACGACAACAAAACAAAGAAAAACAAAACAAAAACATGCGAAACACTAGAGGGGACGAAAATTCTCGGGTTAATTATGTGAGCATTTTACCTAGACTTTATCTCATACCTTATATTTATAATGCACTACCTTAATCCCATATGGAAATTACCATAATCCCATATGGAAATTACCATAATACTTTATGGAAATTACCATACTCCCGTGATTATTACCATAATCTCATATGGAAAGGATCTATGCATATACCATAAATATAATAATATCCTTGTAGGATAAAGAGAATAAAATCTTGCCACAGTGAGTGTTGTTGGGGCCAATTTTCCATGGGGCTACGGGCTGGATGGGCCAAAGCCCAGGATCAAATGCAAGGAATAAAGACGGGCCTCAAATAAATTAATTATCTTATGTTCGGTGCAGAACATAATTTAATTTATAAACATTTATTCATGCCACTA
The DNA here is from genome assembly GCA_036937905.1 of Salvia rosmarinus. Lineage (NCBI taxonomy): Eukaryota > Viridiplantae > Streptophyta > Magnoliopsida > Lamiales > Lamiaceae > Salvia > Salvia rosmarinus. The sequence goes on from CM072814.1 coordinate 52,047,925, forward strand.
GAGAATAAATGCCGACTTACCCCTTTATTACCGGGTTGAGCTCAAGCTTGCACTTAGACATTACGAATCCTCGTATTTAAGATATCGAACGTCCATTAATTATTTATAGCAACTGATCGCTAAAATAATTAATATCTTCATTTCCTTAAGTAGTACCTCTCAACCTTATTATTGTACTTGAGCTAACTCAACCGCAGTGGTTTAGTACAATAAACCTTTGAGCTCCTTAAGGGACGCCATCATCCTAAACGGATACGGTGACTCGACATGATAACTAGCGTGACATACAAGATCGCCACCACCCAAGATGCGGAGAATCTGGTTAGAACATATAACCTCACCCATAACAAGTCAAACTGATGGTCAAGAACTCATACTCACCTAATACCTTATCGAGGTTTAGATCATCGTAAGTCACCGAGATCTAGGTTCTTCACTACGGCCGATAGAAGAACTCATCTCATCGTGATCCTTCAATACGCCAAAGACGTATCAAAGATAGACAAGTAACCAAGTCAAGTCACTTCTTATCTATACCGCAGCCTATACCGACAATTCGTCCTCAAGTTGTCTCACTGTGAAACTTTTATATCTCATTAAGCTCGACCAATCATATGTACTTCGTGATCTTCTACACAATCGTATGATCTAACTTATATACGAGATAAGGGACACGATATATGCAATCAAGTATTCAATTCAGATAGAGATTGTAATAGTGGTAACAAGAAACATTGTATACAAGCTCAACCAAACCGCTTTCAAGATACAACCAACATAGACTCAGTAGCTAATGGCTGGGCGAGGATGATAGATCCCCAAAGACGGCAAGCTCCTCGATCGGCCGGCAAGGACCTTGGCATACTCCCGCAGTCAGTCTTCCGTCTCCACCACCTCACACCCGTATTTGGACTTCTCCAATCAGGGTAATCCTCGGCGACTTCATCAAGGGTGTCCGCAATAACGCGCTTTATTCAAGACCTCGCCATGTCACCGCCAATCCGAGAAACCCTCGACAGAACAGCCTCCCAGGCACGGAGCATCTCTCTCGCGAGGCCGCCGCTGCCTTCCGCCGCCACACCGCTTACCTCGGCCCTACCGCCGCCTTCGCCGCCTGGCACCGCCACGATCACGATCTCCCTCCGACCGCTGCCCGAGCTTGTCTTCACTGCAACCTCACGTACTGAGAGACTCTCCTCCTCCATCTCCCGCAAAGCGAGCCACCCTCAAACCGAGCGACGACGCCCTTCAATTAATCCGGCGGGCGTATCGCCGCCGCCGATGAGTGGACACTCTGCCCCTGGACGACAAGTCCTCACCCCGCATAACACAAACCATATCAAACGATGCAAAGATATCCAACTATGCTAACGTGCGACAATAAGTTACTCAGGAAAGGTCGGCGAAGCGACCGAGAGCCGATTTATAATACATTCCGGTCATGAGCAAATCACAAGGCTTGGAAATGGCGGCTGAGCCTTTAAAGTTACCGAGAGGTCGAGACGAAGGGACTTTGGGATATCTTCGCACGAGGCCTCGGTACCTCTTTCAATGATAAAGGCGGGCTCGGCTGTTTAACTCGACCCCTCGCCTCTTCTTCTTCTCGCTTCCAACGAATCCATCGCAAAGGGAACGAACTCTAAAGCAACAAAACAAAGAAAAACAATAAACGGAGGAGGGAGGTGGGGGCCTCACCTTCACCGACTCCACCATGGTGGCGGGATCACAAGGGCTCAAATTTCACAATGCAAGCTCGGCTCGAAAAGACTTCGCTCACCAAGCCAATCTCTGCCTAAGGATTGCTCCAAGTCAAGTCATAACCGTAGCCATGTCGCCCGCCTTCTCACAATTCCAGCGAAATGGAGTGCCCCAGAAACGATAAAAGAAAAATTTCGATGCCAATTGAAAATTTTTGACTTCGTCTTTAATTTAAAATTGCGACGAGGTGATAGGTAATACCACCGCACCGGATTTGTTTAAAGAACCAAGGACGAGTCCTAAGGTCGAGGAAAGTTATGACGACGCGCAAAGACACCTAGGACCGCCAAATGCCGGAAGGAGTTCGGCGCAATCACTAAAGGAATAGCAAACAACGCATTGCGCTTCTACATATATGGAAGGATAGGGAAGACGAAGGCCATTTCTCGTGCTATCCTCAGACATCATGATTTAAACCGTCCGGAGGGCGTTAGCCTATCCTCCCACGGGAGCAACGCATCTAAAGGATTTCGAGATAAAAAATTAGAAGCGAGCTCTAATCTAATGAGGTCCTAAAATCGAAGGAATGGAAGAAACCCTACCCACATCCATTAAAGACGGAAAACAAACCCTACGCACGAAAGGAGGGAGGGAATCAAAGGTGTATACTTCCACATCCACCGAATAATTCGATGGAGACACAGATACAATACGGTCTTCCTGGCCGTGAGAATCTTCAGAATTAGAAGGAGATGAAGAAGCCATTAAAACTTACTGGATTTTGGAATGAGATCAACGAAGAACGCGAAGACAATGCAAGAACAACAATGGTGATAGTTGAGCACTTTTCGGTTTACGTGTTTTGGAATTTTTGAAATCAGAAATGGCTAAAAGTGATAAGGGAAATGGCGTATCAAGGAAGTTATTCCCCCAATAATGCACTTTATCGGGAACTCAACCGCTGCCACATTTAATGCGCATTAAATGTAGATGACAGACCCCGTGTTCGACATCGGCAAAGCATCCCGTGTTCGACCTCGTCCTGACGTTACGCATTCAACTACGATGTCATGTATCCACCTCAAGACCTCGGCATAACACCTCGTCGGTGAAGCATGTCGAAGACCTCGACATAACGCCGCGTCAGCGAAAGTGTCAAGACCTCGGCATAACACCGTCAGCGAAGCCGATCACGACCTCGCATAACGCCTCCCGTGTGAAGCCGGTCAAGACTTTCGCATAACGCCTCCGTGTGGTGTTGAGCACTAGAAGTTCAACATAACACCTAGGAAGGCGAAACCGATAATACGACTTCTAAACACCTCTAAGCACGAAGCCAAACAACAAACGAACTCGCGAACGCCTCTACAGTGTGAAACCACGACATATCAAGTCAAGATAAAGGACGGCAACAGATCGATCACGCCCACTTCACATGTAGACAAATCTCGGTGAATGCAGCCCCAAACCCATCACGACCTCGCCTCTACGCTTTTTTTTTGTGGGACGTGATAGGATACGCCCAACTCCCAGTGCCCAAGCATCGTGCCCAATATAAATAAGTTCGATATTAAGTTCGCGCAAACGAGTTCGGCCCAAGAAGACTCCTAAAGTTAATAGGAACGCAGTAAGATTCGCCATATCTAAGAGAATCCTAATTCGAGAAGAGATAGATTCATCGAGAAGAGATATGATTCAAATCTATTTTAGAATAGATCTCGGATTCGAGATCTAGGTCATTATAATTGTGTATAAACAGAGGCTAGATTAAACGGAAAAGATCATCTAAACTCTCTCGTAATCACCCTCATATTATCAATATCTAATACTTATTCACCCAAAAAAATATACTGAATACTCTATCTCCCCTGGACGAGATCTTATTCACGATCGAACCACGTAAATCCTCGTGTTCTTGCGGCATTTATTTCCTAACAAAATTAAGATCGATCATCGAGAGTCTATTTTGCTCTCTACTTTTGCTGCTCAGTGGTTTCAAGATACTGAGAAATGCTAATGGTCAGGAGGTAAAAGGTGGGCCTGATTTCCATTTTGTCAAAAACAGAAAAATATAATTTTATTAGAAGAAAGAAACTTTCTTGTTTCTAATCAAGATTAGTTTTTGTTGATGCCCTTTAAAAAAAGATTAGATTTTGATGAGAGCATTATTCTATATTTCTATTGGTAGAACTGAAAATGGGTTTTTCTTGCATCAAAAGATATGACTCTTTAATGATTGTATTTATTTTGTCCATGTTTCGTTTTTACTTGAAAGAAATATTAGTATAACCTTTGGTCTTTTGTCTTTGAAGTCAAGAATTGAGTTTTTTTTGTTGTATGCTTTTGTTGAAGTTATGACTTGTAACAATCTTGATTTTGATTGAACTTGCAACTAATCACTCCACATTAACTAGAAACTACCTAATCTAATCTTCACAAAAAAAAGAAAAAAGAAAATGTTTCTTTAATCATCATTATATTCAATGAACATTGTAATAATCATCGTGGTTGTCATCATTGTTGTGTTTCTTCTTTTGTTGCAGATTTTGCCGAATTCATGTTTATGTTTAAGCAATTTTTAAGGATGTAATGAGGGTTTTGAGGGCGTTGATGTTTAGGACAAGAAAGCCTACTTCAATTTAGAGTTTCTTTTGCCATTTTTTTGGCAGGCATGAAAATAAAAAGATTGTTCCTTTATATAAATCCAATTCAAATTTTCTACTTAATTCTGATAGTAATTAATCATATATATTGGAAGTTACGTATCATTTATTTGGAATCAAATAAATCGTAGGCTCTACTTTGGGTGTTCGTGATATTGAAATATAATTATATATGTGAGCATATTAATATGTCTACCAATGAATGTTTGGTTTGAGTTATTAGATTTCATTGATAAAATAATCTTATTTTATTATGTATTTGGTTTGTATGATTAAGTCATTGATAGATAACTATATTCGTGCTTCAATTATCCAATTGGGTGAAAATTTGTCATCCTAAATTTGAATTGATTATTTAATCTTTCTTAATGTAAAATTCCAAAACCACATTTACCAAAATTATTTTGGTCATTTTTATCTGGTATTTTGTATTTTTTCTATATTAAAATGGTAATTTCAGTATTATACTATATTTTAGTTATAATCTTTCTATTTATTCTACACCATAATCAATCAATCCAAACATAAGATAAAAACACTACTACAAATTTGGCCTATCTCTACACAGTATACACTACAATTTTTTACAAAATTGTAGTCTTTGCACATAGACTACGATATTTTACCAAAACTGTAGTCTATGTGCGAAAATAGTTCAAATATAGACTACGCTGTACTAAAAATCGTAGCCAATACGTATCAATGACTACGGTGGACCTAAGGTCGTAGTGTATGTGTGAGCTTTATTTTCTTAAGACTACAATGAACCGAATACCGTAGTGTATGTGCGAGACTTTTTTCCCTTGAGACTACCGTTACCTCAAAAACGTAGTTTATATGCATAATTTTTAACATAAAATACTAAATAAAAATTAATTTTTTAAAAAAAGATGTCACTTAGACAGTTTGAACCAAGACCTATAAGGCATCAAACAAATTTAACCAACTTCACCAACAATATTTCTTGTAATTTAATCAGCATTTTATTTTATTTATATATATTTGACTACTAGTTATTAGGGTTTAAATGTATGAAGTCGTTACCTCTTCTATACCTCAGTCCGGCACCCTTCCCTGCCGTCGATTTTGCATCTCCGGTGCCGCCTCATCCAAAATCCTGTTGTTTCCACTCAAACTCTAGTTGCATCCAAAATATCTGCCTCTACCGCATCAAAAATCGCCTTCTCGACTCTCCAGTCAAACCTTAGCCCTTCAAAATCGCCCAGCGCTGTTGAAACCGGAGTGGTTCGAAAAGAAGGGCAAATTCATTATTGGTTTTAAATGTAAGTCATAAATTGTTGGTAGTTTCTACAAACATATATATATGTGTGTTGTAATTCTGCAAATTTAGCTTGCCCCAAAATATCACACACATTCAGAGGTGTGGACACAATAGATTTAGGAACAGCTTCAGAGTGGGTGCCTTTCACGCCTCTATTCAAAGCGCATCGAAATTTTGTGCGTAAGCATCATTTCCATTTGTTTTTCTTCAATGAGAGACGAATTTTAGGTTTTAGTTATATATATATATATACGGGATGGTTGATGTAAGAATGAAAATAAGTGTAGGAAATAGGAATAGATATGTAAGTGTAGAATATCTTTTATCTCACAGAAGACAATCGTAATTACTATATTAAGTATGTTAGTTTAGCAAATATTTCATCTCTTCAGTAGCACATATGTTAAATATATTAGTTTAAGACATCTTTCATCATAACAGAAGATAAGAAGGGTTAGTCTTGCAAGAATGAATCAGAAAGACACAAAACACAAAAGCAGAAGACAACCGAAATTAAATCTCAATCATTGATTCACTCAAAGGATCAGATTCATTCACATTTCCTACTGAATTATCTTTTTCTACCTGATCCATCTCCATATATATATAGGAGTTGGATCCAGTGAGAACTCATCTTTTTTTTAGAACTTGAGAACCATGCATAAGACGTTGAAGATGATGCACAAAATGGTATAAAAGTGTGCATAACGAAAACTTTCTAAAATTGTTGCACAACAAAATAATTTTAGAAAGTTTTCGTTATGCACAATTTTATACCGTCTTGTGCATCATATTCAACGCCTTATGCATGGTTCGTAGAGTTTGTAAAAAAGATATGATTCTCATTTGATCTTATCCTATATATATATATATATTATAAGTTTATGTGTTTGATTTGCGGAATGATTACTCTTGCAATAGTGAATTACATGGAATGTATTTTCGTGCGAGATTTGGTCTCTGATGTAGTCATTTTTCAGATTCATGATGGAAGAAAAATTCTTTGTTTCTTAAGCTACCGTTATATACTCTTAGTTCAGATGCTCTGTTTCTAGATTACAAGAAACAAATAATGATTACAGCTCAATTTCTTCATTTGTTCTTGTTGAGCTCTACTGAATACATTGTTTTGACAGGCATATTATTAGGTTTTTCTTTTCTATCATGGGTTTGGGAAATCGTGTTTTGGGGTTCAGTTGTCATCTTTTTGGAATAATTTTTTTTGATATTGTTTGGTTAATTTTAAGTTTAAGTTTTGCATTGTGTATTGCTATTTTAATCAAGGTTAAGTTCGATATAATTGTAATGGATGATATCCATTGGATTTTTCTATTTACTTCTCCCTTTATTTAATGTTTTGGCCATCTTCCAGATGTTTTCAACTGGAACAAGGTGATAGTAAGGTATTGCGATGGATCATCATTTTCCAGTAATCTTGATATTAGTTCATCGTAAGTTATATCAAAGATGATAATTTAGAGTTATATGCAACTATCTTCCACAATTGTTGATAGTAGTTTAATTTCATATCCATTTATTTAATCACTAGAATGGAATAGAACTTTTCTTCAGAGGTCAGCTTATCTGGGACACACTTATGGATGAGCTATTGACAATCAGAATGTTTAAAGCTAGATAGGTAGCTAAATTAGTTTTTCTCTCTGTGTCTCTTTTCGCTCATAGCCAAACAATTATGGCATGATCATGTTGTTTTACTTCTTTTGGTTTTAGACTGGATATATGTTGCTACAATCCAAAAATATGTTTTATATACCTATTTGAGAAATCTAGTTTTTGTCTTCTCAAGTATTGCAATTTCAAAAATGATAACATAGGTTGATCTATTGATGAATCAAATGTATTCAGTTGCCGACATCCATTTTATTATAGATATTAGGTTCTTACAATTGCTTATGCCAACTTCACAGACCCTTCTTACAGGACTGATGATGGTTTGGCCATTCTTATACACGATGTCTTTCACAATCTTCTTCCAAAAGATGCAGATGTGAAAAGTGTCTGCAGATGCAGGTTTTTTCCTTAATGACTTTAGTTTCTATAGTCACCTCTTTGACTACTATTTTGTTGTGTTATTTTTCCGTTGACTTTGCTTCTGCAAATCTCTGTGTTACTTATCTTAGATATGGATTCAAGTCACTTCTGATACATGTCAATGGCTATTTATTTTGCTTTCATGTCCAATTTTGCAAGATATATATTTGAAGAATATTGTTTTTACTAATCAGTAATTAATGTATTATATACGAAATAAAGAATGGTTCCCAATGTTTATACATGCTGCTATAAACAGTGTTGCGAAAATCGCTTAAAGGCCGCCTCAGGCAGGTGGCGGAATCGCCCGGGCGACCGCCCATCCGAAAGCACACGCACGCTCACCGCCCGCATCGGTGTGCCTCGGTCACAGAGGTCGTGAAATTTTGCTAAGGCGGAACCGAGGCGCACCGTCTTGAAATTGGACTCCATTTTGGTTTTGAGCCCAAATTGGAGTAGCCATACGAAATTAAGTCAAACATTAGAGAAACCAAACCCTAATCGACATTAATAACAAAATTAAAAAGAAGAAGAAATCAAGAAATTCAAAGCTCCAACACAACGCCTCCTCTTCAGAACACCACAACAAGATCAGCGACTCTCTCAAGAAGACCGCCTGCCGCCACTCGCGATGGCCGCCGCATGACACCGCTGCCGCTGCCGCCGCCGCCGCCGCCGCGAGAAGTTTTTATTTTTCGATTTTCCGTTCAGTATTTTCAAGAGTTACATTTCAGTCGTCTGTGTGAGTCGTGTGTGTGTGCATGTGTCTGTGTGAGTTGACGTTAAGTTGTCTTAATGAAAAGTGAAAATATTGTGAGTCGTGTATGTGTGAGTTGTGTATGTATGATAGCTAGGAACATAATAACAAGTAGCTCCTATAAATTGTCATAAAATAATAGCTTCATGTAGCTTCCTATAGCTTACGTGAATTGTCATAAAGATAATAGCTTCCTGTAGCTTCCTATAGCTTCCTGTAAATTGTAATAAAAATAATAGCTTCCTGTAGCTTCTGTAAATTTGTAATAGCAATAAATAAAACTTGTAGCTTCCTGTGTAATAGGCTAATAGCTTTCTATGTTTGGATTGCTCATCTTTGTTTCTGTGGTTTTCAATAAAAATAAAGACATGCATTTGTTTAATTAAATTTAGTTCAATAATGATTAATGTGATGATTTAAATATTTAAATTTTTTATGAATTATTTATTTATACCCACTTAATGTCTTTGTTTTGATCTTTTTAAGACTTAAAAATCTTTTAATTTAATGTTGGATTTGTTATCTATTATTTTATAATTTATTTATTTATTTTTTGGATTTTTTTTATTCTTTATTGTCGAGGCTTATGCTTCGGACCGCCTCGAGGCTCACCGCCTCGCCTCGAAAAGATAAAATGCCTCACTCCCGCTACACGCTTTTTACAACATTGGCTATAAAGTTTAGTCAATTATTTGATGTTTCTTATGATTTTTGCCGTTGTTAGTGACTAGAGCAATCTCTACAATTCCAAAATTTGAATGAGAAAAAACAAAACATTCAAATATAATACTCCCTCCGTCCCGGCTAAAGTGTCCCTTTTCTTTTGGGCACGAGTATTTAGGAGAAAGGTATAAAGTAGTTAAAGTGTTAAAAAGTGGGTAGGGTCCACACTTTTTGAAGGGTTAATTATTTCCTAAAATGGAATGGAATATTTGTAATGGGACAACCCAAAAAGGAAAGTGAGACATTTTAAATGGGACAGAGGGAGTAGTATATTGTAATAATAATATATTTCTTTACATATATTTGATTTTCTTTTCCCCCTTTTTTTGCTGAAATTTTAGCGGATGGAGGAAATGACATAATGTATGAGGAATTATGGAGGGCTTGTGTAGGTCCTTTGGTGGATGTTCCACATGTTGGAGAGAAGGTTTACTATTTTCCAGAAGGTCATATGGAACAAGTGAGTTCCTCTTTGAAATTTGCTTCTTATATGTGTATGATTGTTTGGATTTACTGCTCTTGAATTTGAGGGTTCTTGAATTTATGTTTGGGGTATTCTTTGTTGGGTTTAAATTAATGTGATGTTTACATGTGGTTTATTAGTTGGAGGCTTCAACTAATCTAGAACTGAATCAAAGGATACCAATGTTCAATCTGCCCTCAAAGATGCTTTGCAGTTTTTTCATCATTAATCTAGTGGTATGTTTACTTGGAATGTTCGGCAATGATGCTGGTATGTTTGGGAAGAGAGAATTTTAAATTTTATGGTCACATCATTTGTAGCAAACTTAGCCAAGAAGTCTCGATATCTCTTCTGATGAGCCCCTAGACCTGTAGTTCACTCATTCTGCAAGGTTTTGACAGCCTCTGATACAAGCACCCATGGTGGATTCTCTTTCCTCCAGAAAGATGCTAACGTATGTCTCCCTCCCTTGGTATAGATTTCTACTTCTTCTTGATGCTCTGTGTTTCTGTGAATTCTTCTCTTGGCAGACTGTATGCTGCTCCTTATGAATTATACATGCCTTGTTTTAACCATTGTTTTTCTGTGGAGCAGGATAGGAGCCAGCAGACGCCTACTTAGAAACTAATAATAGCCAAGGATCTACATGGGATTGAGTGGCAATTTAAGCACATATTTAGAGGTGATCTTTTGCTCTTTTTGGGTTGTTGATATAAGTTTATTTTCTCTATATAAAAGAATGTTTTGCTATGTTTGATCTGTGAGCAGTAACTTATTCAAGTTCCTTAATTGAAATTTTATATGTATGTATTTCATCATGTAAACCGTATAGGTCAGCCTCAGAGACATTCGCTTACAACGGGCTGGAGTACATTCATTACTTCTAAGAGATTAGTTGCTGGAGATTCATTTATGTTTTTTGAGGTACCAACTTGTTTTATGCATAGTCTAATGATGTGAATTTTTTGCATATCCTAATTTGACACTGTCCAATGGCCTTCTTCCTAGGGGAGAAAACAGGGAATTGCATGTTGGGGTCAGGCATTATGCTTGCCAACAGAACTCGTTTCCTTCATCCGTGATCTCTAGTCAGAGCATGCACCTTGGAGTGCTTGCAACAACATCTCAGGCTCTTCTAACTCAAACCTTGTTTGAGTTGGAAGCATTTTCTATTATTATCTTGTGTTCCTCATTTTTTATGTCAGTTTTATCAAACCTTTTAGGCCGAGTCAATTCATCGTAAGAATAGACAAGTATGTAGAAGCTGTGAACCACAAATTTGGAGTTGGCATGGGATTTAAGATGCATTTCAAGGGGAGGGGGGGATTCTTTCGAGATGAGGTTAGTCAGTATAAAGACCATAATCGATGAATTTGTAGAGAATTTTAGGGTTAGTTTTTAAACTCTCTCATTTTTCATAATCAGGTTTTCAGGTACAATTGTTGGGGTTGAGAATATCTCTTCACACTAGGAAGATTCTAAATGGCGGTTGACAGGATATGACTCGATATCTCGGGTCTTAGCGAGGCCCAAACAGTGGGCCGACCTAATGTCGTCTCTCGGTACACGCCTCGAATCATGCCCCCAAACCACAATTAAAGCGGTCGAGGCGAAGATAATGGGGTAACGGTGGAAATCATGGGCAATTATGGTGAAGATCATGGTGGGTTATAGGAGGATCGTGAGCCCGCCATGATCGAGGATTCGCTAAGGTTTACGTTTATGTATAAATAGGAGTTAGATTGAAGGTAAAGGGTTAGTAAATTCTTGAATACTAGAGCTCTTTGAGATACTATTGTAATATGATTATAGTGAACATCTTGAGGACCATCACCTCAGGTGGACGAGATCTTTCTCTTGATCGAACCACGTTAAAACTCCGTGTTCTTTCTTCGCTTTCTCTAAATCTTTCATACCGGCGTGAGCATTTATCATTGGCGCCTGTGGGAAACTCTTGAACAAAAGGCGTGTTTTCTACAATCTAATGGCAAGGACACGTGCAAGCGCTAATCTCGCGGCGATGTCAGAATAACCGCAGATGGGAGGACGATCGGTGGTCACACTGCGTCGGGAAAGGGATTGCGGACGCCACCGGTGACACACCGAGGGCTACATGGAGAATGCTTACACACCCTCGTGATCGCCGCCCAACGGGTTAGGAAGATGCCGACCTCGACGGTGAGCAGGAGGTTCACCGCTCCCACGAGATCCCTCGGTCAAAGGTCCGAGTTCCTCAACGCCAACCTCAATCAATTCCGTAGTTTCCTCAACCGAGGACAAGCGGAGCGGTCCCTCAAGAGTGCCAGAAGTGGTGATTACAGCAATCGAGGTCGCTCACGCCTCCAAATAATCAACGCTCACCAGCGGCACAACGACCGCCCAATACCCGGGTTCATTCGCCTCATTGCCTCAGCGAGCCGTTCTCCGCCTCGACGTGATACCCATGTGAACGGGCGGAAAGAATGGAGGAAGGACAGTCGAACTCCCCGAAGGGCGATGACGCCGCTATCGATCTCTCTCCTCCGGGAGAGGATGGTAACGAACTCCCGGATTCGGCCGACACTGACGAATTATCTCTCATTTTTGAGGAGATTCTCGGATACCCCCTTGCCGATATCGGACTCCAGAATATCGCCGCATCGATGGCCTCGAGATCCGCCCGACTTCCTATTTACCTATACCACCAACATGGCAAACCAAGGAATGGAAGATTTCCATATGTGTAAGGTCTTTCCCGAGGTGTCGATCTCCAATGCTCGGCGTTGGTTCACCCGCTCGCCGTAACAAAGATCTATTGCTTCAAAGATCTCATGGATCGGTTCAAATGGCGCTTACCAAAGATGCCGCCTCAACAACCTTCATCCGATCCGCATAACCGCTAGGCGGGGACGAGACGATGTCGAATTTCGCCTCAAGATTCATCATGGAATCCACCAAAATAGATGAGAGTAACGATCTCACATCATCAACCCATTCAAGAACGGATCCGGCCGGTGCTCAATAAAGAGATCACCCGTGAGCCAAGACGACTAGTCGTCTTTGGACCTTGGTCGACAACTTTGTCAGGGCGAGAGGGGACCGGAAGAAGAGATCAGGATGAGCGGTGGATTTGAAAGAAGGAAGCGGAGGATCGGGGCCGAGGTGCCGAACGCAAGTGCGTTGGAAAGAATCAAAAGGGCCAGTTGAATCAAGGTGGGACCTCGGCCAAACCACAGTAATAGCGAGCGCCTCTATTCAAATCCAGGCGGAAATATTTGAGCTTCACACCGAGCTCTTTCCAAAACCTCCTCCATGAAAGCGAGGATCCAAAAAAAGTCAACGGAAAGTATTGTGACTACCACCGGTACGGTCACGATACGAAGATTACAAGTCATGAGCTCACAGACGACGAGCTCGTCGAGGAAGGCGTTGAAGAAGTACATCGGCCGACTGGGCGGGTAATAAAAAGCGCAGAGGGAAAATGGAGGTGGTAACAGCTGCGGACCGACCTCAACGGCAAATTGACGAAGATGGCGAGGGCGAAGGTCCCAATGCGATGGGCGGTCTATGCTATAACCGGATGCCGGTTAGTACGACGAGGTCGCCACTTAGAAATGAAGCTCTGAGGCCGACCCAGGGAGTCGAAAAACAAGCGACTCGGGATGGAGAGAACATCGTGTTCTCCAAAGACGACCCAAGATACCAAGATCATGCCTCGCAGACGCCATTACTATACAAGCCGTGGTGGGCAACAAGAATGTACATCGGGTCTACATTGACGCCGAGCCTCCGTTAGCATCATATTCCAGTAGCTCGGATAAACTTGATGTTGGAGAACCAGAACACCCGCGCATTTCGCCATGAGCTTTACTCAAGAGGCTGCTCAACCCGAAGGTGTCATTACCTTCCTGCTACCATAGACGGCTCTTTCCGGTCTGTTACCAAGGCCATTCGCTTTTTCTGGTCCGAGCTCCCTCTCCATACAACATTATCACAGGAAGAGATTGGGTCAGATGCAACGGGGCCGTCTCCGTGTACCACCCATTAAGATACCCACCCCGGTGGGAGTGTTAAGCATTCGGGGTGACCAAACGGCTAAAGAATGCCTACGAGTCTCAACCCAAGACGCGGCCTTACCTCGGGCCTAGAATTACGTAACCTCGAAGTTGCCACCTCGGGATGATCGTGAGAATCTTCACTATCTGACGCGACCCTTCCAAAGTTGTCAAGGTTGGCACCCAAGGTTGACCGATATTCGCCAACAGTCATGCGCTTCTAAGGGAATATAGAGATGTATTTGCATGGTCTCATTTAATATGATTGGGGTCTCGCCCGAGCTCATAACTCATCGTCTCAACATCGATCCGACTACTAAACCGATTCGTAAGAAGAGAAGTTTTGCCGCTGAGCGAGCTGTGTCATAAGAGACGAGGTAACCCACTCTGTGAGGCTAAAATCTCAGACGAGGTTAAATACCCAACTGGATGGCTAATCCGTTGTAGTTCGAAGCTGAGGGACGGCGATGTGTCGACTATACCGACCTCGATAAACACCTTGAAAGGATCAAGTACCCTCCCCGACAGCATGAGCGAAGGTGGAGGCATTGGTGGGGCATGAGATCTTTCGGCCTGATTTATCTGAGGATACCACCAAGTCTCGATGAGCTGGAGGACGCCCAAAAAAGCAGCGTTCATTCGACTTGGTGTCTTTGCCTGGGAAGATGCCTTTCGATCAAAACGCTGGAGCTACCTATCAAAGGATGGTGGACGCGATCTTCAAAGATCACATAGGGAAATTGTTGAGGTCTATGTCGGCGATATAGTAATCAAAAGCAAAAAGTCGAGAACTGCGCGTTGACCTCGAAACTATTCTTGACCTCCTCGAGTCGGCCAACCTCAAGCTTAATCCCGGAGTGCACATTAAGTGGTGAAGGCGGGTAAATTTCGGGATGCTTTGGGTTTCTCGAAGGCACGAAAGTCAATCATACCAAGGTGAAAACGGTGCTCGACATGCAGTCCCAAGAACCATCCGTGAAATACACAACTCACCGGATGCTGGCCCTCAAGCAGATTCCTATCTCGAGCCGAGAAGCGACTTCCCTTCTTCAAGATCCAGGAGAGCTCCAGTTTCACTGGCGGGAAGAACACTGTGTCGCCCGCGGTGAAGGAATATCTCACGACCGCCGACACTATCCACCCCAAAGCAAGGTGAAACTCTATCGTTATATCCGCCACCCGGACGAGGCAATCGCTGATGCGGTGCGAGATGAGATGGGACGGTAACTCCCATCTACTTCATCACCGGCTCTTAAAGGACCGGAGACGAGGTACACCAACCTCGAGAAGGTAGCTCGCCCCGTGAACGCAAGCGACGCCCGCCTTACTTTCAAGCTCATTCCGTCTGTGTACTAACGGACTTACCTTTAAGATAAGTTTTATCAAAACCGAGTCATCACGGACGTATAGCTAAGTGGCACTGAGCTCGTGAGCACGACATCTCATACTCCCCAGGTCGACCATAAAGCGGCAAGCCCCTTGCAGATTTCTGGTGGAGGTCAACCACCGAGGTCGCCTCTACCAGTGAGGTCACTCCCGCCTCACGGCGGAGTAACCGTCTCTTGCATCACCCGGTTGGTTGTTGGCGGATGTATGTGGACCGAGCTTCATGCAAGACGGCAATGAGCGGGCGTTCTCCCCTCGGCCCAGATAAGCAAGTGACATACGCCTCCGGTTTACCTTCCCACCACCAACAACGGTGGAGTAATGAAGACCGATCTCGTGACTCCGCCTAGCAAAGGAATTGAAAGTGGACAAAGTCCAGATATTTGGAGATTCTGTGTCGTGGTAAACCGTGTCTTAGCACATACGAGGCTAAGGAGGATCGAATGAGCGAGACTTGAGGAAAGCGAAAGAGACGCCGGCCTCATTCAGATACTTGATGTTAATCAAATCCCACGAGGAAAAAAATGAGCCGACATCCTTAGTAAATTGGCTTCGTCATCGGCAACCGCCAAGAGAGGAAGTTCATTCCGAAGATCGAGGCGCCCCACGTCGTTATCTCGTAGGTCGAACCAAACCGGACGACGCCCTAAAAGCATACCCGAGTTGGCACACTACCTCGTGGATCGGCTTGAGGCCAAAAGATGATGGTGAAATCCCGTATATCTTATGTACGGGGCTCTCTCACGGAAGTCTTACCTTCAACCCTCCCGGTGCGCTTGGGCGGAAGAAGCCGACTACGCGTTTAATGAGATTCACAGAGGATCTTGCGGAAGCCACATCGGCTCACGGGCTCTTTCAAAGAAAACGCTGAGGTCGATATTATCGTCCACCCTTATTCAAGATTCTACCGAACTCGTCAAAAGTGTCCGAAGTGCGCCACTCCACGGCCAAAAGCTACCCTGCACCGATCCGAGCAACTGCAGAGCCCACGGCCTTTCATGCGACGGGATCGACATCGTTGGTCCGTTTGACCGAGCACCATGTCGCCTTCGATATTTAGTCGTTGCCATAGACTACTTCACAAACGGGTCAAGATGAGCCACTTTCGAACCTCACGAGCAAAAGTTCTGCACTTCGTGTGGAAGAATATAGTCCGCCGCTCGCATACCGCGCATTCGGTCTCGGATAGCGGCACCCGCTCATCGATAAAAATTTCAGTGGTGCGAAGAGCTCCAGATCGACCAACGCCGCACACCCGTAAGCCAATGGTCGGACCGGGTGACGAACCGCACGATTATACAAGGATTAAAGAAGAGGCTGAGGCCGAGCTAAAGGCGATTGGTGAAAACCTTCCCCAAGTCCTCGGGTCCTACGTAATCCACACCTCGGACTTCGCGCGGAAACACCTTCAGTTGTCTACATGGACCGAGGCCGTCATCTGCATTTGAAATCGGGCGCCGAGAGCCACGCACTCTTCACTTTGACCCGGATGGGAGCGAGGACGATCTGCGGACCAACCTTGATGCTCTCGAAAACGCGAACTCGCTTCATAAACGAAGCTAAGTATAAGGGCCGGTCGCACTCGGTATTACAATAAAATGGTCAAAGCCTCTGACCGCAAGAGGCGACCTCGCCCTTCGAAATAATGAAGCGGTGAGCGTCTTAACAAGTTGGATCCGACATGGGAAGGCCCATACCGCGTTCACGGGACCTCGCAAGGGGCTTACAAACTATCTCACCTATCCCGGCGCTTTATCCCCTAACTCGGCATATTTCTCATTTAAGGAGGTACTTTACATAGCTTCGATTTCGGATCGCCTTATGTTAGTCTCCTTACTTGCTGTCAAGTGTGATGTTATATACTTGTTGAATAAAATATTTATTTTTCTAATGAGTATTCCATTTTATTTATATGCGAACATCTATTTAGATATACCGCATTTAAACCTTCACGGGACGCCTCGTGAAGATGAATAACCCACTAAGTAGGTACTCACTAAGCGCGCCGCGACTCGAGATTACTTATTAAATTGAGCGTCTCGGCTGCAGCGCACGCACTACTCATTAATTTGGAAGTCTACATGCACGCATACAGATTACTCATTAAATTGAAAAATCTACATGTAAAAGACATCCAGATCGGATCTCACCAAATTATGCCTGTATACAGTATAAATACATTTACGACCAAACGAAGTCCTAAGCTATGTTTGTACCTCTCAAGAGGAAGAACGTACACTTCGAAACGAGTCTAAATACATTTATACCTACATACAAAGTCCTACGCTATATACAAACTCATTCGGGCTTCCGGGCTCCGCCTCGCCGAGACTCACCGAAGCTGAGATAGTTCTGAACAAAATCCCCGGGTCGGCGATGAATACCCGGAATGAACTCGGTGCCTCCACCCGATCTATGAGGACGGCACCACCTCGGCCCACTCGGTGCGATCGACCCGACAGGCGGATTAGGCCGGGGATGCGATCTGCACCGAGGCAACCTCGATCCGTGAGCGGCCGGGCGGGACCATGCCCTCATCCCGAACTATCGCCTTCCACGTCGGCCTGCCGCCGCGCCGACGCCCGCCTCCGACCGCCGAAGGCTGTCCTCTAAGCTCTCCCTTCGGTGGACCCATTAGACAGAGCACTTGGCGTGATCGCCGTAGCCGTCCTCCTCTTGACTCTTCAATTATTGGACCACGGCACTTGCAGAACTCATCATGGACCTGGGCATGCGTCGTTTATAAGCGATCTAAATATATCCGCATGTATTTCGGGATAGAGTCGAGACGGTCTTTAAACTTCTTGCTATTTGGCCCTCCGCCGTCCTCCGGACCATGCCTCCGCCAACAAGCTCGAACTCGATCGTCGGCAGATATGGCGGTTCCACCGATCGACGGATTACGCTTCTCATACTCGCATGCTCTTCCGAGATCAGGAGCCTGCTCTGTCGGTCACCGACTTTCCTCGCATTGCATCGATCGTCCTTGGATCACATCTGCGGATAAATCGTTACGGACTTGAGTTGTGTAATCCTTAACTTTAACGTCTCATTCTCGATCGTGAGGCGGACCACTTCTTGATCGACCTCATGCAACTTGCTTCGATTCGGTGATGATGCCTTGGCCGACATCCATCTTGGCGAACACGAGTCGGCTCGGCAGACCGACTCTCCGAGACGTCACCTCTTCATCCTTCTCGACGCAGCACCTCGGACTTCTTTCAACTTTGTTAGTAACTCATGATCAAGTCCAAGTATTGAGGTGTGGAGTCTGAAATAAACAACACAAAAGGCGTTTTAAGAAGATGTCTATTATTGAAATAGAAGTTTGTACAACACGAGGTCCTATCGACCGGCAAATCGACTATTACATTGGGTCCACCGACTAAGCTCATTGCCGGCTTCACCGACCTCCTAACTGCGCCCGCCGCTTCTTTCCTCCAGTGGCTACCGATCTCGGAAGGACGACGTCAGAGCTCGGTCCGCGCCTCGGTTCGGCTCACCTCGACAAGGAATGCTTGAGCTCCACGTCTTCATCTTCCTCAGAGTTCTGACCTCGCCGTCGAGCGAGGCGAGAAGATGCCAAGGCATCCACCACGGGAAGGAGGTCGCCCGGCGATTATGCGGTATAATTCATGTATACCTCCCGAGGTGCAACCTCAACCCAATCGTCTTGGGCCTTGTCAATCGGGTCTCTCGGCCGCCGGTTTCTCGGTGGCGAGATATCACTGCTTGGCCTCATCACACGGTGCCGGTCGGAGATGAAGGAGGAAAACTCTCCGACTCGATAAGCCTGTTGGCGAGCCCTCGGCATAGGTCTCGCCCACCCGCCAAGTGCACTTGTCTGCTGCCGACTTATTCTCCGCCTCGGCGACCTCCTCCCAGCGCTCCACTTCCGCACGGCCACCTGTAAGGCCCCGCCCCTTCTCTCGGCGCCGTCTTTGCTCGGAATTCGATTTTCAAGTTCGGCGTCATACTGGCGGCGTCGGTAGCGGATTCGGCAGACGCCCTCGGAGCTTCGCGGCGATTTTCTCTCCATGGCCTCGTATTGCGGCGCTCTCGGCTAACAAAATCGGCCATGCGGTGCATCTCACCGCCACCGAGGCGTATCACGAATATAAAACAATTAGCAACACGTAACGACAAAGTTACAAAGGAAGAGTAGCGACTTATACCTTTGGGAAGGATAAAGGTCTTGGAAGCCGCACTTCGAGCAAGGCGGCCATGAACCTCGATCTCCGGGCTGTCGGGCTCGAGGTCGCTCGAGGCAGTCCAAGAAGTCCTCAGGCGTCCACCATCACCAGACTCTTGGGTGGACTCGCCGCCGCTTCTTCCTCGCCCGGCTCGCCATTTCGGATGGTGCAGGGCGGCGAGCCCGCTATATTGATTTCTCTGCTAGGGTCGATCTTCTTGCATCTGAATAAAATTTCGTTAACAACGAAATCAGACGGGAAGGATAAAGATAAGAAGGTTGCCCTACCCAAATCGGACCACGATACTAGAGCTTCGACCTATAAACACTCATTGACATTATTCAAGTCGTCCTCGGTATAATTGATCGACAGGATCTCACCCATATCGTTCAACATCTTCTCCACGGGGCCCGGGATTGATTTTCACGTCCCTTCATCGCACCGAGGCCCCACTCATACCTCGAGATACCCTCGATCCGCAGAAAGAAATATCTATTTTGCGATGGGATACCTTCGGAGGACGCTATCTTAAACTTCAGGCGGGTGATAGATAATACACTTCTATAGACTTGATGCTAAAAACGCATCAAAACTTCAAAAGAAAACTCTCGCCTATGCCATATGAGGCCAACCCTAGCCCAACAACCGACCTAATAGAATTCGAGGTCGGTTGGCATACGGGATCAAAATACTCTTGAAGGCTCGGAAAAGCAGGGCAAAAGGAAACCTAAGCCCGACTATTAAACTATCTACAAAATGGTAATAAACCCCTAGGGCCATCGCCTTATCATTGGGTTTGTGAGCACCATCATACATCCTCACGGAATGTGGTATTTCATAATCTCCAAAAGCTCCTCTGTCATTAAAGTCGACCTCGCCGCACCAATCCCGATGCCATCCCATACCGATGACACGTACGAAACCACAGAACTAAGTCCTATTGATTTACCAAGCGGTTGTGGCATATATAATCCTCACATCGAATCTGGCCGCGGGCCGAAACCGAACGAATTATCGAGGCGAGAAGAGGAATGAGAAGATGAAAGTACATACTTACTTTTTTACTGAGCGAGATATCCGACTTCTTAAAAAAAAAAATTTGAAAGAGAATTGAGAATTTCTACAAATATGCTCTCTGGAACAAAGCGTCGAAGAAGAAAATGAGCAGTTGCCTCATTTGGATCTATTTATAGGACAAATAGCGCCTAAAATCTGTCGTTTCGTTTATCACACGTGCTATCTACGATTGGATGTGTGATCGACTTGCCGACGCCGCTCAAGCGCCCAACCACCGCCTCGACGCGTATGGCGTACTCTATGGAAGCAGACCGCCGATCGATCACGTAATGATTACATTGAGCTCGGACATCGGACTACGCCCATGTCGCCGCCGCAGGCCGAAGTCATTGGTCGGATCTCGACGTCCTCCAAAAGGTAGGAGCCATACAGTGTCGCGCCTCGTCTCGGACCTCGACGTCCTCCAAAAGCAGGAGCCGTATAGGTCGCGCCTCGTCTTTCGCCAAGTAACCACCCAAATCGGACCTCGGTTCCTGTCGGCGAACAACGCCCTTACAAGAGATTTTCCTTTGATTCGGACCTCGGCGTCCTCCAAGAAGCGGCCACACAGACTTATACAAAGACCGCCACCGGTCATAATTTGGCTTCCTTTTGCAAAGAAGAGATCGAGAACCTTCAACGAACAATTCGGCCAACAACATCCAAACCTCGGCAAAACACATTCTCCGCTTCACCTCGGCAAGGCTATTCGCCCGACTTTTCGGAGGCTATGATAGGATATGACCCAACCTCTCGGGCCCGCTAGCAGCCCAAAGCAGGCTGAGTGCGACCTAATGTTGCCTACTCGGTTACGCCCAATCACGGCCCCAAACCACAATTAAAGGCGGGTCGAGGCGAAGATAATGGGGTAACGGTGGAAATCATGGGCAATTATGGTGAAGATCATGGTGGGTTATAGGAGGATCGTGAGCCCGCCAATCGAGGATTCGTTACAAGGTTTACGTTTATGTATAAATAGGAGTTAGATTGAAGGTAAAAGGGTTAGCAAATTACTGAATACTAGAGCTCTTTGAGATACTCATTGTAATACGATTATAGTGAACATCTTGAGGACCATCACCTCCGTGGACGTAGATCTTTCTCTTGATCGAACCACGTTAAAACTCCTGTGTTCTTTACTGCTTTCTCTAAATCTTTCATACCGACGTAGACAGATTTATCAACGGTCACTGAAGGTCGGTGGTATTTGTGCTGCTGAGGTCCCTTTGTTTGCATTCAATCATTGTTAATCGAGATTGAACATTTTCTTGTTGTGGTTGGGGGATATGTTCTTGTTGTTTTATCATGTGATGTGGCCAATATTTTTGTACAGTTTGTGGCCGTAATGAAAACAGATTGGTTGTTATGGCCAATATTTTATATTGTACAATTGTGGGTAATGTTTTGATTTTGAACGTAATGAAAATAAGTATATTTTAATCTCGTTTGTTGTTAGATTGCTCATTATTAATTGTACAAGTTTTAAATAAAGAAATTAGTAGACTTTCGTCCTCTTCTTCTATTATGGTTCTTGTTTAAATAGTTTCACAAAGTCGACGGGAAAGATTTAAATATTTTTCAACTTTGGTCAAATGGAAAACTTCGAAGCCGTCCCTTTTGGACACGTTGGATCTTCTTTTTGTGATTTTTTTATTTTATTTTTATATCAACGCCTGCATGTATTTGAGGATGAGATTGAATGTCGGGATCGACTTGTTGGATGTCTGGATTTTAATAACACAATCATCCTTGATACTAATTTTTTCGTAAGTATTGTGTCTTTAATACAATCAATATATATTATATATGTGTAGTAAAAATATCAATTAATTTTAGTATTATATATATAATAAAAATCTCAATTAATTTTTAATGTTGAATAGTCGTATCTGCAAAATTCATGGATTGATATATACCAAACGTTTTCAACACCCGAATGAGGAACGAGTGATGATAACCAATGAAAACATTGCTATGGCATGGTCGCCAACAACGCAATGGGCTGCAGTTGTCCTCGGCTATGGTGATGAAAGATCATGGTTAGGTGCCACGCATGTAACTTATTCATACAATAAGTTACAAAAATTGAACTTTTCCTTTTTTATTTTCTCTAAATATTAATTTTTATAGATCATCATGCCATGCATTATTGATCGGTATTTCGTGATATGTCGTGTGGATCTGCTATCGAGTCATTGCGTACTTTTTGACTTGCAATATTGGACGATGGACAAGGATCAATGGGATATGAGGATGTTGAAATTTATGTGTTTGCATAAGTTATTGGGGTGTTTCCTTTTATACTCCAAATGGTTCGATATTAACTACCACCGCATACCATAATGGAACAGTAATGCGATTATTACACCAGCTGCATCTTCAGAGGTATTTGACAAGAATGACGATGCCAGTGCTAGTCCATTTGCGTGCATGATTGTAGAACGCCTTATTTCTGGGTCACCGAGCATCGAATGAGGTATGACGAACATTGTAGCATATACAAAGAAAATAGATGGTAGTATATATGAGTTATGTGAGCCATATAAGAAGCCGAAAGGAGCGTCAACTAGCAAAGGATCGACTAGCAGAAAGTAGCATATACTATGTAATGATTTTTTTTATATTATCTCATATAATGGATTCATAGTTATATTATCTTATCGACAATTGATTAAATTTAATCTTAATCATTTTAGAATATATTAATCTTCAATTTCAATTTGAATTTCAATCTTCTATATTATCTTGGTCATATATTATCGGTAATTGATTAATTTCAATTTCAATCTTAATTATTTAGATTTAACAATTTCAATCTTAATTATTTAGATTTCATAATTTCAATCTTAATTATTTAGACTTAATCGTTTTAGCATAATTTCAATGGATTATATTAGAATTATTTCAATGGATCTCAATTAGTTATTTCGATAGGTTTTATCATAATACCGATCGGTTTTATCATTATTTCGATCGATTTTAGCATAATTTCAATGGATTATATTAGAATTATTTCAATGGATTATATTAGCATTATTTCGTCGGTTTTATCATTATTTCAATCGGTTTTAGCATAAATTCGATCGATTGTAGCATAATTTCAATGGATTTTATTAGAACTATTTCAATAGATTACATATCTAAAATATAATGACAATTTATCATAGTAAATTACATTAATCACTTTCTTATAGCTCAATACGTTGTGGACACCTTCTTTTCGTGTGTCCCACCTCCCTACAGTGACTACATCTTTTTGGTGCTCGACGTCTGGTGTTCGAGGATTCACCTTCTTGGGTAGTATTGCATCTTCGTCTGCCTCTCTCACCCCCAGATGGAATTCGACTCGATCTTGGACGTCCAGCTTGTCGTTGCACAAGAGGTGACATGACAATCATGTGAGCTATTTCCTCTGGTACAACCCAATCACATAGGTTTGGAAGAGGATTCATCTGCCGAGCACGTCTCCACTAAACTTTCTTTTGTGTAATAGGTCTCACATAATCTAAGATTGATTAAATCGATTCATCATCACAAGACATAGTTAATATTATAAACGTAAAATTTATTATATATAAATAAAAATAAAAACATACTCAATTGCAGCGATCGCATGTGAACACGAAAAGCCATCTAGGTCAAATTTATTACAGGGGCATGTTTGCTGTTGAAGATCGACCACATAGTTTTGTCGCCATCGACAATCTTGTACCTTCGATCTGCAATTCTCCTCCGAGTGTAATGATGACTTTTTGTCATTTTGTACTAAGCTTTTGTACTGCCACTTCACTCAGAATGTCTTCACTTCGTTGGACCGATGTTAGTCTATCAGTGAACCATCCCTCAATAATCAATCTGATTGCTTCGATCATCGAGCAAATTGGAAGACGTCTTGCCCACAACAACCGCGTGTTGAATGACTCAGCCGCATTCGATGTAAGAAAACTGTAATGGCTTATAGGACACTGTGATCAAGCCCATCTATGTGTTCCAACATTAATCAACTTCGACAGTGCGGGGCTCGTGCTTTCGATATGAGACATACCGCTGCTCATATTCTCATTCTTTGGTATGCATATGCGACTTTTTTGGTACATGCTCGCCACATCGCCACCATGTTGCTTAATCTTACCAAGCAGATGATAGTAGCATAAGCCGTGGAAAGCATCAAGAAATCTGATGATTTACGGCGTTTGCTATGGAGACATGTGCGTCTGAGACAATCAATAAGGAATTTGGCCTCGAACGCTCTACGAACCCGCGAGAGGAACCAAATCCACGATTCATCATTTTCAATGGACCCAACACCATATGACAACGGAAAAACTTGCTCATTGGTATCATTCGTCACAGCAAGAAATAAAATACCTTTATTCAAGCCTTTTAGGTGAGTTCCTTTAACTACGATCACTGGTATTAGACCAAAGTAGAAATACCTCGTAGCTGATCTAAGAGCAACAAATAAGTGTCTAAATCTACCATCAGACCCCACATCTATATCTGTGAATGTTCCTGGATTTGCTTGCCGCAACATATAGAGATACTTCGGCAACAACTGAAATGATTCATCATGGTTACCGTATATCATTTCAATAGCAGTGTTCCTTGCTCGTAGTGCGACATTGTAGCTGATACGAATACCAAAATCACGCTACAGCTCCGCCATAATGGACTTTGGCTTCATTATTTCACAATCGTTTCGTATTTTTCTAGCAAAAAATACGGCCACCACTTTTGCATGTGCCTTAACTGGAGCAACTCGACTCCAATCATGGTAGTATGTATGCTTGGGAGCAAATTTATGGACTCCCCAGACGGTCCCATGTCGTGTGGCACGTAATTTAAAAATACAGATGTCTGAATGCTTGCATCGAAATGTAACGCGTTTTGTGTCTGAACGCTCGACTGCATATTCTGTCCCTTGCTCCATATGCCAAATTCCAACAACAAGACAAATATCATGTTTGTTGTAGTAATACGAATTTTGGTTCAATTCTCCCTCCCTTGATCACGAGCCACAAGAGATGCAGAAGCGTCTAGTGGAATAACTGGAACTAATCAATTTGTTAGTTCATTTGCATCGATCTGGATGTCATCATCTGGATTGTTGCTGGGATTTATCAACGACATCAGTCTCCCAAATCCGCCTTCTCGACGGATCCAACCTGCAAAATCAAGAAACATAAATTTTATAAGCGTTTCCTCATCTTCGTCCTCCGTTGCGTCTGAATCGGTCTCGATCTCCGGAATATAATCTGGACCACTTTCATCTGATTATGTTTCAATAACAGGCGTTGGTTGGGGTTGCACAATATATGGCACTACAACTGTAGGTTCTCCTTGTGTGGCTCTTAAACCTAAAGCAAAATTTTGATCTCCTACATAAGAATCACCAAACCAATCAGACGAGCCAACATCTGGATTTGTTTGATCGACTCATCAATTTGAGTGACCGGTGCACTATTTTCATAAGATGAAGTGTGAGAAAAATCAAACGAAGGAACGTAGGGTTCTTGCTGTGATCCAAACTCATTGTTGTAACAGTGTGAACCACATATACTGTAGGATATAATTCATTTTCGTATAATTGAGCTAATTGATTGTCTGTACTCAATAGAGATTTTATTAATCAACCATATCGAGGCATAGATATATAAAATAATTGAAAATATGTGCTTAGAAAATTTGACTGCATTAAGTGAGTGATATTGTATAAGAGGTTTAATATGGAGTGATTAGGAATTTGAAGAACGTGCTCAGGACCGTCATGGTAGATACACTCATCGAAGTATCTCCCATATTGACATTTATCAATTTCCAATTCTCCATCTATAACAAATAAAAAATTGAGTAAATATAGATTCTTCTAAATGAAAATCCAACCGATTATCAACGTATTTCAAATTACTTAAAATAAAACCTATTTATTACCTCAAATTGTGTTGATACTGAAATGTCTTCACTTGCACTTGGTATCGAATTGTATGTGTGCTTGTGTGTCTTTACTTGGTAACGAATTATATGTGTGCTGTGTGTTATGTTGATTTTGTAGCTCTTTTATAGATTGTAATTCATTCAATTATTCAACGATGAATTCAAATGTATGAATGATGGGAGAGTGCAATAAAAGTGTTCAGTATCGTGTGTGTGTGTTGGCCTAGTGGTAGAGTGGTTAATGCCCGAGGTCAAAGGTCTCGGGTTCGAGTCCACCGTGACGCAGCCTTTAAAATTTCTGTATTAAGTTACCAAAAAAAAGTGTTCAGTATCAATTCATATCATATCATTGCATGTCAGATAGTAGTGGGTAGTAGTGAGTGATACAACGCAATTTCATTACCAAATAGTACCGATTCACATCAATTGTAAGTGAAGCAATCTAAAATCACATGGGTATCAGTGGACATTAATAGTGAACTAATACCAATTTCTCATCAATCAATACTACTTCACGTGAATAAAGCCTGCAACAAAGCTATAAATTATAGAAGAAGAATCATATTTCAAATCATACAGCAGTAAAATTTTACATAACAATAATATAAATTTAATAATTAAATAAATTGAAATATGGTCATAACTTAAAAATCGTAAAAACCTATCGAGAATTGTATAAAACCGATCAATAATTCCATAAATACCAATCGAAAATATCAAAACCGATCGATAATTGTATAAAACCGGTCACCATTATATAATTGATAGTTAAAATAAAAAACCGATCGAAAATATATAATAATGATCGGTTTATTTCATAAAACCGATCAATAATTCCAAAATACCTATCGAAAATATCAAAAATCGATCGAGAATTGTATAAAACGGGTCACCATTATATAATTGAGAATTAAATATAAAAACCGACCAAACATATATAATACCGATCGGTTTTTTCAAAAACCGATCGAACATGTATAATACCGATCGGTTTTTTCGATTTTCAATTGGAATTGTTTTTAAATTAATTCATTTTCGATTTTCAAATAATTTAATTTTCCTAAATTTAAATTTAAATTAAAAATCGGTCGACATAAAGAAAATCCGATCTATAATTGTGTAAAACTGATCTTATTTTGTATAAACCAGTCGAAGTAATTTTTTAATTTGAATGAATATTTTTCCAATTTATATAATGTTGAATCAAATCACTGACATTTTGGAACCCCCAAAGAAACATAAATACAACTATCAATTCACACTGAAATCGAAAAAACAGACTGAAAAGTAAGCGTAAATTCGACCATTAAATAATAAATGAGTATCTGCCATATGTTTTTATGACTTTGGATATATGCTACATGTGTATTATCAATTTGGTCATTTATTCCTATTTACACTTAGTTATTTTTGTGATTTTATTTATTATGTTTCACGTTTCGAAATAAAATAAAATATGTAGATTGCGCTCTAGAACTCTCTCAAAATGAAATAACTGAACAAGAAAACAAAACAAAAACATAAGTGCGGAAATGTCTTCTTTGCCCTCGCGATGGCGAGAGTGTGAGAGCTAGCGCAACACGTGGGCCTCGTTTCCTCGGAGTTCAAAGCTTTGGGGCGCAGACTATGACCCTAGCCGTGTCCAATTTTTCATTTTTCGTCTGCACCGACCCGACGCGACGCAGACCGGAAAATATCTTTAGGTTCATTTATGTACAGAAACATTAATCCAGTTCTTCCCTGAGCTCCACTATTTCTGCAGATCCCGCCACCATATATACAATCGAAATACTGTATCTATAGAGAGAGAGATTTATACGGATATACAAAGCTCGATACTGTCGATTATGGATTCCCTGTCATCGGTATCACCATCTATCGTGCTCCCTCTCCGCCGCCACCACCACTACCACCGCCGGCGGCCGAAGGGTGTATCGTTTTCATGCACAAAATCCATTGGTGGATTTGGAATGCCCTATGATTCTCGTGGAAGAAATCAGATCAAGCGAGTTCACTCTAAAATGGGACGGGAAAGTGAACAGGAAGGAGAAAATCAACGGCGAGATGAGGAGTTGGAGAGAGCACTGCGGATGGACGGTACGATCCCTAGAACTTCCGACGAGTTTGTGAAGCAGGTGTCGTCACGCGCTTATGATATGCGCCGGCATCTCCAGCAGAGTTTTGATAGCAGTAGCTACGATGGTAAGTTTGCTCTAATGTTGTTTAATTTGTTCTTTAGACAATGTAAATGATGTAATTGTTTGATTGTGCAGTTTGTTTTAATGATCTGTTGCTGGGGATTAGCAATTTTGGAGATGATTAAATTAAATTTGTACTCTTCAGCTTAAACATTTTGATGAGTTAGTTATACAAACTAATCATGTTGATGATGTGTTTTTTTGTGATTTCTAACCAGCATTTTAACTGAACTAGGGGTTGAATTCGCGTTTAATTACCATTTCAGATGAATACATAAACTACGAAAATGTCTACACCTGATTATGAATATTGATAATTATGGTTTTAGCTGATTAGAAACGATAAACCAGATGGCTAAGTTCCTCACGATCTTTAAATAAATGCACCTTATTTCTGCTATATATAGGAAATCTTCATCATCTTCATCCCTCTAGGCTGTTGTTTCTTGCATATATGATGTCTGCAAGCATGGTCCAAGATTTTAGATGGTGCTTGGTTAGTGAACTGCTTAGGGCTAGTGCAACTCTCAGGTAAACTGAATTTCATCCGACTAGCTTACTACTATATGTCCCTTTTAATCAACACTGCTTTGACTGCTCGTGGTGATAAGTTCTGTTTGCAAACTTTGTCTTTGAATGTCATACATGCAGTGTTGGAGGCAAATCCTTGGCGGGAGACTACAAAATCTGTCTATGTTCTGACTCACCAAGAGAACCAACTCTGTACAATGAAAACTCGAAGAAACCGCAGGTGATTTAGGTCTCAATTTCCATGTCTTGTATTTCTATGTTTTTGTTCTGTGTCAGTACTCAGAGCTTATTCTGATGCAGTGAAGTTGAGAAAGAGCTTGGACTTCTGTTTTCTAAAGGAGGGAAGCAGAGAAACCAGTCAAAGAAGTCAGGAACCAGCACCAAATTTCAGATGCTCGTTGAGGATGTCCGAGAGGGTGTACTGGTAAGTTGCTTTACTTATTGTTCCTCTGTCTTGTTTCTGTCTCAGCTTACCTTTGAGGATATTAGAAACAATATGTTCAAAAATGGCACTTGGTACCTAAGTGAGTAAAACGAACTAAGATGTAATGGTCCAAGAAAGTCAAATGTAGATTTTCCTGTGATATAACAGGTGAGTTGAAGTACCTAGAACTTAAGCATTTTGATACATAGGGATTCATAATGATTCTTAATTTCTAGAGGAGTGTGGTATATCCCTTCTGCAACATTTTTGGGTCGGTATTGGCTTGTCATACAAATACAGATTTTCATACTTCTCATACTTTTGTTATTCCCTTAATTAAACGGAAAATCTGCAGTTGGATAATTATGTTCTAAAGGGAAGGTACCAGATGATCTAAGCTGAAAGCTATGCTATAATTTAGGCCTTACGGTCCGAACTGACAACTTCATTCTACTATTTTACTCATCATTAGGCCTTCCCAGGAGAGAGCTGCATTGAATTGCTGGTTTATTTCTGAAGATAAATCCAAAGTAGATTATATTGAACTTGATAATCATAGGGGTTTACTATAATTTATAGGATTTTGCATCTGTGGATAGACCAAGTCCTAAAAAGTTGTTAGCGTGGAGATTTGTTAGAAATATTGCAAGAATGGCACAACGCTAGAATAAAAGTAACTTGAGAATAATATCCCGATTATCTATTTTTCAAATCAGTTGATTTTCTGAATATTGTACTTGGCTTCTAAAATCTGTATGCTTGTCCAAAGGTATTTGAAGATCAAAATGAAGCTGCAAGGTACTGTGATTTGCTTCAAGGAGGAGGGCAAGAATGCGAAGGTGTTGCAGAGATAGAAGCCTCGTCAGTAAGCCTCTCAATCTATCCCATGCGAAACCGTACTCATTGAAAGCATTTATCAATATGAACCAAGATTTGGCCGCAGGTCTTTGATCTTTGCCAAAAGAATAGTGCTATTGCAGTCTTGTTCCGTAGGGGTAGAACGCCGCCTCTGCCGGAGAGCCTTAAGCTTAACCTCGTGGCACGTAAACACTCCCTCGAAGATGAAGAGGACTTGGTTTGAAGGCTTTAGAGGGTTGGCATAGAAGTCATGTGGCAGAAATGGGTACATACATGCACACAGTTCTATAATCTCTTGTGAAGCTAATGTTGATATATATTGATTATACTGTATATAGTGGAAACGTTACATCCAAAATGGAGTGGAACTTGATCTATCTGATTCATTTGCTATTTTATTGGATTGGCAATGCAGCAATCTGGGCCATGTTGAATCATTTCTATTACACCACCCTCCTTTTCCACATAATTGATAATATATTTAATGCAAATGGGGTCTTATACGATTAGGCCGTCCATCGGTCGGATGAAATTCAGTCGACTTTATACGAAAATTCTTGAGAGCATAAATGAGTACAAAAGGAACATTAAGATTGTACCATCGTCAACTTTATTTTTGTATGTCCCATATGCTTCGTAGACGATGCTGGGATGTTGTAATTATTTATTTTTGTTTGGAAATTATATTGTTGTATTCTATTTCATTAGTATTTATTTTCACCGATAAATATATTATTTGTGGATGATATAAATTTTAATAAATTATTGATGTGTGTTATTTGAGTTGAAAAAAGAGTTTCATCACGTGTTAGGTTGTGATTGATAAAAATGATTTTTTTGATAAATAATGAATGGTTAGGACTAGTGTCACTTTTCGTGAATATCAAATAAGATAATTATGATAAACTTATCATAAATGAATGGAATATCTATAAGAGATTTAATAGCCGAATTTCTTACTATCTAGTTAGGATTTCATTATTATAAAATAGTGGGTTAGAGTTTTGTTTTCGAAGGAACAAGAAATATAAAAAAAATTAGGGTTATTGGTGCATAAATACACAAATTTTGATTTTTTCACGAACTTTAAAAATTATCACAAAATACATAAACTTATCACTTTAGTAATTTTATCATGATTTCAAATTCAGACTAAATTAAATATGACTTGACATCTCAAAAGTTTATCGTGGACAAAACGATCAGTAATATACACGATACTATAAAGAGAGGATATCGATTGTTTTGATCCCAACGAGAACCAGGTGATGAAATAAACGAGAATACATGATTTTTAATAAGGGTTGATGCGATTAACCTTAGAAATCAAGAAATCTGGTTTATTTTGATGGAATGACGATATTTTATGTCCTTTCGTTGCAACATCGTTTATATCATCGATCGTTTTCTCCACAATAAATTTTTGAGATGCCTAGTCAGATTTAATTTGACATGAATCTAAAATCGTGGTAAAATCACTAAAGTGATTAAGTTTATGTATTTTGTGATAATTTTTAAAGTTCATGAAAACAATCAAAATGACCATAAAGTTGATGTATTTATACGCCAATAATCCAAAAACTTATTATGCTTTATACATTCTTTTATGAGAGTTTTTTTACCACTCTAATGTAACCTATGAATCTTGCGTCCAACTATTTAAATTCAGTTTATTAGTAATTAATTCGTTAATTGCGGTTGTGCATTACTAACAAATGAGAACAAATTTCAAAATCAAATCAAATAAATTAGAATTCAAAAGATTCAAAAGGTCAGAAATGATAGAATTCAAAGGCTTCAAAGGATTAAAATAAATGATGGTTCAAAAGGTCAGAAATAGAATTCAAATTTAAAATAGATTTTTTAGCTGGCATTTAAATTTAAGAAATAGATATAAATAAAATGCAATCATTTCCATTGCTTTTCCGCCGAGACGAATCCAAATACGAGAGCTTTTAGTTTTGAAACTCAAAAATTGGGAAAATTTGGTAATATATAGTGTTTTGATAGATGTTTATCATGTTGATGTAACATAGTGCTGCTCAAATGTCGAGAACGAGCTTAATTTTTGTGTTTATAGGTTTTCAGTACAAGAACCATCAGAATGATTTATCCAATACTGAAGGAGATCAGAGAAGTGTACATAAGTCGATCGTACTGATAGAAGAATCAGTAGCACACTAATGAAGAAGTAAGAACATAGTGCTACTGAAGACATGAGGATAAAGCGCTATTGGCGATAGACGGACGAAAAAGTCTAGAGAATGACCAAGTATCATTTCAACAGAACAAGTCGATAAGTTATTGTACAGTAACGTCAGCTGAAGTGTCTACTGAAGAGATACGAACTCAACGTACTGAAAAGACACGGAGTCAAACGTACTGAAGAGACACATAATCAACATACTAAAGAAACGCAGAGTCAACCATACTGAAGAAACATAAAATATTTTAAAGTGTGAGTGTTTGACCTCCGATGTGTCAGAGTATATCTGAACAACATCCTGCCATACCAGAGCGAAATACAAGACACACATAATACTTTTGTACGGTGTTGTTATTGGATTTATGTACTGAAAACATATTGGTTGAGCTTGTATCGAATGTTTTCTATTACCACTAATCTGCTCATATTTGAATTGTTTACTTGATTGCATATGTTGTCCCATTATCTCATACAAAAGTTATATCATACAATGTGTAGAAGATCACAAAATTTTGTATAATTGGTCAAACTAGTTGAGATATAAAATTGATCACAACTGATATAATTTAAGGATGAGTTGTTGGTATAAGTATAGGGAAAGCTGATTTTAACCCTCTCCCGAGGATCTATCTTGGATGTTTAATTCACCATACATTGATTATATACCTATCATGCACCTATATAATTAATTGCAACACATATGTGTTTTCTCGTGTTCACCTGTGAATTTATCGGATAAGGAATCAGATCAAGACTCGTGTTTTGATCTTCTGGACTGTATCCGTTTGTCAAAACTCCAATGCCGAGTGAGAGCAATCTATGGAGAGTACTGCAAAAATTCCGCTTCTTCCTCACACTTGAAAATTTCGAAAATCACAATAATTACACTATAATTTTCGAAAATCACTTTGGCATTAGGATACACTGATTTTCTCTCACCTTATATTTGTAATGCAACCCTAGAATTCTATTAGGATATGATCTCTGCATATCTAATAAATATAATAATATATTTTCGATAGAGAGGATTAGAACAAAATCCCATTGGGATTCTTATGAGGTGGACGAAAATTAGCAGCTCCAGGTCTTGATGGGCCACCTAGAGATCAAATGTAAGGAAAAAGATGGGCCTCAAATAAAATAATTATCTTATGTTCAACCCAGAACATAAATTAATTCATAAACATTTATTCATGCCACTAGAGAATAAATGTTGACTTACCCCTTTATTTCCGAAGTTGAGTCGGGCTTGCACTTAGACTTCAGGAATCTCCGTATTTAAGATATCGTATATCCATTAATTATTTATAGCGTTCTGACTGCTTAAAATAATTAATCTCTTTAATTCCTTAAGTATTACCACTCAACCTTATTATTGTACTTGAGATAACTCAACCTACAGGGTTTAGTACAATAAACATTTTGAGCTCCTTAAGGGGACATCATCATCCTAAACGGATACGGTGACTCGACTAACATGACGTACAAGCACTGCCACCACCCAAGATGCGGAGGATATTAGGTTATCTCATGTAACCCTCACCCATGACAAGTCAAAGTGATGATTAGCAATTCATAATCACCTAATACCTTATTGAGGTTTAGATCAACGTAAAGTCACCGAGATTTAGGTTCTTCACGACGGTCAGATAAAAGAACTCATCTCACTGTGATCCATCAATACGTCAGAGACGTATCAGTATAGACAAAAAACCAAGTCAAGTCACTTCTTATCTATACCGCAGCCTATACCGACAATTCGTCCTAAAGTTGTCTCAGCTGTGATCACTTTTATATCTTTAAGCTTGACCAATCATACAGACTTCTGTAATCTTCTACATACTGTATGATCTAAATTATATATGAGATAAATGGACATAAATATATAATCAAGTAAACAATTCAGATAGGAGATTATAATAGTGGTAACGGGAATCATTGTATACAAGCTCAACCAAAACTGCTTCCAATATACAAATCCAACAATCTCCCACTTATACTAAAGCAAACTTTTAGTATACAATGTGTCTCTCTACTAGCTATTACAAAAAACTATCACTTTGCTTCTCCCACATCTACAAAAGTTTCATTTCTAAGTGAGGGCCATCTTGCGCAATCCAAGTCCTCGAACATGCTCGTCGTAGACTTTTTGCAGCAGGCTTTTCGTGAATGGATCAGCTAGGTTATCCCCAATACCAATATTCTCAATCAGCATGTCTCCTCGTCTAACCATTTCTCGGATGATATGATACTTTTTGTAGGAAAAACTATGTTTAGCCCTCCCAAGATCTATCTTGGATGTTTAATTCACCATACATTGATTATATACCTAGCATGCACCTATATAATTAATTGCAACACGTTGGGGTTTTCTCGTTTACCTTTGAATCTGTCGGAGGCTGAATGGATCGAGACTCGTGCTTTGACCTTCTCGGATGTATCCCGGTTGCCCAATCTCCAAGCGTCGAGTGAGGACGATCTATGGAGAATGCTTCGGAAAATCACCCCAACTCTCTATGAAATTTTCGAGAATCCTCTCTAAACTCTATAGAGATGCACGAAAATTCTAGATGTTAATGTGTGGATTAACCTTGATTCTATCTCTTACCTTATATTTATAATGCACTACCTTAATCCCATAAGGAAAGGATCTATGCATATACCATAAATATAATAATATCCTTATAGGATAAAGAGAATAAAATCATTTCCATAAACACATAATTTTGAAAATTTCTCCCAATTGTACTATGGAATTTTTTAAAATTTTCTTCCAATATAATCATGGAATTAACGAAAAAATTCATCCAAATATAATCATGGAATTCACGAGAATATCTACCATAATACAATCATGGAAATCATGAAAATTTCTACCATAATTCAATATTGGAAATTCATGAAAATTTCTTCCATAATTCAATATAGGAAATCACGAAAATTTCTAGTTAATAATATACATTAACCTAGACTTTATCTCTTACCTTATATTTATAATGCATTACCATAATCCCATAAGGAAAGGATCCATGCATGTCCCATAAATATAATTATATCCTTTTGGATAAAGAGAATAAAATCTTGCCATAGAGAGCTACTAGGGGGCGCCGATTTTCTTGAGCTAAAGGGCTTGGATGGGCCAGCCCGGGGATCAAATGCAAGGAATAAAGATGGGTCTCAAATAAATTAATTATCTTATGTTCAGCCCAGAACATAAATTAATTTATAAACATTTATTCATGCCACTAGAGAATAAATCTTGACTTACCCTTTATTACCGAAGTTGAGTCGGGCTTGCACTTAGACATTACGAATCCTCGTATTTAAGATATCGAGCGTCCATTAATTATTTAGAGCATTACATTGCTTAAAATAATTAATATCTTTAATTCCTTAAGTAGTAACACTCAACCTTATTATTGTACTTGAGCTAACTCAACTGCGGGGTTTAGTACAATAAACCTTTGAGCTCCTTAAGGGACGTCATCATCCTAAACGGATACGGTGACTCGATCTGGATAACTAGCATGACATACAAGCACCGCCACCACCCAAGATACGGAGAATATTGGGTTAGAACATATAACCCTCACCCATAGTGATGGTCAGCAACTCATACTCACCTAATACCTTATCGAGATTTAGATCATCGTAAGTCACCGAGATCTGGGTTCTTCACTACGGTCGATAGAAGAACTTATCTCACCGTGATCCTTCAATACGCCGAGACGCGTCAAAGCATAGATAAGTAACCAAGTCAAGTCACTTATCTATACCGCATTTATACCAACAACTCGTCCTCAAGTTGTCTCGGTTTGTGAAACTTTTATATCTCATTAAGCTTGACCAATCATACGGACTTACGTGATCTTCTACACACCGTATGTTCTAACTTATATATGAGATAAGGGGACACAAATATATGCAATCAAGTAATCAAATCAGATAGGAGATTGTAATAGTGGTAACAGGAAGCATTGTATACAAGCTCAACCAAAACTGCTTTCAGTATACAACTCCAACACTTTCTCTCTATGTGTTTGGTCGCCTTGTGGGTCCGTGGTTCCTTCGAGTTTACCACTGCACCTGAGTTATCACAGTACACTATGATACTCTTAGGCAAACGAGGTACCACATCTAGATCCATGAGGTAGTTCTTGAACCATACCGCCTCTTTAGCAGCCTCCGAAGAGGCTACATATTCGGCTTCCATCGTAGAGTCCGCAATGCATTGTTGCTTTGAACTCCGCCAAGATACGGCTCCTCCTCCCAAGGTAAACACCTAGCTTGAGGTAGACTTTTTCTCGTCACGGTCAGCTTGGAAATCCGAGTTTGAATAACTCAAAGGCATCAGACTATCTGCTTGGTAAACTAGCTTATAATCTCGAGTCATTTTCAGGTACTTGAGTATATGCTTTTCCGCAGTCCAATGAGCTTTTCCAGGGTTAGACTGATATCTAGCTACTATGCCTATCGCATAGCAGATATCGGGTCTCGTACATAACATTGTATACATGAGACTTCCTACGGCGGAAGCGTAAGGAACTTGTCTCATTTCCTCTATCTCATTTGCAGTCTTAGGTGATTGCTCCTTAGATAAAGAACTCCATGTCTGAAGGGTAGCAATCCCTTCTTGGAGTTCTGCATGCTAAAACCGAGTAATCACAGTATCAATGTAAGACGCCTGAGATAAGCTCAACATTTTTCTCTTGCGATCTCGGTAAAACTTGATCCCAAGAATGTACGCTGCATCTCCTAAGTCTTTCATTTGAAACTGATCGGATAACCAACTCTTTACGTATGATAACATCTTCACGTTGTTGCCAAGTAGAAGAATGTCATCTATGTAAAGTTCAAGAAATACCACGTCACCATTGACATCCAAATGATACACACAACTCTCGCTAGACAACCTGGTAAATCCATAGGACTTTACCACCTCGTCAAATCGTAAGTTCCATGATCGGGAAGCTTGCTTAAGTCCATAAATGGACTTCTTAAGCTTCCATACTAGATGCTCTTCACCCTTCACCACATAACCTTTGGGTTGCTGCATATAGATGTCTCTACCTTCTTCAAGGTAACCGTTTAGAAAAGCGGTTTTGACATCCATTTTCCAAACCTCAAGGTTTAGGGTGAGCTGCTATGGCCCGAAGAATTCTGATGGACTTGAGCATTGCTACAGGCGAAAAGGTCTCATCGAAATCGATGCCGTCAATCTGAGTATTCCTTTTCATCACAAGCCTGGCTTTAAAAGCCGAAACCTCTCCATCTGAATCTCTCTTCATCTTGTATACCCACTTACTACATATGGCTTCCTTACCATCTGATAGAGGTGTTTTCTCATATACATTCATAGCTGTTATGGACTCAATTTCTAAATCCATAGCGGTATGACATGATCTTGCATTTGTGTCTTGTATCGCCTCGTTGTATGTCCATGGGTCGATTACAACCTGCTAGTTTCCTGGGATTAAATCCGAAGATTCGCCCACGAACATAAATCACTCGGGTTGACGAACAACCCTCCCATTACGACGAGGCGCTACTGGCACAATGGCAATGGTGGGTGCAACAACCTGTGGTTCTCTATCTTGCACAACTTGCTGGGTAGGTACCACTTGTACGGTCGGTATCTCTAGTGGAACTCGATCCACTTTAATTTCTTGAAGTATCTGATGTCGATCCCTCCCGCTAGACACGACATCTCGTACCTTTGGTCTAATCGGTGGCGGAATACGATCATCTTCTGATTCTTGAAGTATGATTTCAACTTTGGATTTGTGGTTCTTCATGTAGTTATCTTCTAAGAATCGGGCGTTAGTGCTAATAACGATCTACTAATCCTTAGGACTATAGAAATAACCACCTTTCGTTCCTCTAGGATAACCAATAAACAGTCTTACTTCAATCTAGCCTATATCTTGTTCAGCACTGGACTGCCCCATATCCTTATATGGCTTAAACTAGGCTTGCGCCCAAACCATAACTCGAAAGGGGTTTTATCAACTGATTTGGATGGTACTAGATTGAGCAAATATACCGTTGTTTCTAAGGCATATCCCCAGAACAAAATAGGCAATGTTGCATAACTCATCATAGATCTAACCATTTCTAAGAGAGTCATATTTCTTCGCTCTAACACACCATTTTGCTGTGGTGTGCCCGGTGTAGTGAGCTGGGATGTAATCCCACACTGCACCAAATAGTCCATGAACTCGTTACTGAGGTATTCTCCACCGCGATCAGACCGCAGTGACTTGATACTCTTACCTAGCTTCGTCTCCACTTCTGCCTTAAATTCTTTGAATTTCTCAAAGCATTCAGATTTGCGGTGAAACAGGTATATGTATCCGTACCTTGAGTAATCGTCAATGAAAGTGACAAAATACTCGTACCCTCCATGAGCTTGTGTGGACATTGGTCCACACAGGTCAGAATGGACTAGATCCAACACTTCTTTGGCTCTATATCCCTTCGCTTTGAAAGGTCTGGTCGACATATTTCCTTCTATACAGGATTCGCAGACTGGGAACGGAATAACCGTAATTTTACCCAATGCTCCATTCTTAGCCAGTCTTTGGATCTTATTTAGATTGATGTGACATAATATAAGATGCCAAAGGAATATGGTGTCATTTAGCGAAGAAAACTTCATCTTCTTAAGGTTTGATGTAGATACAACATAATTAAAGGTATTATGTTTAGCAGAAATAGTATAAAGCGAATTATATAAAGTGCCTCCACAGATAATTTCGTCATTTCTTATGATAGAAACACCACTAATAAAAACAACAGAATATCCATGTATAAAGTTTGGAAACCGAAATAATGTTTCGCCGAAACTCCGGCACATATAAAACGTCTTTTAATGCTAAAACTGTCATATCAAAACATAAAGAAACATCTCCGACTGCAACGGCCTCGACTTTCGCCGTGTTGCCCATGGAGATCATTATCTCACCATCAAATAACTCCCTTGTCCGCAGGAACCCCTGCAAGGTGTAACAAACATGATCAGTCGTACCCGTATCTACAACCTATGAATGAGTAGAACAAGTCGTTAAACATGTTTCCATTACTAAAGCAAATGGCGTACCTTGAGCCTTGAGCATGGGGCACTTAGCCTTCCAATGCCCAGTCTTACCGCACTTGAAGCACATGCCCCTCTCTTTTGGCTTTTTCAAGCCTCCGGTAGCCACCATGTTCTTGCTCCCACTAGCTTCCTTGCCTC
The DNA here is from genome assembly GCA_036937905.1 of Salvia rosmarinus. Taxonomy (NCBI): domain Eukaryota; kingdom Viridiplantae; phylum Streptophyta; class Magnoliopsida; order Lamiales; family Lamiaceae; genus Salvia; species Salvia rosmarinus. The sequence goes on from CM072814.1 coordinate 52,087,617, forward strand.
TACCACCTTTGGCACCCATTTTTCTTCTTCCACTTTTCAATGAAAAAATTGGGCCCTTAGATGTGCTAGCAAGGGCATGTGCTCCTTTTCTCATGACACCTTCCGTGGTCATGAGATCATTTAGCAACTGACTAAATGTATACTCGGTTTTGTTCATGATCGCGTTCACGCGAAAGTTCTCAAAAGACTTGGGCAGTGTGTTAAGGATGATTTCGACCTTGGCTTCGCCGTCGATACATCCTCCCAACTGATCAAGACTATCCATGAGATGAGTCATGTAACCTGTTCATGGACCGACCTTCCTTCTTCCATCCTACACGCCAAGATTTCTCTCATTGTGCGGAAATGGACTGTCCGATCCGCCTACCCAAACTTACTCTCGAGACTTGACCATATTTCAGTCGCGTGTACCATCGACTGATGCTGCAGCTGCAAGCCTTTGGACATAGTAGTCAACATATAGCATTTGGCCATATTATTTGACTTATGCCAAAGTCTGCTTGACTCTCGCTGCTCATTTGTCGATGCGTCAGTAAGGGTATCGGGTTTGAGAGTAGTGAGAACAAACATGTGTTCTTATGTGATAAGAACATTTTCTATGTTTCGTTTTCACTCGATAAAATTTGGACCGGATAGAGGATTTTGTGCGAGCATATTGATAATCGGTGTAAGAGACATATCTAAAAACTAATGTAAACTCATAAGCATATGATCACACATAATTTGTAAAAATAATATTGTAACCTTTTGATAAAACAATATTAGTTGAAATCTCCAATCGCCCAATAAATCCCACATGAAAGCCACGCGTGTGGACGTTTACACATGAACTCCTCGACCAGACTAAAATATACATTTTAGTCGTTTAATTTCAATCCATGTCAACTTATCCTTATAAAAAATGAAATTAATGATTAGACCTTACTAGACCACATCACCATCGCAAGAAGGGACTTCGCGGAAAGTTGTACTTGAGGTGATGCCTAAGCAATGACCACAATTTGGACAGCAGATAATGAATTCTTATAATTGACATACAGTAAAACCTCTATAAATTAATATCCTTGGGACTATGGAATTTTATTAATTTAGAGAGATATTAATATATCGATAAATTAATAATTTATTAATTAAAAGAGAGACTTTTTAAATTCAACAAATTTGCCACCTAACATGACATCAAAGATTCAACCATGTGATGCAGGAATAATTAGAGCTTTCAAGATGCACTGTCGTAGGAGATTCTACAAAAATATATTGGAAGGTCATGAGTTGAGGCTATCTACTCCTGAAAAGATTAATGTTTTAGATGCCATCAATTTTGCAGTCTCCGCTTGGACAACCAATGTTTCTTAAGTGTCAATAGCAAATTGCTTTAGGCATTGCAAAATCCGTTCAAATGAAGAAATCTCACGCGACTCAAGTGAGACAAATTTTGAAGAAAATCTACATGAGCTTGAGAATATGATCAAGGATGTTGGTTATCGCAATAAAATGGACGTCAACAAACTGATGGACTATTCGGGCGAAAATGATGAATGTGCAATGGTTCAAAATTTAGAGGAATTGTTGCTGATATTATTGAAGATCCTACTAATGACGAGGCTGAAGATGACTCAGTACCGCTGGAACCAGTCACGAGAAAGGAGGCTTTGAGTGAGACAACAACTCTTCATAATTTTTTTGTTGCAGCTAGAGAACTCGACACCGGAACTCTTGGCAGCCATTAAAAAAGTTAGGGATGAAATCCAATTAGATTTAAATTGTAAGAAAAATCAAGTAACAATTGATTCATATTCTAGCAAATTACCATAATATTTATAATTTTTTTAATATTTATGAATTATTAATTTAGAATTTTGATGGGACCTAATATTTATAAAGGGATTTTCCGAAAACTTATTATTTTATTATCTTATCGAAATTGATGATTTTTTATAAAGGCCCAAGTCGGGACCAGAAGATTTTATTATTTTAGAGAGATTATTAATTTATCGAGTATTAATTTATAGAGGTTTTACCATACTCACTCGGACCATACCGCTTCCAATTCAAAATGTTTTGTCATCTTATTTTAAATCTATCTCTAGAGAACTTATGAAAATCGCATATGCAAGCCACGCGTGTGGACGTTTACATATGAAACTCCCACTTCTCAATAGATTAAAATGTTTTATTTAGAAATCTCATCTCACAAACTTATGATAAACAGTGCAAGCAAGCCACGCGTGTGGACGTTTACTCACAGTGCGTACCACTTTGTTTAGAGATCAAAAAGTAGAGGTCTTGACATCTTTAATTTAAAAAATTAATATGTCGGGTTTCTTGCTTAATCTTTTGTTTTAAAAGGTTTGTCCATGCAGATAACGTAATCCTAGCATACTTTCTATATAACTCAACATGTAAAACATGCTCGCAGAATTCTAAAACATGCTTCAAAACACGATAAACCTAGCATGCTCGTTATACGTATCCAATCACGAAAATATATTACATGTTCATCTACATAATTAAACATATATAGCATGTTCCTGCATAATTTAAACATCCACGACATGCTTTGAACGATAAAAATAAAATAAATTCGTTCATCGCGGTCCACTCGTGGATCCTATACTTCCTTGCCTAATTTATTACATAAATTTGTAAAGTACAGATCTTCAAAAAAAATCTCAAAACGGGCCTCGCGTGCACGGGCTGGACTCGTCAAAACTGGATTTGGGCCGAAAATTTGAAAACGGGCGGAGCGATGAATCGGGCCGGGCCGGGCGGCCGGTCGTAATCTGAACGGGTCAAAATTTGGGTGCAGGCCAAAGCGGGCGGGTCGGCCCAGTGGATCGGGCAGCGAGCTGAGTGCTGACCCATGCGCACGCCTAGCCGCACACTGCCGTCGCCCAGCCTACTTTGTCTCACCCTACCTCGTCGCGTGCCGTCGCCCCATCTGGCCGAGATATTCTGCTGAGTAATCTGCATGCAGGTACCCAAATCTACCGAGAAAACTTGCGTGCAACTCGCTACCGTCGCCCATCGTCTTTGCCGAGAAGCTGTCGAGGAGGCGCGGGCGAGCTGCCAAGCGTGCGTGTGGGTCTATGTGTAGAATGCGTGCCCTGTCGTGCGCATCCGCCCAGCCTTACCCGAGCCCCCGCACGCTGCCGAAACCACCGAGCGCTGTCGACATCTACCGAGAAACTCGCGCGTGCATGTCCAACGACGAGGCGTGCCGAGCCGCCGCACGAGAACCGCGTACCCCACACACCCAATAGACGACTCTCGCCGAGAGCTCCCGCACGCCCGTCTGCCGCTATCCGCCCGATGCTATCGAAGCTCGGGCGTAGCTACCGAGCGGCATGCTGCGAGCACCGAGCATGCTCGGCGGTCCGTCGCCCGCATGCCCTCGCGCTATGCGTCCGGCTTTCGGCCGGTCTCTCGTCGCACCGTGCGACGGGACTCTGTCATCTTGTTCTTCGTGTTTTTCGTCTTTGTTCCTCTTTTACAGATTAGATTTACAAAAAAAATCCTAATCTAACCACGGATTTTCTCATGGTGAAAAACAAAATCCGACAAAAAATAAAAACGAGCCACGATGAACGATAGATCCACAATTAATTAATTGTGCACGTAATGATCAAACGTGAATTAATCCAACAAAGCCAAGATACTGATCCGAGTCTCTGATACCAATTATAGGGAAAGCTGATTTTAACTCTCTCCCGATGATCAATCTTGGATGTTTAATTCACCATACATTGATTATATACCTAGCATGCACCTATATAATTAATTGCAACACATAAGTGTTTTCTCGTGTTCACCTCTGAACTTATCGGACAAGGAATCAGATCAAGACTCGTGCTTTGATCTTTTGGACTATATCCCGTTTGCTAAAACTCTAATGCCTAGTGAGAGCAATCTATGGAGAGTACTACAAAAATTCGCCTTCTTCCTCACACTTGGAAATTTTGCAAATCACAATAATTACACTATAATTTTCGAAAATCACTTTAGCATTAGGATACACTGATTTTCTCTCACCTTATATTTGTAATGCAACCCTAGAATCCTATTAGGATAGGATCTCTGCATATCTAATAAATATAATAATATATTTTCAGATAGAGAGGATCAGAACAGAATCCCATTGGGATTCTAATGAGGTGGACGAAAATTAGCAGCTCCGGGTCTTGATGGGCTAGGCCAGAGATCAAATGCAAGGAATAAAGATGGGCCTCAAATAAATTAATTATCTTATGTTCAGCCCAGAACATAAATTAATTCATAAAAATTTATTCATGCCACTAGAGAATAAATGCTGACTTACCCAATTACTTCTGAAGTTGAGTCGGGCTTGCACTTAGACTTCACGAACCCCCGTATTTAAGATATTGTACGTCCATTAATTATTTATAACGTTATGACTGCTTAAAATAATTAATCTCTTTAATTCCTTAAGTAGTACCACTCAACCTTGTTATTGTAATAACTCAACTAGCAGGGTTTAGTACAATAAACATTTTGAGCTCCTTAAGGGAACGTCATCATCCTAAACGGATACGATGACTCGATACAGGCAACTAGCATGACGTACAAGCATTGTCACCACCCAAGATGCGGAGAATATTGGGTTATCTAATTTAACCCTCACCTATGACAAGTCAAACTGATGGTCAGCAACTCATACTCACCTAATACCTTATCGAGGTTTAGATCAACGTAAAGTCACTGAGATCTAGGTTCTTCACGACGGCCAGATAGAAGAGCTCATCTCATTATGATCCATCAATACGTTAGAGACGTATCAGTATAGACAAGCAACAAAGTCAAGTCACTTCTTATCTATACCTCAGCCTATACCGACAACTCGTCCTAAAGTTGTCTCAGCTGTGATCCTTTTTATTTCTCATTAAGCTTGACCAATCATATAGACTTCTGTGATCTTATACACATTGTATAATCTAACTTATATATGAGATAAATGGACATACTTATGCAATCAAGTAAACAATTCAGATAGGAGATTGTAATAGTGGTAACATGAATAATTGTATACAAGCTCAACCAAAACTACTTCCAATATACAAATCCAACAATAAGTTGTAGTATAAATAAGAAGTAACTTGACTTGGTTGCTTCTCTATGCTGGTACATCAATACGTATTGATGAATCATAGTGATATGAGTTCTTCTATCTGACCATCATGAAGAACCTAAATCTCGGTGACTTTACGTGATCTAAACTTCTATAAGGTTTCAGGTAAATATGAGTTACTGACCATCACTTTGACTTGTTATGGGTGGGGATTACATGAGATAAACAAATATTATCCGCATCTTGGGTGGTGCTAATACTTGTATGTCATGTTGATTATTTATATCGAGTCACCGTATCTGTTTAGGATGATGATGTCCCCTTGAGGAGCTCAAAAGGTTTTTTGTACTAAACCATGTAGGTTGAGTTAGCTCAAGTACAATAATAAGGTTGAGTTGTACTACTTAGGGAATTATTAAGAGGTTAATTATTTTAAGCTCAGATACTATAAATAATTAATAGACATGCAATATCTTAAATACATGGAGTTGTAAGTCTAAGTACAAGCATACTCAACTTCGGTAATAAAGTGGTAAATAAACACTTATTTTCTAGTGGAATGAATAAATATTTATGAATTAATTTATGTTCTGGAATGAACATAAGATAGTGAATTCATATTAGACCATCTTTATTCCTTGTATTTGATCCTTAGGCTGGCCCACTAAGATCTATTACTAAGGTAATTTTCGGCCACCCCTCTACAGTCACATTTGTGTTTTGATAATTATATTATTTATTTAATACATATCCTAGTCTAGATATATATTATCTGATATCAAAAGATATTAAGAGATAATTATTATAGAAAGGAATTATCTTCAGGAGAGAAGATAATTATTGTATTTATTACATGTGCTAAAGTCCTATCACATCAGGATTCTAGGGAGAGCACCATAAATATATGGTAGGAGAAAATCAGTTATATCCTCATAATAAAGATTTTCGAAAATCGCAAGCATAAGAAAGGGACGAAAATTTTGATGTTCTTCATATATTACTCTCAATCAGTATTGAAGATCAGACATCCGGGACACAGTCCACAAGATCAAAGCTGGAGACAGTCATTCATCAGAGTTGCCAGGTAAGTACGTGAGAACACCTATGTGTTGTAATTAATTATATATAAGCATGTCGGGCATATAATCAATGTATGGTGGATTATAATTCAAGATAGATCATTGGGAGCAAGGAAAAATCAGATTTCCCATCAGTTGTAGGCATAGAAAGCGATGTACTATAATTTAACGGGAAGAATCCAAACGAAAAATAGATCGGATGTGATTGGTGTTTTCCAACGATACTATTCATCGTCTATTTTATAAATACGTAATGAAATCCAACGTTGAAAGGTTACTAAGATTACAAAGACTAAAACATTGTGCATTCAAATATACAAGCTTTCAAAGCTCAACCAATAAATGTCGAAGAAGAAAATTTTACAAAGTTATCAGTAAATCCTAAGAGCGTAAATATACATATTAGCTCAGGATTTCAACATACATTCCATTAGATTTTAGGCTTTTCTTTGTATAAATCTTATGCCTAGATTTGGATAAACTCTTGCCTCTGACAGTTAATCCTTAAGTTGAAAAAACTCAAACCTCTATAACTAGGAGTTAGAAGAAGAAGGCAAGTACGCAGCAAAATGTTAGCTGCTGAAAGCCTGCACCCGTAAGAAAGTTGTTAGGTTTCTTGCACTGGTAAACAAGTAGTTAGGTTCCTTGCACTCGTAAACATTAGATTAGGTTGCTTGCACCCGTAAGCAAGTGGTAAGATTTTCTTGGACCCGTAAGAGAAAGAAGGACGACAAGTGAGTCGGGGTAAAAATAAGGATAAGTTCTATACTTGGATATTCTTGCACCCGCAAGCAAGCTAATCTCAGTTAGTGGATTGTCTGATTTATCATACTATGGACGTAGGAGTTGATCTCTCTGAACCACGTAAAATTCTAAGTGTGCTCCCTTTCAAATTGCTATTTAAATTATATTTCATTGAACTATCATCATTAGCACATTTATCACAATACTAATTTAAAATCTCTATTAGTAGTCTTTTGCTATTGAAGAAAAAATTAAAATTGACTAAGCTATTATTTACCTAAGTTTTTTTTAAGCCCGTTTTAGTAAGGCAAAATATAACCATCATATTCCGCACCTAAGTTAGTTATCAGTTCAACTGATCAACTGATAAGTAATTAATAGGATTGCTAACTGACCACACTCAGTATAAGATTCCCCTTTGCTGAACTGATCATTAGTACCGACTGACCTCAGTTACCCGATATCTACTAATCCAATAGAAGGTTAAGTCATATTAGAAAAACTTTTAATTTGTCTTTACTGGTGTATCCCCTCCATACACCAGTACGACCCCACTCGAGACCATCATCAAATAAATAGTAAGTCAATGAAAAATCACTCTTCACTTTCCTGCGCAACTTTGTCATTTTAATTTTTGTTTTAACTAATGGAATTACTTGAACACTTCAAATAAATGAAACGAGTAAAAGAAACAGATAGATTTATCCTTGCTCCAATCAAATTACAAACGAATTTAAGTCACTTAAGTGGAAGCTTCTAAATTTCGTATTTTTCTCGAGACTTAACAAGTAAGCCTTTAAATGAGGGCTCAAGACCTCATTCATTGTAATAACCCGAAAAATTTAAAACTTTTATTAGTGATGCTTAAACCAATTACTTGTGGTGTTTAGACCTTAATTATGTTTAAGGTAACCAACGAAACGAATTAGAATCGATTCGGAGATCGAAAACTAGAGAAATCAAAAACTAGTGACTAGTCCTACCGGATTAAGGTTTTCTGAATAGTCTGAACATAGAATGAAAGATCGAGAATGAATCTCAAAAAAATGATTCCATTTCTAGAATCTTCTCACGAAAACATATGAGAAGCCAAAGAATTGGAATTTTCGGACATGCTTGCCCGGTCAGTCTCAAAAGTACTATTCACGAGCCGGATCAACTTCCAGTCCGTGCTAATCATGAAAATTAATGATAACAATAAAAATCATGGAGGAATATATTATTATGAATTTAGAATTCATAAGAATCAATTTTTGAACGAAATTCCTGAAGAACTTAACCGAACGCCGGGAATATATACCGGAAAAACCCTAAACTGATCCGAACGAATCGAAACTCGAACCAAAGGTCTAAATAAATAAGAAATGATTTATAAGACTCAAATTAATTATGAAAGCTCAAGAATTCAATAGAATTTCGAATAAGCATAATTTAATCGTCGGACGTTGTTTTTCCGCGATAATTCGGAATTGACTTACCAGATGCCATCCGAACTTCATGAAATTATTATAAACTATGAAATAATTCTTTTAAGGCTATTTAAGAAAATAAAACCTTAAGATTCTGATAAATCAATCGAAAACGCGATAAAACTTAAAGAATCGGTATTAACATGCCAAATCGGGTAATTTGACTAGTCTTCTCCCAACCACCACAATGGATCACTCATATAGGCTCCCAACAACCATTTTCTGCCATTTTTACAGAGCCAAAAACCGTTCTCTCTCTCTCTCTATTTTGAAAATTTTCTCTCTTTTGTTCTTCAAGTTTTTAAGCTTTAATCATCCATTTCAACCCATTCCAACTCTCAAAATAAGTTTCTAAGACCATAAAAAGGTAGTATTCATCATCCTCTTCCATCCTAATGAAGTGGAATTTTTTTAGATTTTTTTTCTTTTGAAACCCTAGTTTCGACCCCTTCAAATTTGGTGGCTTTTGAGCCACCAAATGCTCTCAAGCCATGAATGAAATATGCTTATAAATATGTTCTAAGGTTGTGTTTAAAATTTGGGAATTTTTGGAGCATGTTTGTTATTTTTAAAATTTTGTTAGAATTTTTTTTATAGAAGATAAAGCATGTTCTTGTGAATATTATTTCATATTATTGGTTATTGATGTGTTAGAAGCATATAGGATTAAGATGAGAATTTTGAATTATTTCTTCTATTTTTTTAAAGAGGCGAATATATATATATGTATTTTTAGGCCATTGTTTTGATTTTATTTGTTGAAAATAGTTGAGATATAGTGTTTAATATATGATATGAACATCATATATTAATCTTGAAAGTATTGAAACACATCTCCTATTTTCTTCAAGAAGGCCGATATATATATATATATATATATATATATATATATATATATATATATATATATATATATATTTGTTTGATTTTATTAGTTGAAAATAGTTGAGATATAGTGTTTAATATATGATATGAACATCATATATTAATCTTGAAATTATTGAAACACATCTCCTATTTCTTCAAGAAAACCGAAACATATATATAAATTTTGGAAATTATTTTGATTTTATTTGTTGAAAAATAGTTGAGGTATATTGTTTAATATATGATATGAATATCATATATTAATCTTGAAAGTTTTGAGACACTACTCCTATTTTTTTATATGGACCGAAACTATATATATGTATTTTAGGATTTATTTGATTTTTATTTGTTGAAAATATTATGATATGTGATGTTTAGAAATAATATGAACCTAATATACATTGTTGAAAATTTATGGAACACATATACAATATATGTGTGAGGACAAAAAGAATTCCAAGCATTTAATTCATATTATAAATATTTAGTTGAGGTTTAAAGTTAATATCACATGTTTATTGCATATTATAAACATATGGTGAAGTGAATGGAATTTATTGAATATATATATGTATATATATTATAATTAAATATACATGCAGTAAAAAGCATGTGTTTTAATTTTAATGTATGATATGAGATGATATTTAATGTTTAATAGATGATATAAGCATGATATGATTTTTGTGGAATTTATTGAACACCAATGTTCAATAAATTGAAATTGCCGAAAATATAATACTTATTTACTCATGGTTTAAAATTTTAATTGATGATATTGAGTTGGAAATTAACTTCTATAGTATGATAGGAGTATAGCATGATTTTATTGAAATTATTGGATACTTATGCTAATTATCGAAAATATAGCAAAATGGTTAAGTATGAGTTTATTTTAATTGTGAATGATGCCATGGTAGTTAATCTATATGTTAAAATGAATGGTATATGATTATGATGAATGAATGGAACACTCATGCACACATACACAATGATTGTATATTGTGTTAGAAAGTTAGAGTTTTCTAATGCTTTAGTATAATATATGTTGTGTATGGTGTTGGATGATGTCGTATGGTTTATTTACGTTATACCGACAAACAAAACCTCAAACGTAAACAACATAGTACTTTATGTACGGGAATCCAAAAAAAGAATCGACAAATTTCGATAACTTAAGAAGGAATTAATGAGAATCGAAGTTAGACACAAATGTATGGTTGTCTATTGATAATAGGATACTCAAACGTGAGTTCCTAAGTAAAGAAACCAAAAGCCGACTTACAACGTTAATGCTCAACAATGATAACCTAATACGATATTAGATTGAGCGTTAAGACGACTCGATACGAATAGCGATTATATAATGTACACACTCTCCGACGAGTTAAGAGAAACAAATAATGTCGAAAAGTGTAAGTTAAGATTCAAACATAAGATGTCAATCCTTATGTCTCAAAGGTCGAGTTAGTATTCACGAAAAACTCCATTAATTCCTAAGTATTTACTTACGCGTTGGTATGAGGTATCTAGAATCATAAGTCAAGATCTCCTTTCATTCGTCGTGTTAATACGACAAGTCGTCAAACATAACCTACTAGGACGTAACTATAATTGTTAAGTCTAGTTAGTGGCTTGAGAATATCCTAATATACAAATCATAACTTGGAGATTAACAATCTATAACGTAATAACGTTTAGAAGAACACTAAGGCTAGAGTCGAGGATAGACTCAGAGTATATGACTCATGAGTTGAGGTTCATCTATGAATGATGAAGTAATTTAGTTTGGAATTTGAGAATATAAGATAATAGAAATTATCTTAAGACCATCACATGAAATCATAAAGAAACCCTAATTGGGAACTTTAAGTCGTAATTTATAAACGACCCTCGATCAATAGAAAGAATCTAAGAAAGACTATTTTTCTTATGAAGGGTTTGATCATACGTAGTTGCCGAGGAAGGACACTCACACCTTACCCCACTTAGAACTATTAACTTCGGACTAGCAGGTGGGCTCTCTTGAAACAAAAATGATATGCATATCTATCTCAAAGCATGATTTACAAAAGCTTTACGAAATATTATTACATAAACTGTTATTGACTGCCAAATGTTTTTGTTTTGTTGTGATCCTATCTGAGATTGGTGTATCCAATGCGGTATGTGAATGTGTTGGTCCACCAACGTTAAAAAAGGGTAACGATCGGATCCGACTTAGTTAAGGACTAACTCGGATTGTGTACACGTGTGACTGTTTGTTAAGGTTAACTACCTCGATCGGTCACGGTGACTATGTATAGGTGGCCACCTCCATAGTGCGCGAATGAATGAATGAATTAATGATCAGATATGGAACAATGTGGATGAAATAGTCCAGTCGGACACTTTTGGAAAATGATAAAATATTTGATAGGCATGAGTCTTTTCAACTAAAATCCTCATGCGTTATCGTGAGCAATTCAATAACTTTACAAAGAAAATATTTTCGGCAATGAGTCCACTGAGTACTTTTGTACTTAGCCCTGCATCTCGTTTTTTATGTGCAGGTTGAGCAGGGATTGACGATGAGTGCGAGATGGTGCAGAGTGGCAGGTGTTTTGTTGGTATAATAGAAAGGATTTCTAGAACCTTGGGCATGTATCGTCATATGCATGTCCACACGTTTTTATTGCCAAACTCTGATATTGTTTTGTGCCTTTAGTTATAACTGTTATTCATTTCCATATTGAACTTGAGGTCGTACCTCATTCCTTGAATTACGCCCTGACTGGGTTATATTTAGATATTGAATCTTTTGGCAAGTCCTTCGTGACTTGGGTTCGTATTGAAACAGCTCATTCCTTCAGTTCATGCATTTATGAGTAGCTTATTGGTTAATTGTATTGTTTTAGTTATGTGTGTATCCGCTGCATTATCATACCAGTGGCGATCCGTTTAATCCGTACTTCCTTGAGAAGTCGGGTCGTCACATTCATCTTCGACCCCCACCAAAACTGCCCCATATAGAGATAAAGAGAGAAAGAAATAAAAGTAGGGCTGACAATTCGTGCATGTCGGGTCATTATCGTGTCGACACGATAAGGCCAAACACGAATACGACCCATTTTAAGGATTTGTCCGATACGAATACTGACACGAATACAACACAAAAACGAATATGAAACAATTTCTTTCGTGTTGACATGACACGATAACGACACGACATGACACGAAACGACAAATTCAAATCAAAATTAGAAAATAAATTAATAAAAGAAATAAAAATATACAAAATATAATAAAATTAATATTAAATATATATAAGTATTATCGAATTATATGAAAACGACTCGATCCGACACGAACACGAATGCAACATGAAAATTATCGTGTTACACGAACACGACACAAAATTACGATAAGAACACGAACACGATATATAAAGCTGAACACTGACCCATTAATTTCGTGTATGTTTGTGTCGTGTTGAAAATTATCAGCCCTACAATAGAAGTATGTGCCCGACTTAGCTTCGTCCTTATGGTTTAAAAGATGAAAATCGAGCATGTAGGGGTGTGTGTATGTGTTTGGTCATAAGGGAAGAGGGAGGAAACGAACTCGAATGCTAGGACATCGTGAATTAATATTTTTCGTGTGTTTGTTTTGAGTGAGCACACCAAGTTCCATAGAAAGTTATGCACATTAGGATTTTAGGTTTGTTTTCTTATTATTTAAGCATGCTAGTCTTTTGCCCCATTTCTTGAACGAACCAAGTAGAAATCTATGATTTAGGATGATATATGAGCATGAAGAATTGATCTGAGATGTAATACCCCGTCTTTTTAAGCTTCATTTTGCATGGCACGTTTTTGAGAAAAGGTCAAAGGTTGACTTTTGTTTCGGTGATGCGATCGTCACGAAACCTCGAGGCGTTCTTGAAGAGTGTCTTATGACGAATTCATAGACACTAAGTATGCTGAGTTTTCGACCACCCATGAAGGTTTCGCACTCGGGAAGTTATCGAAAAACCGGACTTTTCATTGGTCTTTTAAAAGCATATCTTGTTTATAGTCATTGTGTCCGGTATTTTATTTCGTGTCCATGGGTACCAAGTTTGCTAAATTTGAGTCCGTTTGCAAAGTTGCATCGTTTTTGCTATTTTGAAAAAGCGGTCATTACAAGCAATGCTGACCCTCAATTTTCCTATAAATAGGAGGCTAGGGCCTTCATTTTCAACGCTCATTTCCTTCGTCTCTCCGTGTTTACGGAAGAGCCGAGCAGCTCAGTACTGCTGAAGTCACTGGAGAGTGGGGATCGGTAGGGAGGCTCGGCGGCGCCTATCATTACCGCCGAGCCACCACCGCCGATCAACCACCCCGGCAGCCCGTTTTCGGTTTTGTCCTTTTCTTGTTTTGATTCCGCCTTTTAGTAGATCGTATAGCATAGAACTCGGGTTTCTAAAGGACGAGGCGGAAAAGCCGGAGGCCGACCGATTGTCGAAACCGCCGCCCATTGCCGCCGATTTGGTGGCTGTTGGCCGCCGTTTGGTGGCCGACGGCCCACCTTTTGGCTACGGGTCCTTTAGGTTTTGAGTTCCGGGCTATGCATTCTACTAAAGTACCGATTCCGTTTTTCTGTTTTTCGCGTTTCTGCATGTCGGGATGTTTTCCGTTGCTTCGAGTTTTCTAAAGGAAGTACATGCCGGGTTATCCATTTTCAACGTCGTTTGTCATTCCATGTTAGATCGTTATGCATATTGCTTATGTTTCCATTTTCATGCATCGATTTTGGATGGTTTATCCCAGATCCGAGGATAGCATCGATTTTGAAGCTTCTTCGCTGCTAAGATTTGAGTCAACTTGCATGCATGCATATTTTGAAGGTACCCTATTATAGGTCTTGATGCCCTGAATATATTTCCCTTCTGCATCGAGTTGATTTGAAAACCCGGAGAGTGCCAAATGTGGGTTCAGAAAGTCGAAAACCCTAATTTTGCTACGATCGTCGTTTGGATCACGTTGTTGCTTTGCTTTGTGGGAAGTAACCCCAAAAGTTGTTCCGTCTTGTTACCAGGTACCTACCAGTGCGATCGGTGAAGTCATCGGATCCGTAGATATCTCTCGGTTGACGTTTTAAATGCTCGAGTTGGGTTATATATGCTTATTTTGAGTTATTTACTCTGATATTTCAAAATAAAACATGTACGCCGTAAAATGTTTTGTGAAATTATTACTGTTCTCTGATCCAAGATATGGTTCTATCATGGTTGTGCACGGATCTCTATTCGTGGGTTGATCACCATCTTGAGTATTGATCATAAGGATAGACCCCGAACACGTGGTTATGGTTACGAAGCGGATAGACCCTAAGTCCACACGGAAAAAGTAATGAGGTGGTTATGGTTCGATGGGATTCAATCAAGTCCACACCGAGTTAGCCTACCGGATACGTTCGGGCGTAATGATTGGATATGTTCGGGCCGAATGATGTCATGTGACGGGTTTGGCGGGATACGTCCGAGCCGTGGTTCATGGTTCTATGATGGGAGTGTGATAATAACGGATCGTATCGAAAAATGAAAAATCTATTTTGCTTACTTAGAAGTGGATTTACGTTTAAAACCTTCTAAGGTAAGTGCTCTAAACACTGACCTCATGATTCTTTTGATTTATGATAAAACCCGGTGAGTGCGCTAGTACTCACCCCAAACTCTTTTCAAATCTTTTCACGGATGGAGGAGGGCCGGACGGGCGACGGCGGGGTGGAGCTGCGGGTTCTTCATGCTATGCTTCCGCGATGTTGTGTTATATACGTGCTCGATAACTATGTATTCTTGTCCCTTATTCGCTTTTCGATTGGGAACAAGATTTGTTATGTTATTCTCACGTGAGTCTCGATCTGAGCATGCTATGTGGTTGACCGGTCTAGTTGACGATGATGTAATGCTATTTTGTCTTCTTGCATTACTTATAAATAAACCGAGATCATGTTTTTCCGAGGTTATGATATCGATATTATTACATTGGTGGATTGTTTGTGCACCCTCCCTTCGTGATATGTCCTAGTTATAGAGGAGATCTTGCCCGATTTCATGGTCACATCTTCTTATCATGTATGTTATATGTATCCCTTCTTCCCCGCTTCTTAACCTCACCCCTAATCACACCCCGGCATCCGTGCCTTCCCTCGTGAATTGGGGCGTGACTGCTTGGTATCAGAGCAATGGTTTCTTGGCTTTGAGCTCTAGCTTTGTTATTTGATATCAAAGCAGTTTGTTTGCTTTATATCATGTGCGTTCTTGAAATTGAGTGTTTAGAACTTGTTCTTCTAAACTGTTCATCGTCTGACTACTACCTCACCACCGTCATCCGCCTCCTTTAAAAAGGGGATGAGGTATGTGTTTATTTGCTGATGCTTTATGTGGCTATGTGATGCTTGATATGATCTTGGTTTCATGTGCTTTGGCCTGGTAAGAGTTTACGTGATGTAAACGTGATGTGGACGAGGTATGGTTGGATGGTGATGTGGATGTGGAAGTGATTGTTGATGGAACAAAGGGCCGTGTGGGCGTGATATGAAAATCGTTTATATGATATGATGTGATTAATGTGATCACGTATGGTTGATGTAAGTCTATGTGTTTACATAGCAATATATTGTTGATTGAAAATCTTGTTTATTTTGATAAACGAGTGCTTGTAAGTGAATCTCAGATTTGCTACGTGATTATATCGATATTGATATTGATATGTGTTGAAATGAACATGTGTATAAGACATGAATACCGGATGATGGGATGGTAAAGGAAACGTGAATATTTGTTGTTGTTTTATGGTGAACTAACATGTAGGTTTATGGATATTGATGGCCCGCACAACGTTGGTTAAGATCTCACAGAATGGATGAGCATATCCAAGTAAATTCGTGGAATGTACCCGAATATTCATGAGCCATTGGGAGTATTTCAGGAAGATTTGTTGGGTTATGGAGGAAGGTTCGAGGCAGTGGGAAAGTGTCGAATCTGAGGCCTATTATCGGATGGCGAAAGGCTACCGACGGGATGGCAACCATGGGCGAAAGCGAGGACATGTGTTGTTGAGACGGATCCTATCACGAGGCACCTTACCTTGGACTTTACTGAGTTCGCTGCTCGAGTATGGAGACAGTGGACAGACCACCGAGGTATACCATCTGAGGATGATGTGATAGCAAGGCATGTTCGAGGACCGATCCAGATTGATGATAGGGATGATGTTCCCGAAGAGCCATTGGGAGAACAACCATCAATCAGGCGATCGCCAGTGCAACAGGATACACCAGTCACTACACCTCCATCGACGATCCTTACCTTCCGGAGGACCCGGAATGACTTTGAGGCAGGAACTTCCAGGACGAGAGGTATTGTCCGTCCGACAGTGGCAACGAAGAAGCCCAGGATCAGGATCTTCATGCCACCGAATCGATCCGCATCCAGGGAAGACGACTCTGAGGAAGAAGAGGAGGACCCAGATGAGAACGAGGAGGATAGTGAGGATTCGGAGGACCCGGTGATCCAGATAGCCGATGACTCTGATGAGGTTGGGCACATTGAGGAAGGGCAAGCGCCAGAGACAGGGACTCAGGCACAGCTTTCACCTGATACTCAGGCAATCAGAGCACAGCTTGGATGGGATCATACCCAAGAGAGGCTTGCTTCCATGCAGGATCGCTTTTCTGAAGCGGCAGCCCGAATTCAAGCCCTGATTGGAAGGGAAAGGGAAGATGAGGAGAGCAGAATGGAATGGCGGGACTAGCGGGAATAGTGGATGGATATGGAGGACAGAGATCTAGGTAGTCGGTGTGGTACGGTGGCGGTCGCAGAGTCTGCTAGAAGCATGGATGAGCGGCATCTTTTGACAGTGACCGGAGTCAGATTCTTTTGCTCACATCTGACCTTTTTGACTGACATACCTTGATCTTGTATTTTGACAGTCCTTCATGGACACTTGAATATTCTTCGATACTAACGCGCCTATGATGGGATGTTTATGTTTTGATGCTTATATGTGATATGAGCTATGCCGTGATGATATATGATCTATGATGTGTGATGATGATGTTATGTGAAATGCATGACGATGATATGTTGCGAGATTGCATGATTATATGTGATCGTCGTGATATGTGATATATGTGATGATATGTGATATGGGTGATGATATATGTTATGCGATGATACCCGGTTATCTATGCGAAAGCGTTTCTAATGTTTCAAACGTCGATGCGAATGCCGAGAACAAGGAACCGGAGGAACAATAATGTGGAAGAAGCTCAGAACCACCTTTGGTTCGGGTGACATGCGATCGAGAGTTTTCGCAGCGTAATCCCTACATTCGACGGTCTCGGCGAACCGATCGGCCGAGAACCGGATACGATCCACGAAGGATCTTGAATACATCGGTGCGAAGAAGCGTAAAAGCTGAATTGCGCGATCTTTCGACTAACCGATGAGGCTGATTTACGGTGGGAATCCGTGAGAAGGACCCTAACACCGGAGACAATGGGCAAGGTATCGTGGGAAGATTTGAGGAAGAACTCATGGAAAAGTACGTGCGGCGTTTACTGAGAGAAGGCAAACAGACTCGAATCTTCGTCGAGGAAGAAGGACGGTCACCAGTACGATCGCTCGCTCAATCGTCGTCACGTTATGCTACGCACTAGTTGGCACCGAGGTCGCCAGGCGCATGTGTTCGAGAGAGGACTCGCCCGAGATCGAATTTCGCTCGTCGACCGGGAGATCGACGATGCGCGATCCTCGAACCGGGCATTAAACATTGAGTCAATGTTGCCCCAGAAAGAACGATGCCACCGGACAGCCATCGGCGGAGGAAGAGGTAAGAGGAAATGGGAAGATCGAGGAAAGGCAATCGGTGTTCCAAGGAACCGAGGCGGTCGATGATTCCGAGGAATCAAGGCATTCAGAGAGAGAAAGCAACCTTGGGAAGGAATTTCCAACCCATGCGGCGGTGGAAAAACCTTGGTGCGAAATGCCAAAGGAATCATTTCGGCGAGTGCGGGCAAGGTAGCACCGAGTGCTATCGTTGTAAAGTCCGGACATTACGCCGAGATTGTCCGTTAGGAGGGCCAGCGGTGCACCGCCTTGATGGCGAGCATCCGGCTCCACGAGGCGTAATCATGCTCGCCGAGGACAAACAACGGAGCAGGAGGTCACCCTAGGCCGACAAACCAAAGGCCACCGCAGCAGCAAGGTGTACGCTTGAATCAAAGAGCAAGTGACTCAAGTTCCCGGAAATCTTGCGGTATAATCCATATGAGTGATATACCCGTTTCGCTTTGTTTGATATGAGAGCCTCACATTCTTTCGTTTCGAGAATCGCGTGTGAGAGGTTGGGTTTGGTACCCAAGAAATCACAGAGTACCACGAAATTAGCATCCCGTCGAGAAGTGCTAAAAGCAAAAGAGATATGCCGAACCGAAGTAGAAATCGTGAGCGAAGGTCCTTGTCAATTTGCATGTCATCGAATGGAAGATTTCGATGTCATCTTTAGCATGGATTGGTTGGAAAAGCACATGGCAACTATCGTTGTCTCGAGAGAAGTTGCTTTTCGGACAGCCGAAGGAGTGGAAGTTTGTTTCACGGCATAAGGATGGGTGTTTGCGTGCCAATGATCTCAACGACGAAGGCGGTGAGGATGATCGAAGGAAGTCTGTCAAACTTTCTTGGTAAGTTTGACAGGCACGATGAACAGCGCAAAGCGATTGCAAGAGGAGCGATGGTGTGTGAATATCCGGACGTGTTTCGAGGACTTGCGGGTTTACCACCGATAGACAAGTGGAATTCACTATTGATTTGGAACCGTGAGCAAGACTAGATCAAAGGCACCATACGTAATGGCACCTAAAGAATTGCAAGAACTGAAAGCGCAGATTGCAGGAGTTGTTGGATCTAGGTTTTATCCGACCCAGCGTGTCGCCGTGGGGGCCCGATTACGTTCGTCAAGAAGAAGGATGGGTCAATGCGGATGTGCATTGACTACGAGAGTGAATAAGTCGACGATCAAGAATGATATCCTCTTCCAAGGATCGACGATCTTTTGACCGGCTCAAAGGAGCGAGTGTCTTCTAAGATCGATTTGAGGTCGCTACCATCACCAAGATCGTGAAGGAGGACGCTGCGTAAGACCGCGTTCAGACGAGGTATGGGCACCACGAGTTCATCGTGATGCCGTTTGGTTTGACCAACGCGCCAATAGATCTTCATGGATCCGATGAATCGAGTTTTCCATCGATTCGGACGGCTTCGTCTTGGTTTTATCGATGATATTCTCATCTATTCCAAGAATGCGAGTTGCATAGAGAACACCTCCGCACTGCTCGGAAACGTTACGAGCAGAGAGGTTGTATGCCAAGTATAGCAAGCGCGAGTTTGGCTCAGAAGTAATGTTCCTTCGACACATCGTGTCTGCAGGAAGGAATCAAAGTCGACCCAGTGAAGGTTGAAGTAGTAGTAATAGCGGAAGGTTCCGACTAATGCCAATGAGGTTCAAGCTTTCTAGGCTTGGCGGATATTATAGGCGTTTCATCGAAGGGTTTTCGAAGTTGGCAAGGCCGACGACGCAATGACTCGTGAAAGGAATCAAGTTTTCATGGTCAAGCTTGTGAAGCAAGTTTCAAGAGTTAAAGAAGAAGCTAACAACCGCTCCAGTGTTAGCCGTGCCGGAAGGGAACGATGGGTTTGTGGTCTACACCGATGCATCCAAACTAGGTTTGGGTTGCGTTCTCATGCAGAACGGGAAGGTTATAGCTTACGCGTCTCGTCAGTTGAAACCGCACGAGTTGAGCTACCCAACTCACGATCTGGAGTTAGCGGCAGTCGTTCATGCGTTGAAGATTTGGAGGCACTATCTCTATGGAGTTAAGTGTGAAATCTTCACGGATCACAAGAGCCTCAAGTATTTCTTTGAACAAAAAGAGCTGAACATGAGGCAAAGGAGATGGCTAGAGTTGGTGAAGGATTATGATTGCTCTATCAGTTATCACCCGGGAAAAGCCAATGTCGTAGCAGATGCCCTTAGTCGCAAGTCGAGAGCGAAGTTGGGATATCTTCTTACGCAAGAGAAAGAGCTTATTCGAGATTTCGAGAAGCTCAGCCTGGAAGTGATTCATCCGCCGGAATCAGTGCAAGGATTCATCGCAGCTTTGACAGCTGAACCGGATCTAAGAGAAGCCATCGTGAGTCTTGAGCGAGGGCAATTCTGGAGAAGATGCGTTTGAAAGCAAGGCTAGAAGATAGCAAGGGTTTCACGGAAGCAAAGGATAACGCGCTACTATTCCGAGGAAGGTTATGTGTGCCACTCAATAGGGAATTGAGAGATAAAATCATGGGTGAAGCTCATGAGGCACCGTATACAGCTCATCCAGGAAGCACCAAAATGTACAGAGACCTTAAAAGGAACTTTTGGTGGGAAGGGATGAAAAAGGATGTAGCCGCGTTTGTGGAACGATGTTTGGCTTGTCAGCAAGTGAAAGCTGTACACCAACGTCCGTCAGGTTTGTTGCAACCGCTACCAATCCCAGAATGGAAATGGGATCATATCGGTATGGATTTTGTGGTGAGTTTTCCAAGGTCAGCGAGAGGAAACACCGCTATATGGGTTGTCGTCGATAGACTGACGAAGTCAGCTCATTTCTTACCGATTCGGATGACGTACGGGTTAGATAAGCTCGCTCGACTTTACGTCGAGAAATAAATGCGGTTACATGGTGTGCCGTATCGACACGTCGAGATCGTGACCCGAGGTTCACATCGAGGTTTTGGAGAGTCTGCAGGAAGCCATGGGGACCAAGTCAATCTTAGTACGGCATTCCATCCTCAAGCGGACGGTCGATCGGAAAGAACGATTCGTGTTTTGGAAGACATGTCTGCGGCGATCGTGGCCCGACGAGAGGAGGAAGTGGGAAGAGATACTACCTTTGGTAGAGTTTGCTATAACAACAGTTATCGTGCCACCATAGGAATGGCTCCCATGAAGCGTTATGCGGAAGGAAGTGTCGATCGCCACTTTATTGGGATGAAGTGGGCGAGAGGAAGATGTTAGGACCGAGATGGTTCAACAGACGGTCGAGGTTATCGATCGATCAGCGAAGGATCAAGGAAGCGCAAGAGATGCGAAGTCCTATGCGGACAGCGTCGACGGATCTTGATTCATGATCGGAGATCGCGTTTTCATAAGGTTTCCGACGAGAGGAGTCGTTCGCTTTGGGAAGCGAGGTGAATTACGACCGAGGTTCGTTGGACCTTCGAAGTTCTCGAGAGAATAGGCCCGTTGCTATAGGTTAGCTTGCACGCCTAGCATCGGAGATGTTCGTGGCGTGTTTCACGTTTCTCGGTTGAGAAAGTACGTGTTCGACCCAAAACACGTGATCAAGCATGATCAGTGATTCTTGCTCGGGATCCGAGTTACGAGGAAGGCGGTGGCTATCTTGGAGCGAAGTCAAGGAATTGAGGAACAAGCGATTCGTTGGTGAAGGTGTTGTGGAATCACCACGGAGAGAAGAAGCTACGTGGGAGTTGGAAGACAAGTTCGGGGCTCGATGCCACTCGAGTTGTTTTCTCACGTGTTTGAAATTTCGAGACGAAATTTTTATAAGGAGGAGGATGTAATACCCGTCTTTTAAGCTTCATTTTGCATGGCACGTTTTTCGAGAAAAGGTCAAAGGTTGACTTTTGTTTGGTGATGCGACCGTCACGAAACCTCAGGCGTTCGAAGAGTGTCTTATGACGAATTCATAGACACTAAGTATGCGTGTTTTCGACCACCCATGAAGGTTTGGCACTCAGGAAGTTATCGAAAAGGACATTTCATTGGTCTTTAAAAGCATATCTTGTTTATAGTCATTGTGTCCGGTATTTTATTTCGTGTCCATGGGTACCAAGTTTGCTAAATTTGAGTCCGTTTGCAAAGTTGCATCGCTTTTGCGTTTTCGAAAAAAGGGCCATTCATGTGACATTGAAAATTGAATCAATTTTCCTATAAATAGGAGGCTAGGGCCTTCATTTTCAACGTTCATTTCCTTCGTCTCTCTGTGTTTACGGAAGAGCCGAGCAGCTCAGTGCACGCGCTGAGTCAGCTGGAGGAGTGGGGATCGAGTAGGGAGGCTCGGCTGGCGCCATCTTGCCGCCGAGCCACCACCGCCGATCAACCACCCCCGGCAGCCCGTTTTCGGTTTTGTCCTTTCTTGTTTTGATTCCGCCTTTTAGTAGATCGTATAGCATAGAACTCGGGTTTCTAAAGGACGAGGCGGAAAAGGGCCGGGCCGGCCGATTTGTTGAAACCGCCGCCGCCCATTCTGCCGATTTGGTGGTGTTGGCACGGTTTGGTGGCGACGGCCCACCTTTGCTACTGGTCCTTTAGGTTTTGAGTTCCGGCTATGCATTCTACTAAAGTACCGATTCCGTTTTACATTTTTCGCGTTTACGTATGTCGGGATGTTTTCCGTTGCTTGAGTTTTCTAAAGGAAGTACATGCCGGGTTATCCATTTTCAACGTCGTTTGTCATTCCATGTTAAATCGTTATGCATATTGCTTATGTTTCCATTTTCATGCATCGATTTTGGATGGTTTATCCTAGATCCGAGGATAGCATCGATTTTTGAAGCTTCTTCACGCTAAGATTTGAGTCGACTTGCATGCATGCATATTTTGAAGGTACCCTATTATAGGTCTTGATGCCACGAATATATTTCCTCTCGCATCGAGTTGATTTGAAAACCCGAGAGTGCCAAATGTGGGTTGTAAAGTCGAAAACCCTAATTTTGCTACGATCGTCGTTTGGATCACGTTGTTGCTTTGCTTTGTGGGAAGTAACCCCAAAGTTGTTCCGTCTTGTTACGTGTACCTACCGGGCGATCGGTGAAGTCATCGGATCCGTAGATATCTCTCGGTTGACGTTTTAATGCATTCGGGTTGGGTTATATATGCTTATTTTGAGTTATTTACTCGATATTTCAAAATAAAACATGTACGCCAGTAAAATGTTTTGTGAAATTATTATCGTTCTCGATCCAAGATATGGTTCTATCATGGTTGTGCACGGATCTCTATTCGGTGGGTTGATCACCATCTTGAGTATTGATCATAGGGGATAGACCCGAACACGTGGTTATGGTTACGAAGGGATAGACCCCTAAGTCCACACGGAAAAAGTAATGAGGTGGTTATGGTTACGATGGGGATTTGACCCATCAAGTCCACACCGAGTTAGCCATTGGATACGTTCCGGCGTGGGCCATTGGATATGTTCCGGGCGAATGAATGTCATGTGATGGGGTGGCGAGGATACGTTCGAGCCGTGGTTCATGGTTACATGATGGGGAAAAGTAATAACGGATCGTGCATCGAAAAATGAAAAATCTATTTTGCTTACTTAGAAGTGGATTTACGTTTTAAAACCTTCTAAGGTAAGTGCTCTAAACACGACCTCATGATTCTTTTGATTTATGATAAAACCCGGTGAGTGCGCTAGTACTCACCCCAAACTCTTTTCAAATCTTTTCACGGATGGAGGAGGGCCGGACGAGGCGAGGCGAGGGTGGGCTGCGGGTTCTTCATGCTATGCTTCCGCGATGTTGTGTTATATACGTACTCTGATAACTATGTATTCTTGTCCCTTATTCGCTTTCTGATTGGGAACAAGATTTGTTATGTTATTCTGCTGTGAGTCTCGATACGAGCATGCTATGTGGTTGACCGGTCTAGTTGACAGGATGTAATGCTATTTTGTCTTCTTGCATTACTTATAAATAAACCGAGATCATGTTTTTCTGAGGTTATGATATCGATATTATTCTGTTGGTGGATTGTTTGTGCACCCCTCCCCTTCAGGATATGTCCTAGTTATAGAGGAGATGCTGCCCGATTTCATGGTCACATCTTCTTATCATGTATGTTATATGTATCCCCCTTCTTCCCCGCCTAACCCCACCCCTAATCACACCCCGGCATCCGTGCCTTCCCTCGGGAATTGGGGCGTGACATGAGAATTTTAGGAGCATATGCATGAAATCGATCATTCGAGAATACATTAAATACTACTCTCTCCGTCCCATCAAAGATGGCTCATTTTTTTTCAACACGGTTATTTAGGAGAAGGGTATAAAGTGATTAAAGTGATAAAAAGTAGGTAGGTCCCACAAGTTTTGAAGAGATAATTATTTCCTAAAAATGAAACAGACCATCTTGGGTGGAACAACCCGAAAAGGAATATATGCCATCTTGGGTTGGACAGAGGGAATATGTAATAAGTTATGTGACGTATGTGCTCTATGTTGAAAAGCATGATATTAAATTTTAGAGAATTTGATTGACGTTTCATTTTTTGAAGCATGAGTCTATGTGTTAAGAATATGTGATGAGTAGAAGAGGGCGGAGTCGAATGAAAAGCTAATTAGATACAATAATGAAGACTATCATTACAATTTCTATAATGATGAGGAGAAGGATGATCCCCATTATATGCTTATCTTAGCAAAATTGAAGGAACATGGCAACTCGTGCAGAATTGAATACGAAGAAGATGGTTTGAGTGTTGTCATTCAATACGAAGGAGCTTTGAGTTCAGACACATAGTGTGATCAAGAACCTAGAGAAAAAACGAGGAAACAAAAGGATGGACCTTCGTATCAGATGCCTCGTGCAGAGACTCGATCCATTCTTGATTTTATAGTAAAATAATGTCAGAATTTTCATTTTATCCTTATTTTGATTGCAAAAGGCTGCATAGAAAGGAGTTCATCCGAGCGGTTGTCTCTACGAGACATCCAGATCTATTGGGGTATGTTTTAGTTTAATTGCAATTCACATACTTTATATGAACGTACATCAACTATATAAGCTGTACGTTATAAATGTAGATAAGAGTCCAAGAGCTAGTCTCCCAGCGAAACCAGTCTGTAGAAGGTTCGAGTGACTCGCCAGATTTGGACATCTGCAGAAATCTATGTGGATGCCGTGGGTGGGCTAGACAAGAAGAAACGAATGTTCGGTGTTGGTGCACTTGCAAGGAGTTTGAGAAGCGAGTCTTCAACGGCCACATCTCAATTCGTGTCCCCAGTATATGACCAACGCTTAGTAGATGTGGAGAATGTTTATATAGATTTGCTTTCTGGATGATGGATTATATTTATATGCTTTCTATATGGATTGAATGTATTTGAATGGATTATACGATTTAGTTAATTTAGTTATTTTAATGTATTTGAATTGAATGTTGAATTGAGATTTCATGTTTATTGAGGTATTATTGAATTGAATGATGAATTGTTGAGTTTGTTGAGGTATGGATAAAATAGGTGATCGTCGATAACTGGGTATGATAAATGCGAAAAAAATGGGTTTATTTTTTAATTTAGTTATTTTAATGTATTTGAATTGAATGTTGAATTGAGATTTCATGTTTATTGAGGTATTATTGAATTGAATGATGAATTGTTGAGTTTGTTGAGGTATGGATAAAACAGGTGATCATCGATAACTGGGTACGATAAATGCGAAAAAAATGGGTTTATTTTTTAAAATATTAACGACGGATCAACGACGGACAGACTGTTGTTAATCAACGACGGATCACATCCGTCCTCGATCAACGACGGATTGCTATCCGTCGTTATCTATCGTTGATCGACGACGGATAATAGTCCGTCGTTGATCAACGACGGACTGTCCGTCGTTGATACGGCGTTGATCGACGACGGTTGTGCGTAGACAACGGCGACGTCTATATCCGTTGGTGATTCAACGACGGACTCGTAGTCCATCGTTGATCGGAATAGCGACTATGTTTTTACCGACGACCTTTTTCCGTCGTTGTTTAAGATCACCGACGGACTTATTCGGTATAACGACGGAAAATTACGTCGTTGATCGCGCATTTTCTTGTAGTGGGTTATGATTTCTATCTAGTATAAATATGAATTCTTTGAATAGATAAACTAGGATGCATGAGACGAGAATGAAACTTAAAATCTTTAAGTTCTAAGTTAGGGTTTTTGGAAACCTAATTAACGTTTATGCGTTAATAATGGAAGGTATAAGCTTGTTTCAAGTTGAGTTTTGATAAGGAATTAAAATGAAAAAAAAGTACAATACGAGGAGAAAAATAGTTTGTTACAACTAAGAAAAATGGATTCGAGATTAACCATATCTCTTAAAAAGTGGAACTAATTTCATAGTCGAAGTTGTTATACTGAATAACGACTAAGATGAATTTAAGAGAATTTTCTAAAAATGTTACGAGATCTGAGCGACGGTTTGTCTCATTAAGAAAATTTAAGAATTGTTGAAGAAATACGAAAATGAACGAACCAGGGTTTCCTAAGAAAATTGTAAGTTTAATTAGTTAAGTCGATACAAAAACTCTAGAAAGTCAAAATTCTAAAAAGTTTAAAAAGTTATCAAGTATGTTGTTGTTAATCTAATGTTTTTCCTAAAATCTTGGACAAAGTACTAAACTAGTTTCTTAGGTGAAGGTGAAACGTGAAAGTTGCTGAAGGAGACAGAAGAGACACCGTGGAAAGAAGAATATCACATCTGGTGTGCTTTTCGTTAAGGATAAAAGAAAACACACAAAACTTCACTTTACGATGCTTATTTAAATGAAAATGAAATGAGATTGAGATGATTTATTGTTAATTGTCTGCTCAAAATGTTTAAGTTTTATGTATATATCATATATGTGTTGGTTTGTCAACTTGAATGATAATCGAATTTGAATCCTATGCTAGACTAGATATGCTATTACGGACTAACTTTTAAACCCACCCAGGCTAACTGTGAGTCGCTTGCGATTATCTTTGATAGTGGAAGGAAATCTTCTTCCTAACACATCAAAGAACATATACAGACATAGGCGGATCTAGGTGAGGCTGCACCGGGCTCCAGCCCAATGCAAACCCCAAACCTTTTCTTCCGTTTATGTATTATATTAAGCCCAATTCAAAATTAACATAGTCCAAAATAATTAAAAAATTAAAATAAAATTGTTATTGTTGGATTTTCTTATATTTTTACCCATGAGAAGGTTATAAGAATGAAAAGGTCAATCACCATTTTGAAGGAGAAGTTGAAGTAGCTAAAAGCAAAAATTGTAGCCTTTTTTTCCTCTCGGATTTTCGAGGCGCGACTTCGGAAAAATTTCGTTTTCGGGATTGAAACCGTTATATCACCGTGATTTTTGGACGAAGTTTCATAGCATCCGAGCCAATGTTTTGGACGGTGAAGATCGGATTTTGAGTTTCAAGGTCCGGTTTTGTCGATCTGAATAGAAGAGAATTTTTGGTAATATTTTTCTTGATCTTTGCTCGATTTTGATTCCATACATCTTGATGTGCTTATTTCGAGTGTATGATATTTTGTATGCCTCTAATATAATTTAGAGAAGATTGTGTATTATTCCATTGTTGATTATAGTGGATTTAAACGATTATAGTAGTCCCGTGGTTTTTTTCATTTCTTTCGTTTTAAGAGGTTTTTCACGCTAAAATTTTGTGTCTCCTTATGGTTGTGTGCCTACTATTTTGAACACGTATATTGATGCTTTTGGAATACCCTATTTGTCTGAATCCTCAAATGTTCATACGAGTCGGGAAAATTAGCCAAACAAATGTGTCATATTCTTCCTCAGCGCTGCATCTGCTCAAGTGTTTGCTAATATTGCTCTCTGTCCATTCGAAACTATCAAAGTTTAAGTTCAGTCGCAGCCAAATTTTGCCAGTGGTTTGGTTGATTGGATTCCCTAAAGTTTACGCTAAAGAAGGGTTTATATTGAAAGAAATTTTATTAAAAATATAAATATAAACTCAATTATTGATGGATTTTGTATATTGAAATCTTGTAAGACAACTTATGAAAACATAGAAATATTTTAGCATTTATGATATTTAATACTCCAAAGTATTTATTTTCAGTTCACTCCATCATTAACTTCTGGATCCGTCCTTGTATACAGATCATATAGACAAATCATCCTGAGATCACTGCGTAACTATTCTTCCTTAATCTCTAAGATCACTATGTTTATATAATTACTACTACTTTCCCTTGAATATATGATACAGCAACACAACTTCTTCCGATGCTACTTATTTCCTATACCGAATCATAGCTTCGGTTGAGCCGTCCATAGTGGCTGTGACACCTTGAGTGTTCGAAAGGCAAAAAAGGAGCGCGTCTGCAATTCTAGGGTTTAACTACTGTGTTAACTAATACTCTCTCTGTTTCGTCGAATTTTACTCATTTTCTTAAACACAATTATTTAAAAGAATAGTATAAAGTGGTTAAAGAAATAAAAAATGAATATGACTCACATTTTAATGAAATAATTATTTCTTAGAAAAGAAATAAGCAAAATTGAGTGCGATAATCTGAAAATATATACATGTCAAATTCGATGGGATGGAAGGAATATAAAATAATTAAATATGACAGATGATAATGTAGTACCATTTCTAAAGATTATCTCCAGACAAAAATTAGAGAAAATTGCCTATGGCTTCTTTCATTGCCGAATCCATTTGTATCGTCACAAATACGATTCATACACAAAAGTCAGATGAGAATCAGATTCTATAACTCTCTAATCATAGGGTGTCTGTCGATATATTTCTTTCACTGCTAATATTTCCTATTTTCTTCCATAGACAAAAGCTAATATGATCAAATAATCTTCATTCGCTTTTGCCTTTTATTAGAAACTAATATACATCATAAAATTTGACTATCTATACCAACTTCTTCGTATTTATCTATTTCTAGTTACTACGAAGTCAAGTTTCAACTCTCTTAACAAAAGCTAGTAAATTTTCAGTCATACTTTTTTTTTTTTTTTCTTAATGTACTTATGACCAAAAGAGGAACAAATCCAAGTTCGAGTTTGATTTGGTAATTATAATTGCATCCAACTCAAACTCAAACGACTGTTTTTGGCAAATCAAATGCAACAAAAATACCTCCAAAATGGAGTAGAAATAATTTGAAGTCGAGCTTTGTTAAAGTCAATCCGTAGTAATATAAAAACGTGAAAATTTGCAGGTTAAATAAAAACAAATCTGAGAGTGAGAAACCAAACAGAACGGTTACGCATTCCGGTTTAAGTCGCCGAAAACGAACTGCCACCAAAACAAACTATTTCCAAACTCGGATCCATGAGCGGAAGTGAGGACAGCTCAGAGAACTCTGCCGCCGGAGACACGGCGCCGCTTCCGCCGTCCGCGGTGGCCTATAGAGAAAAGAAGAAGGAGAAGGCGCGCGTGAGCCGGACGTCGCTGATTCTGTGGCATGCCCACCAGAACGATACCGCGGCGGTGCGGAAGCTTCTCGAGGAGGACCCGTCGCTGGTGGCCGCTAGAGACTACGACGACCGCACGCCGCTGCACGTGGCGGCGATCCACGGCTGGATCGACGTCGCCAAGTGTCTTATTGAGTACAAAGCAGATGTCAACGCACAAGATCGCTGGAAAAACACTGTAAAATTCTCTCATTTTTCCTTCGGTATAAGTTTCTTGTGCAATTGTGAACTCTGTTTGTGCTGTGATTGTGTTTGATTATGAGTTTTTATTGGCAATTGCCGAATTGGATCGATAATTTGATATTGTGAGCTCTGCTGCGCGAATCAGTACCATTTTCTGTGAGATGAGGTAAATCATGCCTATTAGGGTGCAATTTGGTGCTATCTGGATTGACAATGATGACATATTTTATAGCCACTTTGTTTCTTTCCACTTCTTGATAACATGTTTGCAAAACGGACATAAACAAACATCCAGCTCAACTAATTAGGACCAAGGTAACTAACTTGTTCTTCGTAAATTTCAAGCAAGTATCATTGAGACAGCAGGAAGTTTTATTTGTATTCCTTTTTCTTCGAGAGGTTCTCACTTCTTTCTTTTTTTATAATAGGATTTTGCTCGTATTCCTACTACAATGTAAGTTCACTGAGTTGTAGTATATTGTTGTTTAGTCAAAATTTTGACCTTAGTTGAGATAATCAGCAGTGAGAACGAGATAGGATATGTTTTTTTTGTTTGTTTGTTTAATCACGGTTCCTTTTGCCTACGTATTGTATGGCAGAACTTCAGAGCACTATGCATAGATAGATAACCATCTGCAGACATTAACTAATTCTATAATCGGAGTTCTTGCCAACTACTGGTTTTGCTACTTTTACTTTGGAGTGATAAGAGTTGAAGTTTGGATTATCATTGTTGTCTGATGATCACATGATGTAACAGTAACTGTATTGTTCATGCTGAGGCAAGTTCCTATTCATGGTATGCCTATATGTGCCAAAGGACATCGCCTAGATAGACCCTGCATAAACATTTATTCTTTAATATTTGTATTCTTTGTTAGCATGAAATGGACAATAGTACTTGTTCTAAACTTGTAAAGCTGCTTGTTTATCTTAAATTTTTATCCTGAAACAGCCTTTAGCTGATGCCGAAGGAGCAAAAAGATCTATCATGATTGAGTTATTAAAATCCCATGGGGGAGAATCTTATGTAAGTCTCTCGCTTCTGAGTTGCATTCCTACTACTGGAATGCTCTGTCTATTTGAATCACAAAAATCCTTCCCATTTCTCATATTTCCTTTCCTTATGCTTTAACCTTCTCTTATTTCCTATGTGATACTCATTCTAAAAGTGTCATATTCGATATTGCAGGGCCAGAATGGAAGTCACTTTGAATCAAGACCTGTACCACCTCCTCTGCCCAACAAGTGCGACTGGGAGATAGACCCTGAAGAACTGGACTTCTCTAATTCAACTCTTGTAGGGAAGGTCAGAAATATATTTATGACCTCTTTCTTAATTAACTTGGATATGGACTTGTGACCTCTGAGTTCTTTGGAAATTTTGATACCATAATATGATTAATAACCCTTATGAATCAAAATCAAATTTTGGGAAGGGGATAGTACATACATGGAGGGGTCCTTTCTGTTTCCACTATTAGAATAATTACCCTTGCCATCAACCTGTAAATGAAACCAACTTGGATTTGATTCCATTAAACTTTTGTTCCTCTCATAATATCATCTGCGTTTATTAGGTTTGCTCTCCAGGACTTTTTGAAAATTATGTGTGGACCTTGTTACTGGTGTCTTATAATTATCTTGTGTGATACACACTTTATATACTACATGAAGCGGAGTCAAAGAAGTGAGAAACCAAGACCGTAGTTTCCCTTGGATTGGATTTCCATTTTCTTTAGGGGTTTGCTTATCCTAATTTTTCCTGACAACTCCCTTTACTAAAATCTGTTCGTGCTATGACTTTAGCTCTATGTAATTCGTCTCTGTTTTTCTATTCTCAAAACTCATTTTTGGCTGATGACACTTGATATTGATAGGGTTCATTTGGTGAGATACTAAAAGCTAGTTGGCGGGGAACACCAGTAGCTGTCAAGCGAATTCTTCCAAGTCTTTCAGACGACAGATTGGTGATGTATGGTTTTTCACATCACTATTTTCTACTTCCATTGTCCCACTATGTTTGCATTGTTGTGCCCCTTGCATGTCTGATTGGGACTTGCACCAAATCTGTCATAAAATATTAAGAATGTTCGAAAATGTTTGTTTGGTGCGCCTCAATCCATATGCTGAATTCAAATTTTAACTGTTTTGACTTTATTGTAGTTTAACCAATTAAGCTTCATTAGTCATTTATATAGTATCTGTATTACCTATTTACTCCAGCATCTTTTCCTCCTATTAATTTACCCGGTCTCCTGATCATAATCCAGTCAGGACTTCAGACATGAAGTCAATTTGCTGGTGAAGCTTCGTCATCCAAATATTGTCCAGTTTCTAGGTGCCGTTACTGACAAGAAGCCCTTAATGTTAGTTACAGAGTACTTGAGAGGGGTGAGTAATATGTTTCTGTGAATGGTAAAGTACTGCATTTCACTTCAAAATGTCCCAACCTTACTTTACTATCTTTTTTGTAGGGTGATCTGCATCAACATCTTAAAGGAAAGGGGGCCCTGAGTCCAGCCACTGCGATCAATTTTGCAATGGACATTGCCAGGTAAAGTGGGTCTATTGTTCGTTTTGGCTTACCAGAGATATCCTGAACTCAGTCCCTCTGATTGTTTTAATCTTGTTCCGACAGAGGCATGGCGTACCTCCATAGTGAGCCAAATGTTGTAATACACAGAGATCTTAAACCAAGGTTAGTTGGTGGTTTCATGGATGGTGAGAATAGAGTACAGTTTAATTTCCTTAAAACCATTGAATTGCTGTATGGATTCTCTGCTGTCTCTGTATGATGATAAATGCGCTGCTGCTTCAGGAACGTTCTACTTGTCAATAGCAGTGCTGATCATCTAAAAGTGGGAGATTTCGGGTTAAGCAAGCTCATCAGAGTAAAGCATTCTCATGATGTTTACAAAATGACTGGCGAGACTGGAAGCTGTGAGTAGTCATACCTAATACAGATCTAAGTGCAGTTGGGAGTTGAATTGATTTTTAATACTGTCTTACTCCTCAACAGACCGTTACATGGCGCCTGAAGTCTTCAAGCACAGGAAGTATGACAAGAAAGTCGATGTTTTCTCTTTCGGGATGATATTATACGAGGTAAGTCCTACTTTCATAATGGCATATGATATGACAAACTGGTATCGGTTGAAACACAAGTTAAAGAGTGTTAACTGTTGCAGATGCTTGAGGGAGACCCTCCATTGTCACATTATGAACCGTATGAAGCAGCCAGATATGTAGCAGAAGGACACAGGCCAATGTTTAGGTCAACAAAAGTTATTCCTGAACTGAAAGAGTAAGTACTTATATGAATGTTGGGTTTTTTTGTATGCCATTTTCCTAATTATCTGCATTTTGAAGCAGCATTAGCCATAGATACGATATAATAACTGCAGCAGTTGATTAATAATCTCTGTTAATCGTACAGGTTAACTGCACAGTGCTGGTCTGCAGACATGAACCAGAGGCCACCTTTCTTGGAGATTTTGAAGACACTTGAGAAGATCAAGGAAGTAGTACCTCCTGACAATCACTGGCACCTATTCACGTCATGAAGCACGAGATATCGACACTTTCAACCCAGAGCCCTCCATTCTCCACGGATGTTGCTGGACGGGGTAATGTTTACGGGGAATTTGGCAGAACTAGTTTCGTTGTGAATTGTGATGTCTCCATTATCATGCAGTTAAGTTCAAATTAGTATTCATGTCTTGTGAGCTCTGTGAATTTCTTTTGCCATTCATTCTCTTTTTCTAACCATGATGCAGTGCAGCGCAAGCTGAGAAAACTCGGCACACAAATGAAAAATATGTTTGCTACTATCAGATTTTGCTTTTTTTGCTAGTAGAAGATTATGACGGTGTGTTTCTCTAAGCTAGGTTCCTTCTCTCTAAAGATGAATGTTGCAAGTTCAAAACTAACATCATCAGCTAAATTCTAAAACATACCATATCGTACCCACACATCTCTTCTCTTCTAAATTGATCGTATACAAACGTATGTTTGTTGCTCAAGATCCCGAAAATCGTAATGCAAGAATGAGTTTAAATAAGCTTCTTCTTTTGAAAGAATGACTTCAAATGCCAGATCTGCAGCCCTGTCACAGATAAGGAAACAAGAAGCGACAGAAAACTCAACCACGCCATTTTTGAGTTGGTAGATATATTTAGCTGCTGCATTTCTCTTTCCCTGTACAAAATTAGTATCCAACATATCTCAACATCTCAATCTGAATCCCTGTTGTTCGAGAGCAAAGTTTTGTTAGCAGAACTTACCTTTCGCGTAGATAGTATATCTCCTCGTGAATGGACTGGATCGTATCATACATTCTCTTCAGCTCAAGTTCCATTGCCTGGTGATAAGGAAGTAGTAAAACATACATCATTCGAACAAATCACATGAGTTTCATATGTTCTTTAAAATACATATTGAAAATAAGATATGAAAATCCATGAAGGAAGCAACTAATTCATGAAGGTCGTAATATATGACAATGCTATAAAATTCCATAAAGGAAGCAACTAATACATAAAACTATGACAGTATCTTGGATCATCTCACAATCAAGGACTCTTACCATAGGAAAAGCTACGAATAGTTGCAACACAAGTGATAGAGTCTAAGTTCAAGGATAAAAAGAGCTAACCACTCACCGCAATGGAACCTTTCTTGGCAATATTGCTCCAGTCCTTGGCAGCAACACCGGACTTCCAGTCAAAGTCTACGGTCATAAAACTCGAGGGTTTGGTTTCAGCAGCGAAGAAGCAAGCCATGTAATCACCGGCATCCGCAGCCTGAAACGCAAAATGCCCCCAAACAACATTTTCTGCGTAGTGATAGTTGTTCCCATACGCTGATGTAACCTATGAGTTCAACACAAATTCAGATTAATTACATCATTTCTCATGAACCCTTTCATGTTTCTATGTCGACAAAAATAAATATTTCTTCTCCTAAATTCCACCCAAACATATATACCAGTGAATCAAAGGAACGGCATGAATGAAACAGCTTTCAAAACTCAGAAATAGCTTTGTGTAAATGGTTCTTGATGCAATACACAAAATTTGGCAAAAGTTGCATAATTAGATCCACTGTTCAAAGAAAATAGGAAAAACTGCCAACATTTCCAATCAAGAAAATATATATCAATAATATAATTGTTATCCATTTCAACGTTGTGGAAACAGAATTTAGAAAATAAAACAAATATTATGAAGAATAAAGTAATTGTTTAATTTATTACAACCAATCATTAACTTGTGCAAAAACAACTAACTCATCTAGTGACTAGACTCAGCATGCAAGGAACTATTTTAGAGAAGGGTTACACAATTTATTCAATCAATCACATCCAGCATATACTTAGAAAATACACTCCTTATATAAAAGACATAATATCTTTCTAAAATAAACTTGAATATTAGCAACACAGGATCAACAAATTAAGCGACATTGCAGTCGAAATCGCCCCAAATTAGTAATCCAAAAAACACAGAATACAGTACCCGAATAGTGATTTTATGCGAATCGGGCAAAGGCAAGCCCTCATTGTAGTTCACCACTTGGTATTTTCCGACAGTCATGGAATTGTTCTTGATATCCTCCGCTATGCATTTGGTGTGCCCCGTTTCCAGATCGAATCGTATCGATTCGACCCGAGTCACTAACAACAAGATCGCAGCCAAAACCACGATTTGGATTTGAATTCGAATTCGGAGATTCATGGTAGCATGCGTAAACAAAATAAAAAGAGGGTTCTGATCTCCTCTTTCTAGGTTGTCAGCATGGAGATTTGAGAGGTATGGTTTGGGCTAAAACATGAATGATGTATCCGAGATTTGTGTAGCCGTTGGAGATGAAACTGGAAATCTCAGAGGTTTGATGCAGTGTTTGTTCATGCTGAAATCAGAAAATTATGAGTTTCTTTATTTTCAGTACGTGGGCTGAAGCCCCGGAAGAATTCTTGGATTGCATCAGTGGCTGCCACGTGTCACATGTATTTTATTCTTCACGAATCAATTATTCTTATTAACTATTTAACTTTTTTTACTTGTCTTAACAACCATTTAATTGATCGTCATGAAACATGCAAGTTCAATAATGAAACTCTAAATAAAAAATAGAATCATGAATTAAATCATTTTCCTAATTAAAAATCGGCTCACACGCTCACACCTAATAATTATGTGCGCTACTACATACATACACGTATAGGATGACGTACAATGGATCAGATCTGATTAGATTCAGATCCAAATCAGATTTTTTTTTACTTGAATCCAGATCCATTTGGTCCAAAAAATGAGATCCAGACCCGGATCCATAGGGTCAGGATCTAGACCCAGATCCATATCTTTTCTTTTCTAACATAAATCTAAAATTAACGAAAATTAACAATAACATAATTATACAACAACAACAACAACAACAACAACAACAACAATAATAATAATAATAATAATAATAATAATAATAAATCATAATAATTATCTAGAGTTCCTACAATCGTTAAAAAACAAGTCATTAAACTGAAGTTGTCATCAAACAAACAAGTAAGAACTATATATATGTATTTATTCTATGTGACATAAATCTCTAAAAACTATACACAAGGAGAAAATAAAGGATTTGCTTCTCCATATACTTTATACTATATATACAGTAAAACCTTTATAAATTAATACTCGATAAATTAATAATCTCTCTAAAATAATAAAATCTTCCGGTCCCGACTTGGGCCTTTATAAAAAATCATCAATTTCGATAAGATAATAAAATAATAAGTTTTCGGAAAATCCCTTTATAAATATTAGGTCCCATCAAAACTCTAAATTAATAATTCATAAATATTACAAAAATTGTAAATATTATGGTAATTTGCTAAAATATGAATCAATTGTTACTTGATTTTTCTTAAAATTTAAATCTAATTGGATTTCATCCATAACTTTTTTAATGGCTGCCAAGAGTTCCGGTGTCGAGTTCTCTAGCTGCAACAAAAAATTGTGAAGAGTTGTTGTCTCGCTCAAAGCATCCTTTCTCGTGACCGGTTCCAGCGGTACTGAGTCATCTTCAGCCTCATCATTAGTAGGATCCTCAATAATATCAGCAACAATTCCTCTAAATTTTGAACCATTGCACATTCATCATTTTCGCCAGGATAGTCCACCAGTTTGTTGACGTCCATTTTATTGCGATAATCAACATCCTTGATCATATTCTCATGCTCATGTAGATTTTCTTCAAAATTTGTCTCACTTGAGTCGCGTGAGATTTCTTCATTTGAACGGATTTTGCAATGCCTAAAGCAATTTGCTATTGACACTTGAGAAATATTGGTTGTCCAAGCGGAGACTGCAAAATTGATGACATCTAAAACATTAATCTTTTCAGGATTATATAGCCTCAACTCATGACCTTCCAATAGATTTTTGTAGAATCTCTTACGATAGTGCATCTTGAAAGCTCTAATTATTCTTGCATCACATGGTTGAATCTTTGATGTCATGTTAGGTGGCAAATTTGCTGAATTTAAAAAGTCTCTCTTTTAATTAATAAATTATTAATTTATCGATATATTAATATCTCTCTAAATTAATAAAATTCCATAGTCTCAATGATATTAATTTATAGAGGTTTTACTGTATAACGCTAATCATTTCCAATCAATCACATCTTTGGAAATAAATGAAGAAAATAAATTACATATTTAATCTATATTAAATCATAACTGAATAAAATAAAAATCTCTAAATTTTTTACCTTTGAATGCAAAGCTTTACAATCTCCACAACCATCAGAAAAAAAGTTGAGAACAACCAATCTATCACAAGCATTACTCAAATACTCTACCAATTCTTGAGCTGATTTGATCTCAACCATGCTTGGTTGGTTGTAGGGATTTCTCCCACTATTTCTTAGTTTTTCCAAATGAAATTGTGTATTGTGACTTCATAATCTAATATAAATCAACATTGGAAATATAAAATCAAATTGTATCACAAAAGATGAATGAAAACTGCAAACAGACCAATCACACAAATAATGTCCAAATTTGGGGATTTGTTGTTGCTCCAACTACTGAAACCTTTATGGTATGAAAAATCAAGAGTGTTGCCCCAAATTTTTGATTAAATCATAAATGAATAGAATAAAATAAAATGGAGATGTGAAGTCGAAGTAAAACAGAGAGGAGGGGAGTAGATTTTTGGAAGAAGTTTCGTCGAAGTAAAATGGATAGGAGCAAATGTTTGGAATTGGAAGAAGACTAAGAAAGAAAATACTAGAATTGGATTTAGGGTTAACTAATATTCAATTAAAATAAAAATAAAAAATATATATTATATTGAACCGGGTCTACAGGTAAGATCTGGATCTCAAAAATTAAAACCAGATCCTAATCCGAGATTTCAGAGTAGGATCCAGATTCGTCGAATCCAATTTTTTTTATTTTTCAGATCCTAAAAAATGAATCTGGACCGGATCCAAGATCCATTGCCATCCTTATACAGTATCATACCTGTATATATAGTGTTAGTTAAACTCGAATTATGTTTAAAGTTAGGAGTATTATCTATTTAGGATCCGAAAAGATATTATCTATCAATTAAAACCTAAGCGATTATATCATCAATTTATCATTTAAAAATGATTATAGTTTAAATTTCAATAAATCATTCTTCATTGGAATTAATATAAAAATATATTTTTAAAAATTAATATTGAAAATCAGTCTTGGATTGATAGTTCAAAGCATATAGGTCCTAAAATAGTTTCCCAAATAACATATCTTATAAGGAGTTTTATCTATTTAGAGCACGAAATATTAGTTATGTTCTAATCTGTTTACTAACCGGGAATTAGGTTTGCTTCCATAAAATACAAAAAAACATATATATTCTAATACTTTCTCCATCCCTCAATTTACTTCCTGAGAATTTTAGATACGAGTTTAAAAAAAATTATTGAATGTATTTTGAGTAGAGCAAGAGTCTCACATTAATATAGTATTAAATTAATTAATAGTAGACCATGGTGAAAAAATATATAAATAAATAGTATTATTGATGATAAAAAAGAGAGATATTAATGGTGGATCATGAGTGATAAAATATATAAATAAATATTATATTTGAAGATAATAAGTAAAAATATTTTGTGAGATGGTTTCTACAAATAGAACAAGAAGAAATTTGGGACGTACCAAAAAAAGGAAAACTAGGAAAAAAATTAAGGGACAAAGTGATAAATTTAGAAAAGAAGAAAGAAACATAGTCTTGTTTCTAATTGAGAACTCATAATCTAAGTAGAATAGTGAGAATGGGGGCTGATTACACACTCACTGTAACACAACCAAAAGTTAGTTCCAATATTTAGCATAGCTCATCTCTCAGTTTTATATTTGTAGCCCTGGTTAATATTTGCCAATTTCGTTGGGCATGTGACATAAAAGAATTATGGCTAAATAGAAAGTGAGGCCTTCAATAATCAAGAAATGAGTCTTTTTTTTTTTTTCTGGATTATTTCCAAGATGCACATTTCTAATAATCAAGACATGAAGACGTTTCCTGATTTCAAATGATACTACATGGTGCCATGGCCGTGAAATAGAGGATCTCTCGTCTGCTTTTATTTCACAACTAATTACTGATTTCGTTTCGCAGAAGTAAAAGCTCAGATTTTCCCAACCAAAATACGCAGTTTATAGAGCAGAACATCACAAGATCACAAAGACACAATATAACATTACCAAATCAAAGTTAATATCAAAGAATTTCGCAGTGAAGAATTCAATGCATTTTATTCCAGAGAAAATAATTTCCTATCATCAAGAAACCCAGAAATTCGCCAATTAAATTACCTCGACCTAAAAATTGAAATCAATCTCAAATCGTATTAGTCAAAATCAAGACGTCGCCTTTTTCGCAGAATCATCAGATTTTTCTCCCGCTGCTTGATCGGTCGATCTCTCCTTCTCCCTCTCCTCCTCCTTCTTCACCGCCGCCTCCTCCGCCTCCAGCAGAGGCGCGTAGTAATCGGAGTGCGCCTCCATACATTTCCTCAGAGCAGAAGTCGCCTGAAAGCATTTCTCCACGATATCCTCCTTGTTCTTCTCCCCTTCTTCCACGCACTTCTCCCAAGCCGTGAACGTCTCTCTGCAACCGCCCGCTTTCATGAACAAGCAGAATCCGCACTCGCCCTCGTCCTCCTCTTCTCCTTCTCCATCGCCGGCGCCCCCTTCTTCAGTCGAATTTTCCGGAACTTTATCTGGTTTCGGTGGATCAGGGGATTCGCGGGTTGGGGTTTCAGGGTGGTGGGCGGGATCAGATTCGGGTTTGGGTTTGTCGATTTGGGATGAATTTGAAGGAGACATCAAGCGGATGGAAGCGGTGGAGGTGGAGCTAGGGTTTGCTGCTTGTGAAAGCGTTGCTACCATGGCGGCCGATCTTAAACCTCTCGCGTTAAACCCATCTCTCTTTTGAATAAGAATAATTTAATGATAGTTAGTCAAACACAAAATTGTTGTATGGACTGCAACATTAACATCAGAGGCTTCTTGGCGGACAAGCCAACTTCTAGTTTTATGTTTATTAATATTTTATTTCAGCCAAAAAAAAATCAGTTAGAATTCCAATAATACATAAAAACTCTTATACATCTATTTGTATGATGTAGAAGAATAAAAATATTATTTATTTTTAAAAATATCATTTATATTAAAAAAATATTATCTATTTTTTTATCTTGTAATTAACAAGTATTATTTATATTGAATAAGAGTATCATTTATATTAAATTAAAATATTAATGTCCGTACATACGCACGTCCTTATAGAAAATCAATTTTCAATAATTTTTTTTTAGAGAAGTGATCATAGTAATTATTCAAGTTTTTTCTTTTCTTACTGTCCTTGATTGTTAATTTTTATATGAATTAATTAGATTTTATAGGAAACGGAAAGTTTGACTTAGATAGATTGAGTTTGTGTAATTTTTTTTAAAAAAAAAAGAGAAAAGAAAAGGAAAAAGATAAATAAATTCAACGATTTCTTGTGCCTCTAGAAGGCTCTTCCTTGTCAATCTTTGTAGGCCCATGAATAAAACTCAAATTTCTTTTTCTGCAATTTATACAAGTCAAATCCATTTTCTAACATTCATGAGTCATATTTCTGTGCATTTACATGCTTGATGAATTCTTTTTAATTACATTTTAAAATTTTAGCTAAAATTCTAATAAATTTATGTTAGTTAATTTAATAATTAATTTATACTTCATTCGAAATTGTAGTACTCGTCCAACTGCACAAGAGTTTGCGACATTTCAATCATTTTCGAATCTCATTGAATCATCGCACTACAAAAATGCGATCGATCGTGACGGAAAATTTCGTCAGAAATCATCTTATCCGTCGCTAAAATGGATTAGCGGCGGTTTTGCGACAATGATGGGTCATTTGAAACACGGTAGGCAAAGGTCAGCGACGGAATTACGTCCGTCGCTAATTTATAGCGACGGACCGTGACGGAAAATTGATCGTTAATCCAATACCTCCCTTGCGGTCGTGCGATATTAAATCCGTCGTTAATGAGATGCTAATCCGTCGTAGTTAGCGACGGATTAACGACGCAACAGGCCGTAGCTAAATAATACCGCCGCAAATCCGTCGTTATTCGACGCCAATCGCCTCGATCCGTAAGCTAATTAGAGACGGAAACAATCCGTCGCTAAAGTTATAATTTTTTTAATTTTACGTAACAAGTCCGTCAGAATCCGTCGTAGATCCGCCGCAAGTCCGCCGCAGTCCGTCGCTAGTTACGATTGGTTCAGTTATTTCACGTTGTTAATCCGTCGTAGGTCCGTCGCAAGTCCATCGTAGGTCCGTCGCAAGTCTGTCGCTAGATAAGCAAAATCGACGGGTTTGAATTTGTATTTTGGACGACCAAACCTGCTTTCAAACAACCCAAACAAACCAATTCCATCCAATTCAATCTATACAATCCAAACTATCCAAACAACCAATTCCATCCAATTCGGTCCATACAATACAAACTATGAAAACAAACCAATTCAATCCATACAATAAAACTATCAAAATAAACCAATTCAATCCAAACAAAGCAATTCAATCCAAAATATTGTAATATCCAAACAATCTCATAAAGAAACAATTTAAATCATGCGATAAGTTAACAAATTCATGTCTACAACACGAATATGTCGGGTGAGGAAGCGGAGCTCATATCACGGTGGAGGAAGCGAGCTGGCCATGAAGCGCTCTAGGGCCTCTGCCGAGCGCCTTTGAGCTCGAATCCGTTCTTCAGACGCTATCTCGCTCTCACTCATCTTGCATTACGGCCTCGTATGCTTGCATTCGGCCTCGTATGCCCGCGCCTTCTTTCGACTTCAATCGGGCCTCGTATGCCTCGGCCGATTTCCATCCGCCCGGATCCAATAGTCATTGTTGATAAGCTATGGAATCAACAGTGGGCACTCTCCACCGAGTGAGACGACGCTTCGCTCTGCATGTATGTCCGTGATAGAGAACCGACTCCAAACATCCTATTCTTTTCTTTGAGGAGCTCCCAAGGACATTTTGAGAATTTGAGTCCTATCAATTTACGGCGTCTCATCACTCCCCCAGATTCGCTCAACCGGGTCACATGTTCCTCAACCCCTCTGTAATATAATTTCATACAATTATTATTTAATTAAATGTTCGTTGTTAGCTAACGAATATACTTACCGCGATACTCCGAGCTTTCCGTCAGAAGCTCCGTCGTCGGTGGCATGATATACGGAATACATCCCTTTGGACATCTTCTATGGCTACTCCACGCCTCTTGCTATAAATAAGTCAAACAAATTAAATAATTAACAAGTATCACGATTCTTAAATAAATTTACTATATCTAAAACTTCAAAGTACTTACAATCTCTCGCATACTCAAATGCGAGCGTGAGCCACCCGATGCTTGACTATCTCGGTACCTCGCCATCCGGCTCGGACATCCTGCTGCTGCGGGCCTTGCCTCCTCTCTCGGACGCCCGTCCGAGCTCAATATGCCTTCCAATTATCCCAATCTCGCCGGGGATAAATGGAGGTGGGTTAAGCGAGTCCTTCACCGCTGATCTTGTGAACAAGATCTTTATAGCGCTTCGGCGCCGCTAGCACCAAGAGGAATAGACGGGGCATCATCCATCGTATCATCCCAATAAAAATATTTATGCAAAAATATATGATTAGAATATGCAAAGATCAAATCATAAATGACTTCGTATAAACAACACAAACCTTGAATTCATCGAAATAAATCTTCTTGAACTCTTGAGGCACCAATTTCCAATTGAAGCCGTTGTGATTCATGAATCTACGGAATGACTCCGTAATCACGCGGGCTATATCATTGCTTGGACACAAAATGCTACAATTTACAGAAAATAAAGACATTAGAATGCTAAAATTTATTTAAACTGAGACATACAAGAGATAACGTCATACCCATTCACAATGGCTATCTTCTTCATCCGCTCTCTAGATGGCACTCCACTACTGCTTGAGGGGGCGGGGCTGTGAGACAATGCCTCAATGCCTTCTTCTAGGCTGGCAGGTGTAGGCGACGGCGTGTATGATCCTGAGTGCCTCCTACGTGATGACATCTGCAAACAAAGGTAAAAAATGCTGTATTAAAAATTCACAAATAATACATATCATAACGTTTTGTGTGCATACTAGTGACAATTATCGTCGTCATCATTTGAACTCTTGTGTGCATACTTAAAAATGCTATAAATTCACAAATAATGCATATCATAACGTTTTGTATGCATACAAAAAAATACTATAAATTCAAACCCTATTCATCGTCGTCGTCATCATCATCATCCAATGTATGATTGTCTTCTGACTCTGACAATTCAACTTCATCATCCTCATTATCAGATGTCTCTTCAATGTCTATGAGTGTACCGTC
The DNA here is from genome assembly GCA_036937905.1 of Salvia rosmarinus. Classification (NCBI taxonomy): domain Eukaryota; kingdom Viridiplantae; phylum Streptophyta; class Magnoliopsida; order Lamiales; family Lamiaceae; genus Salvia; species Salvia rosmarinus. The sequence continues at coordinate 52,131,362 of CM072814.1, forward strand.
AGGATGAACTAGTGTCGTGTCCTCATCCACAACGACATTAGTAATCGAACCTAATGCATCCTCTTGAAAAGGGAGGTACTATCGATCACGCGAACTCTCATCCGAGACTTCCACATTAGATCGAGCTTTAATTTTGCATACTTCCACCACTCTTTCATAGATTGTTTTAAACTTGGATATGCACAATAGTATACTTGAATGGCTTGATTGGCGAGGATAAACGGTTCGAACTTGTTATATCTTCTCGTATGATTTACGAAACCAACTTGTACTCGGAATGAATTGATAACCCCAATCGTGAAGGATCAAACCACTGCATCTAAACAATGTTGTGGTCTTCGTTGGTAGCCAGGATATTCCAACTCACAAACCTCCAATAATCGACCATAAAATCGAGTTCTTGCGTATACATGCCATAAGTTTCACCTTTAATGCACACTCCACTATTCATAGTTGATCTTTGTGACCCATGTTCTAAAGTGTGAAATTTGTAACCATTTATATAATACCCTGGGTACGTCTTAATTAGAGGTGAAGGCCCTTTGGCAAGAGACAATATGAACGGATTCACAATGTTGTTAGTATGATCTTTGACCTATTAATTGTAAAAAAAACGATTAGAATGACTGACTAAACGTACATATTAAATATTTTCTACTAATAATCATCAGAACACTCACATATGCCTCAAACCAAAACGGGAAGCCTCTTTCAATCGACCTTTGAATATCTGAGCTAGAGATAAGTGGATTTGATCTTTTCACATCTTCGGTGAATAAACTACATCAACATATATTTACGACTCTAGTTAATAATAACAACAACAACAACAATAATAATAATAATAATAATAATAATAATAATAATAATAATAATAATAATAATAATAATTAACAATGAATTTAAGAAAACACGACACTTACGCCATGTAAATATCGCAACTTCAACACGGTTGAGCAACACGTATAAACGAAAGCAACATCATATTCTCTACTATCCAAATATCTCGTTGACATATTTCCAAAAGGTGCGCCATCTTGCTTGAAGATTTGAAGCATATCGGATAGTCTTCGTGCCTAATCTCGCGACCATGATGCAAATCGAACTTCGTTCTTACGTGATCATCAAAATAATACGAGCAAAATGTCGATGCTTCTTCTACTAAGTAAGCATTGCGATAGAACCTCAACCCGGCTTTATTTAAATGCGTTGTTCTTCAACTTACGTAAGTATCTACAAAATTTAGAACGTTGTTCTTCATATATATATATATATATATATATATATATATGTGTGTGATAATGTACTAGCAAGACTTTCAAATGGATACATCCATCGGTATTGAACGAGCCCGCAATACGGGCTTCATCACTAGATGAACCGGAAGATGTTCCATGGAGTCAAGAAACTAGGGGAAAATGCGCTCAAGCTTGCATAAAATCATGGAATATTTTCGAGCCTGCACGCATCATCAAGCCCTATGTTTGAGAAGTTAAATCCTTGAAGAATAAAGATAATTACATTACGACTTTCCAAACATTTGGTGGGAGAAGTTCGCGAAATGCAATCGGTAGAATTCAGCTGCATGAAAATGTGACAGTCATGACTCTTCATCCCAAACATCTTCAGTTTTGTCATGTCTACACATCTACCCATGTTCGAAACGTACCTATCTGGAAATCTTAAACCTCTTACCCACTCACATAAGACTTTTTTCTCACGATTGTCAAGTGTATAAGAAGCCTTTGGATATTTTCCTGTTGATTCATTCATCGTCAACTCTGGTCTGAAGCAATATAAATTAAGTTCTTCTCTAGATTTGCTTGTATCTTTGTCTTCCCTCGACATTCATGATCGTGTTGAAGACATTATCGAACACATTCTTTTCTATGTGCATGACATCCAAATTATGCCGAATCAAAAGAGAACTCGAGAAGGTAGATCCCGTAAAATACTTCTTTTCTTCCATCCGGCCCAAACCGCTGATATTTCGCTATTTATTTCATCACGCCAATCTACATTACGAGACTAGTCCCATACCCATAATTAGTGATGAGCTCATCTCCGATCGCGCTTCTGGTGGATCGTTAGTAATCACTGTGTTCTTTCTGAAACCTCTTCGATCCCTTCGAAATGGGTGATTAGGAGCTAGAAATTTACGATGGTTATCAAACCATGACTGCTTACCACTTTTAGCTAAAGTAAAAGCATCGGTATACTCCATGCAGTGCGGACAAGCTAATCTTCCAGCTGTACTCCATCCAGACAACATAGAGTATGCATGGAAGTCACTAATTGTCCAAAGTAATGCAGCGTGCATTTGAAAATTTCGCTTCAACGATACATCATAAGTAAAACGCCGTCATCCCATAAATCTATTAACTCGCTATCAATGGTTGCGTGAACACATCAATCTTCTCCTTCGATTACGCGGTCCGGCATTAAGATCGTAAGAAACATGTATTGCTCCTTCATACACGTACCACGGGGAAGATTATAAGGGTCAAGATAACGGGTCATGATGAATATTGCTTTCTGATTGATCGAATGGCTAAAATCGTCGGTTGAGAGTCCCAATCGCACGTTACAATTTCGATGCAAATAAGGAAACTTAGTGTTCAAATGTTTCCATGCAATTGAGTCTCGCGGATGACGATGACCCCATCATCGACCGACGATGCATGCCAACGATATTTTCCATCGTAGCATTGGATGCATACAATCTCGTAGTCGAGGAGTTAGAGGAAAATAATACATCTTTTTATATGCTACTTGTGCTTTCGTCGACTTCCACCACCGAGTATTGCTCTTGAAACGAGGATGGTTCTGAATTTGCAGCTCGTCGATTCGTAATCTTGGCGCCAATAAATCATGCAATTAAATGGACAACAATCAATTTTGTGTACGGGCAACCCCATGCCACGCAACAATCTCTTCGTGCTGTAGAAGTCATCAGGCACGCAATTTCCATCTGGATGCGACTCTTTCATCAGTTCTGATATTTGATCAAAACCCTTCTCGATAATGTTGTTCTCGCGCTTTCCAACTCGTAAGTCGAGCCACAATGACAAGCGTGTGATCCGAGCAACCCGCCACAAAGGTTTATCGGCAGCATTCAACATATCGTAAAATTTTTTTGCATCAGAATTTGGCTCCTCTTCGATCTCGTCAAAGTTGAACTGTGGACCAGCAGCATCCACTACCATCGTATGATACGTATTTGGTTGACGGTTAACATCTGAATCCACAACATTTTCCCTACTTGTGGTTGTCTCCTGAAATATCCATGTGATAATTTGGAACAAATCCAAATTTTGATAAGTGATATCGCACAATATCTTTCTTCTGATAAAGTATATTCTTACACTTCTTACACGGACACTTGCTTTTCTCTCCATCTGCGAATAAAAACTGAGCACTAGCGAATTCAATAAAACTTTCAAGTCCATCTAGAAATTCAATATTTAATCCACCAACCGAACTAAACCTCTTATACATCCACTCACGATTGTCATTCATTCTTCAAGCTCCTAATTATAAATAATTAATTAAACATGTTCAACATAAGTTGTACAATATAAACTAATTATACACTCATAAGTTTATTGAGTGGAGTGAGCAAATCTTACTTATAATTATTGGTTAGTTATCTACGAGGCAACATAAACCCTAATTCAAGTTTCATATACTTAACCTTAACCTAAAATGAAGTGTGCAAATCTTACTTATAAAACATCTTATTCTAATAAAATTTCGCAGAGTAAGTTTTATAAAATTAATCGCGTTTCATTCCCAATTCAACCAAACTTCACCAAATCATCACCATACTGTTGAAAACATCTTATTCATATACTGACCTTAAACTAATTAGCATGAAATGAACAAAGACACTTATAAAACATCTTTTCATATAACAATTTAACAAAATTTCGCATAGTAAGTTTTATAAAATTAATCGCCATTTGATTTCCAATTCAATCAAACTCATTCAAATTTCAACAAATCATCACCATATGCCTAATTATACACTTAACAACTCAAAACATCTCACGAAATGATGAATTTATCATCCCAATTCACATCCAAGCTTATCAATTTCACAAGCCCAAATCACAAGACTAACATTCAATGTATCATTTTCACTATCAATTCGGTAAACTCAATTCAATTTTCACTATCAATTCAATGCATCATATATAATATTTTCACTATCAATTCAATACATCATATAATTTTCACTAATCAATTCAATACATCATATACAATATTTTCAATAAAATCAACAAATATATAACAAAAAAATGAAATATAAATAAAAACCCAAACAAACCAACCCAGACGGACGACGGACGGACGGAACAAGGGGCGGGCAGAGACAGGAGGCGGCGGGGCGGACGGCGGATGCATGACATGACGGATGGCGGTAAGGCAGGGCTGGGCAGGGGTGGGGTGGGATAAGGATGGGGTATGGGTCAGCGAGGCGGAGAGAGGGAGGCGGCGGGACGACGGCGGTGGACGACAGCATGGACGACAGCATATGGCGGCAGGGGGCTGGTCAATGGGGTGGGATGGGCTGTGGGTGGGTTGGGGTGGGATGGGCGGGCTAGGGCTGGGGCTGGGGGTGGGCGGCAGCGATGACGAGGACGGCGGCGAATGGCAGGCAAGGCAGTGGGGTGAGGGGGGTAGGGGCTGGGTTGGTTGGGGTGGGTGTCAGTGGGGTAGGGCGGTACTGCGGCAAGGGGAGATCGAGCGGGCGGGCATGGGTCGGGCACGTGGGCGACAGGTAGGTTGGGTTGGGGAAGGAGGGAGGTTTCGAGGATCGATATGAAAGTGGGAAGAAATCCGTCGTTATTAAACTTTTAGCGCGGATTAGCGACGGACTATTCCGTCGTTATATTTAAAATACTTTAACGACGAATAATGGATTGAACGACGGAATAATTTAACGACGGACACGTATCCGTCGTTAATTAACGCATGTAATATAAAAAATAAAAGATTTTATATTAACGACGGAATGAATTCGCCGCTCAATTGAGATTATTTTACGACGGACATTCCGTCGCTATTATTATTGGGAATAAATAAAATCAGAATTAAAATTAACGACGGATTGTATCCGTCGTTAAAATAAATTAAAAAAATAGAAATAATCCGATTTTTTAACGACGGTTTAGCGACGGAATTGGTTAATTCAATTAAAAAATAACAAAAAAAATTAATTTTAACGACGGACACTATCCGTCGTTAAATTTAACGACGGAATAGAGACGAAAATGCCGTCGTTAAAACTTCGCGCGAGAATTCCCCGCCATGATACGTCGCTGATCCGTCGCAAAAAAAAATTCCGTCGCCAATCCGTCGTGATGACCCGCATTATGAACGCCGCTAATCCGTCACGATTCACGACCCGCATTTTATCCGTCGCTAATCCGTTGTCGATCCGTATTTTGGAGTGTCGATTTGAATTTCATGTATAGTTTTTCTACTCTCTCAAAGCATCCTTCCACACTTAGAATAAGAGTTCGCTTGAAATCACAAAGTGTTATATATATATATATATATATATATATATATATATATATATATATATATATATATATATATATATATATATATATATAGGATTTGGTTCAAATAAAACACATTCAAAAATAAGAAATGAGAACAAATTTTCACCATTGATTTTTGGAAGATGTATGGTTGTGATTAAATCAAATTAGGCTATAATAGTAATTATAGAATATTAAGAAAATAACCGTCCCTTAATTATAGGGATTGTGATAATTTAATCTTGAACCATTGATTGATGGCAAATGGATGATGGAGATGAATTCTTATTTCTTATTTTAAGGGGGTTTGTATTATAACTAATCCATATATATATATATATATATATATGTGATGTATCAAATGAGAACCACAAATATTTTAAGAAATGAGAACTAATCTTGTTCATTGATTTGGCAATATCTGAAGGTCATGACTGTAGGATATATCTGGTATTTGATTTTCCTATATTTTTATTAAGGTTAGTCATGTAATTTTCGTTTTTATTGTAACCAAAATAAGGAGTGATTTTAGGGATTAATTTTATTATATTTGGAATGTTGATACTATCATATCTTCTTTGTATTTTTCTAATGGTTAATAATCTTAAGATTTCTATTGTTTACCATCTTTATTTTTTTTATGTGCTTTGCGTGGAGATTTCTTCAAAATTGGTGTTGCATTTTTCCGGTTTCTGCATATAATCATGGCATCATCATGTAATTTTTTCAGTAAAGTCTGAAATATCATGCATATATTTAGAATCAATATGGTTATTTTATTGTTGTAGGTATCGATGATGAATCTGATGCCGTGCAGTGTGATGACTGTATTTTTTCATTTTGCGATGATATACTTAAGCCTAGATTAGGTAGGGATTTTCACAACTTGGACGAAAGGGGGAATTCTACAATGCTTATGAACAAACAACAATGTTTTTATGTAATGTAACATTCACAAACAAAATCTATTCTTTGTACATACATAGTTTGTTATACGTGATTAAAACATATTTATGCACACATTATATCGTTGTTATACACAAATATTAATGCTTGTTCACTTTGTTATACACAATCATTAATGCACATATTAGAACATGTAACAGTAACTTCGATTGAACATATTTAACAACATGCACGTTTCATATCGGAGACTGTTTGTAGCTATTATTACGTAGATTGCACTATAAGGACGTTGGTTACAGTGCAATATAAATCTCACGTTCAATTATAAACTTACAAATGATTTTGATATGTACAATAACAATATAAATCATAGGCTTAATATTGTGTTCCTTTTGTCGATCCATTTCATCTTCACCAATTCATCTTCGTCTTGGATATTGTGTTGGCCTTATTTGGATCATCACGATAAGCAAGATACTTTGATAACATATGTATCTGCATAATACAAATTTATCATGTCATTAGTATAGTAGTTATACAATTTGAATAATAACCAATTATTAATGTAGCCATGTTATGTATTATATTACATGTCGTTATGCATCATATCAACAAAAATTATGCATAATAAAACCACACATTATACACATAGGAATTTACAATGTCTTTAGGATTGTGCCCTACTATGGAAGATTTATGTGGTACATGTCCTTGTTCCTGATCATTGTTCACCATGTCACACACAACCAGTGTAGTCAGCCATTGTCATGCACAAATGAATATTGAAGTACACACAACTAACAAGAAATACTTGATCAATAAAATAAAACCGAATGCAATATCGATATAACCAGTATTGGCATGCACAAATGAATATCAAATATGCACGTCGACATCGGTATACATGAATAGTGGAACAAAATTGAAAATGATGTATCATTAAATCTAGCTACGTCATGCACAAGTTAATAGAACAACATGCACACAGATTAAGCAGGTTGTGAACAAAAGCAAAAGATGACTTCAAAATTGATATAACCAGCATGAACAAAAATATAATGCTTATGCATTAAATCACTGAAAAGCATACATAATTTGTACAGTAAACAAACTCCACAAGAATTATATTGCAGTACACATTATGAGTAAATATTGCAGAATGCTTATGCACAAAAATAGATCTACGAGCATGCATAAGTAATTTGTAAAGTAAACAAAACCTATAAAATGCATAAGTAAATATAAAACTATAATGCATAAAAATAAAATGATTGTGCATAATATCTTGGACGAGAATGCATATGGAATTCGTATAATGAACAAGTTTATCATTGATTCGACTTGAATGGTGAATGTTGAAAACACTAAAATATAATATGATTGCAAAAGTTGCAGAACACAGTAATGTCTGTAGGTTTTTTTGGTGCATAACTGTAATACCCCGAGAAATTTAAAACTTCAATTATTAATTTCTTTAGCTAAATCGAGATTCGAATTTAGAGCGACTATTAAATTTTATAATTGTCGACGTTTCATTTTTTTTTATTTCGAAAAAGAAAATTTAAACGAATGTCGAGAACGAATACAGTTATAAGTCGAACCAGATATTTTATACTGGATAAATTATCTAGTCAAACCACATCATTTTTATTCCCAAAATATTCCACTTTACCCTCCTTTACTCTACTTTTTCCATAAATACTCATCATCACTCCTTCAAGGAATCCTATGTGAAATATTACAGCAACAAGATTTTTCTTTCTTTCCTCTCATATTCAATTGAGCAAACCATACTTCTCCATTTTTTTCAAGCTTGTCGACAACTGAAGAAAATCACCAACAATCAAATGTTGTTCACTCCCCATTCAGTACACCAACGAGCAGACTTACTAAGGTTGTACCTTCTCAATTCCTCATTTCATTCTTTTCTCTACTGCCATAATGTATACAAACACATGTATATTGAAACAAATCAACATACAAAAGCCAAGCAAATCACAGCAAGACAAACTGCTTCATCCAGGTTCAATATCATTCAACCATTGTTTTATTTCAAGTTCTTCAATCTTTATAACACAAGAAGAATATTATGCTCTACAACAAAACCATAGTCAGAACTTCATTTCACAAGCAACTATCCTAGTGTAAAGATGCATATGAACACATACATGTATATACTCTGTAGTTTCGAACAATTGAAAACATGGATATGGATATACCATTGAAGAAATTATCCTAAGAACATAATGGGCTATTCCCTTGAACCAAGCTATGGACCGAGCCACTAGGGCTCGATCGCCGATCGCCACCTTGGTCAGCGAAGACGGTGGTCGGAGCAATCGCGGAACCACTGGACGACGGCAAGCCTGCAAACATAGACGAAACAAAGAGAAATGAGAGTTAGAGAGTTCGTGTGTGTGTGTGCGTGTGCGTGCGCGTGTGTATCTATTATGGAAAGAGAGAAGCCGCGGCAGCGGCGAAGGTCACACGGCGATCGTCCACCGGAGACGACGCAAGGAGAGGATAGGATGGATCCGCGGCGACGGTGCGAGATCTAGCACGGCGGCGATGATCCTGCCGAGAAGGGAGGCGAAGGCGATGACGGCATCTACATGTGTGCGTGAGGGTGTGTGTGAACCGCATGAGAAAGAGAGAAGTGAGAAGGTGAGGTGGTCTCAGGGCGGCGCGGCTCGCCGACGGCGACGTGGCTGACCGGACGTGGAGGCTGCGGTGGCGATCTTGCAGGTGTGTGTGTGTGCCGCCGTGGGAGAGAAGGAGGTGTGAGTGTTGGGGGGGGGGGTGATGGGCGGCTAGGGTTTTAATTAGGTGTTAGGTTAGTTAATTAATTATGTTGGGCCTTGAGTCTTGGGCCGTTTTTAATTCATTTGGGCCAAACGAAAATGGGCTGAATTAAAATGGTATGGGCTGATACTATTTCCCCCTTAATTTCTCAGTGGGCCGAAAATTAAATTAATATGGGCTTCGAATTAAAATGTTATGGACTATTCAATTAAATTGATATGGACTTTTAATTAAATTGAAGATGGGCTTAGACTTATTTTCAATATTGGGCTAAGAATTTAATTTGGTAATGGACTTGAACTATTCATCTATGATCCATTAAAATTAAATTAAGGATTGAATAAATTCTATATTAATTAAATATGAGATTTAATTTTAGTAATTAAATTTTGAGATTAATTTTAATTAATGAAATAATAATCTAAATATAAATTATTTAAAGTGAGTTAATTAAATTCATTAGATTGGATAAAGTCTAATTTTTAGAAATTGAATAACATAACTAATTAATTATTTTAAAGGATAATTTGAGAATTATTCTTTTTAAGTGATTTACTTATATAATGAGATGGACCTTATGTAATTTGTTACAAAGGTGTGATTGGAAATAAATCATAATTAGTAGATATCTAAGATGAATTAAATTAATTTGATTGATTAATCAAATATTATTAGACGTTTTAATTGATCCATTTAATTAATCTTTAATTATGGATCTATTTAATTAAATTAGAGATTTAATTAAATATTAATGAGTTGATTATGTCAAGTAGATGCTTGAGAAAATATTATTTAAGCAACTTTAATTTATAGAACGATTGTTAGAAGATGATTGATTATAAGAAACCTTTATCGATTGTGTACTATAGATATGGGTTTCTCTGATAGAATATGTGGGACGTGTGAGGCGAGAAACACGGCGAGAAGATGATAGTGATGAATGAGGTATCGAAACTCGAAATCGTTGATACGCGTTAACAAATGGTGAATATTAGTTATGAATTTAGGATTCATAAATTGTACGAAACGACGTGGAGAAACATCGATGGAAGGGAAGAATGCAACGTCGAAGTGTCATTTATCGTCATGGCGAGACGAACCTAATAGACGATATATAGATTGTTAATTGAGTCGTATCAATAACGAAAATCCTAAAACCCAGAAACTCTAATACTTAAAAGATATCGAGTTGTCGAATCTTAATGATGCTTACCAAAAGAAGCGAATGACGTACTAAATTATACTTCTTACGTTGATAAGTTCAAGCGTGGACGTAGACGAAAACGACAAAGGATCGCTAGCAGGTACTTCAAGAAGGACAATTCTTGAGGTGGGCTCTCTTGAAACAAAATGACATGTCTATCTCAAAGCATGATTTACAAAAGCTTTATGAAATATTATCACATGAACTGTTATTGACTGCCAAATGTTTTTATGTTTTGTTGTGGTCATATCTGAGGTTGGTTAATCCAACATGGAATGAGAATTAATTGGTATATCCAATGTGGTATGTGAATGAGTTGGTCCACCAACGTTAAAAAAAGGGTAACGATCGGATCCGACTTAGTTGAGGACTAAATCGGATTGTGTACACGTGTGACGTGTGTTAAGGTTAGCTACCTCGACCGGTCATAGCGACTATGTGTAGGTGGCCACCTCCATAGTGCGCAAATGAATGATGAATGAATGATCAGATATGGAGCAACATGGATGAAATAGTCCGACCGGACACTTTTGAAAAAAGATAAAATGTTTGATAGGCATGAGTCTTTTAACTAAAATCCTCATGTGCTATTGTGGGCAATTAATAACATTTGAAAAAGAAAATGTTTTCGGCAATGAGTCCACTGAGTACTTTTGTACTTAGCCCTGCATCTCGTTTTTGATGTGCAGGTTGAGTAGGGATTGATGATGAGTGCGAGATGGTGCAGAGTGGCAGGTGTTTGTTGTTATTTTGAAAGGATTTCTAGAACCTTGAGCATGCATCGTCATATGTATGTTCACACGTTTATTGCCGCCAAACTCTGATGTCATTATTGTGTTCTTTTGACTATGACTGCTACTTACTTTCGCTGTTGAACTTGAGGTCGTACCTCGTTCCTTGAAATTGCACCCTAATTGGGTTATATATTTGATGTTGAACCTGTCTGATAAGTCCTTATGTGACTTGGAAGTATATTTGAAATAGCCTATCCATTTCAACTCATGCATTATGAGTAGCTTGATGGTCATTCGTATTGGTTTAATTATATATATCCGCTGCATATATCATACCAGTGACGATCCATATGATCCGTACTACTTTGAAAAGTTGGGTCGTCACAAAGTGGTATCAGAGCGATTGTTCGCTCTGAACCCTAGAAACCCTTTCCTTGGATCTTAAATTTAAAGTTGAGTCTTGAAACTGTTGGTATTTGACTACCACTGCACTGCACTCCATCGTCGTCCTGCTCAACGAGGAAGAACGTAACTATTGATAAACGCGCATTTTACACGTTTATAGTTGATATTTGAAGATGAGTTTAGCTCGCTTAATGTGCTGCCACGTATCGATTCTTAATGTTTTATCTATTTCTAGAAGATACGCTCTTGGGTGTTCTTTTGGTGTTGTGTAGGTCCATATGTTGAAAATCGAAGCAAGGAACGAAGACGAGCCAAAATACGATCGACTGTTTTAGCGACCAGCCTAGCGGTCGCTAGGCTGGCCGCCAGCAACCCATACGAACCCAGCGAGACCGCGATCACGACCTCGTGTTCGGCGAGCCAAGCCCCACGAGAAAGCTATGGACGATTTCTCGCGACCGCTTTAGAATTGCTAGCTAACGCCAGCTGTGTCGCGAGGTACCATGCGGCGAAGGAGGCGGCTTGGCGAGAAGAGCACGCGAGACATACCTAGCGATCGCCATAGAGATCGCGAGGTGGTCGCGAGTCCGAGCGGTAGAAGGAGAAATTAGGGTTTGGGGTGTGCCTATATATATGGCAACACCCCCTCGCGCCCCCAACTTCGCCCACACGATTCCAGAGCCTCTTTTACTCAGTTTTTCATAATTTTTTCAGATTTTTAGTTTTAGCTTCCATCTATTTTCATTCTAGAGTTGATTTGATCATTGTTCTTCATTAGTTTTACGTTTAGTCTACGATCCGGAACGTTTCGTCCGGACAATCTTTGCAATTTTCCATTTTTCGTTGAGGTTGGGATTCAAGCCCAACGATTGTTCATCCAACGCTCATCACGGGTTTTATATATTTAATTTCCGTTTTATGGTTAAATCATATTTTATTCCGCTTATTATGTCGGCTAGTTTTTCGCTCTAATCCTAGGGTTTGCATGATCCGATCCTAAATGTTGTGATTTACATTATCGCTATTTACCGTCCTGCATTGATTCATGATTCGATTGTGCTTATTTATATGTGTTGATTTGATCAATCTTGATGCATATCTAGTTGTCGGTTAATTACGTAATTGTATTAATTGTCAATCGATCTCGATTGCATGATACGAATGAGCCTTGAGTCGTAGCTGAGATAGGATATTCGTAGGAAACATATTCTTGTGATCTGTTTGGAGTTGCTTGTTTTCACCTAGAGACGTAACAGTAATAGGGAAAACTAGTAATCTACAACCGCTTTTGTCGTAACAGAAATTGTCGGTTATTTTTGTGATCTTCCATCTTGTGCGGATTAAAATTGGTTAATAGGAGCAGGATAAACATACGTGGTGGATAGGATTAATGCATCCCAGGGTTAGTCGTCCTTATCTGCTTTTAACATCCGAGTGTTTATCGCTTTATTTTATTTCTGTTTTGTTATCTCGCTGGATTGAATTCCGAAGCCCTAAAATCTTACCAAACCATTTATGTTGCTTGGATAATGATGAATCATTGTTGAGTTAACTTCTGTGTTTTCCTATTACAATCCCTGTGGATACGATACTCTGCTTACCTTCTATATACGCCTTTTACGTGTGAAAAGGGAGCGATCAACTATCTCAATTGGAAGTTGTTTAGAAACTGTGGAAGTTGCTTTGAAATGGTGAAAGTTGTTTTGAAATGATGGAAGTTATGAAATGTGAAATGGACTTACAAAAGTCGCATTGTTTTGAACGTTGAAATATGTTTGAAAGGAGAAAATTCTCAAAATTTCAAATAGAGTTGTTGTTTCCAATGATTTTGGAAAAAAAATGAATGATTGAATTTGAAAAGTTATTTTCAAAATAACTGGTTGGAGATTGATAAAGGAATGATATGAGAATACCTGTTTATCGCAATATATGTTATGAGTTGTGTTTACTCTTATATGCAAAGCATGCTAGAGGCAAAATGTAAATGAGTATGTTTCCCCATGAGAACATAAACTCTTAAGACGCATGATCCCTATTGCGCCGAACTTAGTATGAGGACATAAGGTATCCCCGATTGAACGGAATACTAAGGAAGAACGAGAACATAGAAATTATAAGAATCCCAATACGGACGGATCTGAGGATAACCACGGGACGAGTCTATGATGACGAAGCGATTGTTTAACTGGAGGTTCGCACTGCTATGAATCACAAACCTTCTATGTGAAGGAATTTCGAACACTATACGTGCTATAGCTATCGTGGTGATAACGAAAAATCAAAGCATAACGTTAAGAAAGTATGTATAAAAAGAAAGAGAGAATTTTGAGTATTGTGGGAACGCATATGATCGAATGTTATTATTCGAATGGAAATAAGGAATTCATAACCCAATGAGAAATGGTGACCACTTAGCCATTACCCGAAGGCTAGACGTTGAAAGTCTATTCTATCCTAAGAGACCATACAGCCTCTTTCCGAAGACCAAACTATGAAAGTAGTTTCATAAGAACTTAGGAATATAGGATATAAGATTGTGGTTCGGAAGATTTTTACTACTAGAAGTCTTTTATTTTATAAGAGTCACATCGAGAAGGTGGCACGTTCCTACCGTTCCTACCAGATGTACCGGAAAGACGACGTCGGTGAGTTCTTAACGCACTTCATGCGTCACTGGGCTGCTGCACATGCCCGTGGTACGTCAAACTACGACGGTGTACTCCGACTGATTGCAATACTGCCACCCAAGGTAGGGGTATACACGCGAGATATCATCTGAATACATATATCATCGCCGAGAGAGCTTCGATCTTGAGGTGGACTTGCTCCGTTCCGTCAGCCACCTGAACTATGTATTCATGGTATGCAGAGTTGCACCTTGCGGACCGTATCTCACTGAGCGAGAATATACTTGGCATGATGAGAATTATGAGTGGCTTCACCCAGAGGCATTTCGTTTGGCATCTGATAGACCTGTATTCTTGTCTGGCTGTGGCAGGAGCACGTTCGAGGCTGGACCTTCCAGTCCCCGACAGCTCACATTTTCGGTCCTACCACCAGTAGGATTCCATCCTCGTCATTGCTCGCCCAGACCATCGCTGTCGATCATTCCATGCCAGCACCCACCTCTACCTACCGGCATTTCCCAGTGCAACCGCCACCCGTACGGACCCATGTACCGCGATACTGTAGAGATTGACGAATCACGTGGCTTAACTGCATGCACCGTGAGAGAAGCTTGTGCCCATCTTGCTGCTTCTCCATTTCCAGCCAATACCTATAAGGAGATCATGGTGAGATCCGCCGAGACTTAGCTACTATGGAAGAAGCTAGAGTCATTATAATCCGAGAGACCGTGATTCCCACATTCAATGCCGAGGTCAAAGATGAGTAGGACCTAGAGGAAGATCCTGAAGAGGACCTGCCTGCTGACAATGAAATAAAGGAAATTGATAGTACCCATACTTCCGGTCCTGACTCCGACACGCTGAGCCCTATTTATACCCTGGGCGATTATGGATCTAGTTCTTAAGACTAGATAGTGTTTTGTTTATATACTTTTGTATATCTTGTGATTCATGCGGAAACGATAAGTCGTTTCGACATGAACCCTTATTTTGATAACTTCGGTAGCGTTTATATTTTCGTACGCACCGTGATTAGGTACGTGGAGGATGATGATATTAGTTTTGGGAAAATCATACTCCGTACCTGGCCCTATTTTGTAAATCTCAAAAGCACTGATGAAAATCCTCGTAGAGGCATTTGATTTGATATGATGATAGCTCATCGAGAGCCATTGGTTTTGATGTCGTATTATGTGATGTTCGACGATGTGCTAGACTTACACGTATGGTTATATAATACATACCGCGCTAATACATTTATGATCCTGATGGATGGTATAAGAAGATATTTGATTGCGTATATTTAAGAATGATAGAATGCCGTTGAGAATGAGAAACTACGAGGTTACAGCCGAAAAAGAGGACACCCCTCTACCACCAATACCGCAAGAAGGATTGAGGAGCTAATCCTTAGATAGAATCCGCCAACCTTCAATGGGATGGAATCCCGTGAATGTGGAACTATGGATTCGTGTGCTGTAGCAAACCATCAATTTCCTTCATCGCACCTCTCAAGAACGCTTGTCATGCGTTGCTTTGCAAATGACTGGTGCCGCCGATTTCTGGTGGGAGGTAAAGAGAAAGACCTTATATGAAGAGGGACTAGAAGCTTACACCTGGGAAGAGTTCAAGGAGGAAGTGTACGAGAAGTATATTCCTAAGAGCTACCGTAAGAAGAAAGGACACGAGTTCTGCAATCTACGACAAGGAAAGACCACGGTCACAGGTTACGATCATGCATTCTGCGAGATATCGCGGTATGCGTCTCAACTGGTTTACACTGACGATGAGAGAGCTGAAAAGTTCTGAAATAGACTCCGTGATACGATCTCGCCAATCAGTCGGAAATTCACGCAAATACGTAGCCCAGAATCAAATGTGAAAACGAACGACAAATAGATATGATGGATAATCCAATACATTGAAGTCGACCCTCTAAGAGCCGCAGTTAATATTTGACCTACGACCCAAATAGCAATTCACCTCAACAACACGGGAGCGATGAATGACACACGAACGAGGGATGGATGCCTCGTCGATAAGTCGATAATTGAAGTTCTTGGCAAACCAGGCTGAACATTGAACTGCTTTGCTCGAGCTCTTGTAATTGGTTCGCTGGGAACACGAACCAAGTCGGGAATCAACGAACTTTAGTTTGCATCACTCTATCAGGAGATCAGAGTGTCGGTCATGTCGTGAGGCCCTTAATAGAGCATTGGACATTGAGGCTACTTTACCTGAGGATAGGATTGTCCCTGTACATCCACCGAATCGCCAAGGAGATCGTGGAAAAAGAAAGTGGGAAGGACCCCACTAAGGGCAAGGATCCAACGCTGGCCGGGCCAACAGGAGGCCATGACAATGGAATAACATGTCATCTGGGCACGGGCAAGGAAATGGACGCCCTATGGTGCCGCACCTGGCGAGGGAAACCAGAAATTCGTAAGGCTCCCTACGTGCCCAAGGTGCCATAGGTGTCACAAGGGGGTGTGCGCATTCACCAATGAGGGATGTTTCAATTGTGACCAGAAGGGTCACTACTCTAAGGACTGCCCTGGGATACGCCAAGGAGGGGAAACGACTGCCCCAACGTGCCCAACCGAGCCCAGCCAATCCGGGCTATCCAAGCTTAACCGTTCCAGCAACAAACCCGATCCAGTACTTCCAGCCGAATCAGCGACCATATCAACTACGGCGGCAACGACAACAACAATGGCGACAGCCGCAGCAACGGTACCGCCAACTCCAACAACAACAACAACCAAAGCAACAGTACCGCCAACTCCAACAACAACAACAGTAGCAGCAACCGCAGCAACGATAACAACATCCTCAACACAAAGAACCGCCTCAAAGAAGCTAGGCCTACGCCTCAACCAGGAAAGGAAATTCCCGCAGGAGCCGTCAAGGAACTAAAGAAACTTGGCAGGTATGGGAATACTCCTCCAATTGTCCGTTAGCCTACTGCTTGATACTAGTGCCTCACATTCTTTTATTGCTGAAGCATGCGTAGAGAACTTAGGATTTGATCCTAAACGCGCTGAACAAATCATGAGAATTCTTTCTCCAGTAGGAGGCATAAGAACGGTAACCCACACATGCTCGAACCTAGAACTTGGACTAGGTTTACTTCAAGTCATGACAGATAATCTTCACGTCATACCTGATAGATGTGGATATAATCCTAGAGATGGATTGGTTAACCGAACATAATGCGACTATCATTTGCAATGAAATGAAGATTTCTTTCCAACATCTCGGAAAGAAACCTATAGACTTTCACGGGACCAACATGGGAAGAAGAGTCCCAATTATATCCGCACTATAAGCAAGGACGTTGCTGAACAAGACCGAGAACCATGCCTCAAGGAGGAAGATCAGAATGAGAGAATGATAGAAGACGTCCCGATCGCAAAGGAGTATCCCGATGTGTTTCCAAATGAACTATCGGGATTACCGCGAAACCGATAGATCGAGTTCACGATCGACCTCGAACCAGGTTCTGTTCCTGTGTCGAAAGCCCCATACCGGATGGCACCGAAGGAACTTGAGGAATTGAAAATCCAACGGCAAGAACTCTTGGAGTTAGGTTTCATTAGACCCAGTGTATCTCCATGGAGAGCACCTGTCCTTTTTGTGAAGAAAAATGATGGTACACTGAGAATGTGTATAGACTATCGAGAGTTAAACAAGATAACTCTTAAGAATAAGTATCATTTGCCCCGAATTGACGATTTATTTGATCAGCTTAAGGGAGCATGAGTCTTTTCAAAGATAGATCTAAAGTCGGGATACCATCAACTAAGGATTAGACCCGAAGATGTACCTAAAATGGCTTTCCGTACAAGGTATGGTCATTACGAATTCATCATTATGCCATTTGGACTTACAAATACCCCGACAGTATTTATGGATATCATGAATAGGGCATTTCACCCATACTTAGACAAATTTGTCTTAGTATTCATGGACGATATCCTAATATACTCCAAGAATAACCAAGAACGCGAAGAGCACTAGAGGATTGTGCTGCAAACGTTGAGGCAAGAGCAACTCTTCGCCAAGTTTAGCAAGTGTGAGTTTTGGTTGGGAGAAGTGACATTTTTTTTGGTCACATTGTGTCCGTCGGGGGAATCAATGTAGACCATCGAAGATCGATACAGTTCGAGAATGGGAGTCACCAATTGAACCGAATGAAATTCGGAGCTTCTTAGGACTTGCCGGCTACTATCGAAGATTTATCTAAGGATTTTCAACGATAGCCCGACATATGACCCAATTGTTGAGGAAAGGAATCAAGTACACTTGGACCGCCGAGTGTGAGGCTAGTTTCCAGAGATTGAAGGAGTTGTCGACAACAAAGACTGTACTCATGATAGCCGAGCGGTAAGGAGTACACGATCTACACAGACACTTCGAAGAATGGACTAGGATGTGTTCTGATGCAAGAAGGCAGAGTTATTGCCTATGCTTCAAGGCAGTTACGCCTACATGAGTTGAACTATCCTACGCAGGACCTAGAATTAGCAGCGGTCATGCATGCTTTAAAGATTTGGAGACACCATCTCTATGGAGTTAGATGTGAGATCTATACAGACCATAAAAGCCTGAAGTATTTCTTCGAGCAGAAAGATCTTAACATGAGACAACGTAGATGGTTAGAACTAGTGAAAGATTACGACTGTGGTATCAATTATCACCCAGGCAAGGCCAATGTTCTAGCCGATGCCTTAAGTCGTAAATCTCACCCTAGTTTGGGATTCCTCCTCAGTCATGAGGAGATGCTTATAAACGAATTTTAGAGGATTAACATCAAAGTTATAGAGCCGCCTGAGACGATAGAAGGCTGTATTGCAAGGTTGATTGCAATCCCAGATTTAAGAGCTCGAATCTTGGAAGCTCAGAAGAAGAGCAATAAGCTGGAGGAAGTACGAGCCAAAATCAAGAATAATGACCACAAGAATTTTTTTTGTAGCAACATATGATGTTTTGCTATATGATGGCAGAGTGTGTATTTTCTAAAAGACAAAGGGCTTAAGAGTGAGATCTTGAGAGAAGCCATAAGACGTCTTATACCGCACACCCCAGAAGCACCAAAATGTATCGAGATTTCAAAGAGAAAATTTTGGTGGGATATAATGAAGCGAGACGTAGCTTCATTCGTAAAACGTTGTTTGACGTGTCAACAAGTGAAAACACTCCACCAGCGATCGTATGGAACCCTACAACCGCTAGACATACCAGAATAGAGATGGGAAGATATAGCCATGGATTGTATCACCGGGGGCTACCCAAATCACAAAAAGAAAATACCGCTAATTGGATTATCATCGATCGTTTGACCAAGAGCGCGTATTTCTTACCGATCCTAATAACATACGGATCGGGTATATTAGTACAATTGTACATTCGAGAAATCATACGTTTGCAAGGAGTTCTAAAGACTATCACGTCTGATAGAGATTCAAAATTTACATCCAGATTCTGGATGAGCTTACAAAGGGAATTGAGAACTCAATTGTATTTCAGTACCGTGTTTTACCCAAAAACGGTTAGACAATATGAGAGGACCATTCGAACACTTGAAGACATGTTGATGTTGTTGTCCCGGTAGAGGGAAAGTTGGGAACAAGTGTTACCACTTGTGGAATTCGCCACAACAACAACTACCAAACAACTATGGAATGGCCCGCACTGAAGCGCTTCATGGAAAGAAATGTCGATCACCACTTTACTGGGATGAAGTGAGAGAAAGAAGAGTATTAGAACCTGACTCTGTAGGAGAGATGATTGAGATTATGCGACAGATCCGCCAACGGATTAAAGAAGTCTAAGACAGACAGAAGTCGTACGGAGACAAACGTTACACAAAATTTATATTTTGATGTAGGAAATAAAGTTTTCTTGAAGATTTTCTCGTTAAAAGGAATCGTGAAATTCGGAATTAAAGGGAAGCTGCAACCACGTTTCGTAGAACCCTATGTGATATTGGAAATGATAGTACCAATAGCTTACAGACTGACATTACCACCAAGCTTTGGGAACGTGTACAATGTGTTTCACGTTTCACAACTTAGAAAGTACATATATGACCCCAGTCATGTAATATCACCGGCAGATATTATCCTCGATGACAATATGAGTTATGTAGAATTATCTACGAGAATTTTGGACCGACGTATCCAAAAACAAAAGAACAAGAAAATACCAGTAGAAAAAGTCCTATGGCAACACAATAGACAAGAAGAAACAACTTGAGAATTAGAATCTGTTATGAAGGAGTAATACCCAGATCGTTTCCCAAGTTAGCAAATTTCGGGACGAAATTTTTTTTAAGGGGGATGGTATGTAATACCCCGAGAAATTTAAAACTTCAATTATTAATTTCTTTAGCTAAATCGAGATTCGAATTTAGAGCGACTATTAAATTTTATAATTGTCGACGTTTCATTTTTTTTTATTTCGAAAAAGAAAATTTAAACGAATGTCGAGAACGAATACAGTTATAAGTCGAACCAGATATTTTATACTGGATAAATTATCTAGTCAAACCACATCATTTTTATTCCCAAAATATTCCACTTTACCCTCCTTTACTCTACTTTTTCCATAAATACTCATCATCACTCCTTCAAGGAATCCTATGTGAAATATTACAGCAACACGATTTTTCTTTCTTTCCTCTCATATTCAATTGAGCAAACCATACTTCTCCATTTTTTTCAAGCTTGTCGACAACTGAAGAAAATCACCAACAATCAAATGTTGTTCACTCCCCATTCAGTACACCAACGAACAGACTTACTAAGGTTGTACCTTCTCAATTCCTCATTTCATTCTTTTCTCTACTGCCATAATGTATACAAACACATGTATATCAAACAAATCAACATACAAAAGCTAAGCAAATCACAAAGAAGACAAACTGCTTCATCCAGGTTCAATATCATTCAACCATTGTTTTATTTCAAGTTCTTCAATCTTTATAACACAAGAAGAATATTATGCTCTACAACAAAACCATAGTCAGAACTTCATTTCACAAGCAACTATCCTAGTGCAGTACATACGAACACATACATGTATATACTCTGTAGTTTCGAACAATTGAAAACATGGATATGGATATACCATTGAAGAAATTATCCTAAGAACATAATGGGCTATTCCCTTGAACCTAGCTATGGACCGAGCCACTAGGGCTCGGCTGTCGATCGCCAGCCTTGGTCAAGCAGTACGGTGGCTGGAGCACGGCGGAACCACTGGACGACGACAAGCCTGCAAACATAGACGAAACAAAGAGAAATGAGAGTTAGAGAGTTCGTGTGTGTGTTTGCGTGTGCGTGCGCATGTGTATCTGTTATGGAAAGAGAGAAGCCGCGGCAGCGGCGAAGGTCACACGGCGATCGTCCACCGGAGACGACGCAAGGAGGGGATAGGGCTGGATCTGCCGGCGACGGCGCCAGATCTAGCACGGCGGCGATGATCCTGCCGAGAAGGGAGGCGAAAGCGGCGACGACATCTACATGTGTGCGTGAGGGCGTGTGTGAACCGCGTGAGAAAGAGAGAAGTGAGAAGGTGCGGTGGTCTCGGGGCGGTGTGGCTCGCCGACGGCGACGTGGCTGACCGGACGTGGAGGCTGCGGCGGCGATCTTGCAGGTGTGTGTGTGTGCCACCGTGAGAGAGAAGGAGATGTGAGTGTTGGGGGGGTGATGGGCGGCTAGGGTTTTAATTAGGTGTTAGGTTAGTTAATTAATTATGTTGGGCCTTGAGTCTTGGGCCGTTTTTAATTCATTTGGGCCAAACGAAAATGGGCTGAATTAAAATGGTATGGGCTGATACTATTTCCCCCTTAATTTCTCAGTGGGCCGAAAATTAAATTAATATGGGCTTCTGGAATTAAAATGTTATGGACTATTGAATTAAATTGATATGGACTTTTAATTAAATTGAAGATGGGCTTAGACTTATTTTCAATATTGGGCTAAGAATTTAATTTGGTAATGGACTTGAACTATTCATCTATGATCCATTAAAATTAAATTAAGGATTGAATAAATTCTATATTAATTAAATATGAGATTTAATTTTAGTAATTAAATTTTGAGATTAATTCTTAATTAATTAAATAATAATCTAAATATAAATTATTTAAAGTGAGTTAATTAAATTCATTAGATTGGATAAAGTCTAATTTTTAGAAATTGAATAACATAACTAATTAATTATTTTAAAGGATAATTTGAGAATTATTCTTTTTAAGTGATTTACTTATATAATGAGATGGACCTTATGTAATTTGTTACAAAGGTGTGATTGAAATAAATCATAATTAGTGGATATCTAAGATGAATTAAATTAATTTGATTGATTAATCAAATATTATTAGACGCTTTAATTGATCCATTTAATTAATCTTTAATTATGGATCTATTTAATTAAATTAAGATTTAATTAAATATTAATGAGTTGATTATGTCAAGTAGATGCTTGAGAAAATATTATTTAAGCAACTTTAATTTATAGAACGATTGTTAGAAGATGATTGATTATGAGAAACCTTTATCGATTGTGTACTATAGATATGGGTTTCTCTGATAGAATATGTGGGACGTGTGAGGCGAGAAACACGGCGAGAAGATGATAGTGATGAATGAAGTATCGAAACTCGAAATCGTTGATACGCGTTAACAAATGGTGAATATTAGTTATGAATTTAGATTCATAAATTGTACGAAACGACGTGGAGAAACATCGATGGAAGGGAAGAATGCAACGTCGAAGTGTCATTTATCGTCATGGCGAGACGAACCTAATAGACGATATATAGATTGTTAACTGAGTCGTATCAATAACGAAAATCCTAAAACCCAGAAACTCTAATACTTAAAAGATATCGAGTTGTCGAATCTTAATGATGCTTACCAAAAGAAGCGAATGACGTACTAAATTATACTTCTTACGTTGATAAGGTCCAGCGTGGACGTAGACGAAAACGACAAAGGATCGCTAGCAGGTACTTCAAGAAGGACAATTCTTGAGGTGGGCTCTCTTGAAACAAAATGACATGTCTATCTCAAAGCATA
Organism: Salvia rosmarinus; assembly: GCA_036937905.1. Taxonomy (NCBI): domain Eukaryota; kingdom Viridiplantae; phylum Streptophyta; class Magnoliopsida; order Lamiales; family Lamiaceae; genus Salvia; species Salvia rosmarinus. The sequence continues at coordinate 52,154,678 of CM072814.1, forward strand.
ATTTACAAAAGCTTTATGAAATATTATCACATGAACTGTTATTGACTGCCAAATGTTTTTATGTTTTGTTGTGGTCATATCTGAGGTTGGTTAATCCAACATGGAATGAGAATTAATTGGTATATCCAATGTGGTATGTGAATGAGTTGGTCCACCAACGTTAAAAAAGGGTAACGATCGGATCCGACTTAGTTGAGGACTAACTCGGATTGTGTACACGTGTGACTGTGTGTTAAGGTTAGCTACCTCGACCGGTCACGGCGACTATGTGTAGGTGGCCACCTCCATAGTGCGCGAATGAATGATGAATGAATGATCAGATATGGAGCAACATGGATGAAATAGTCCGGCCGGACACTTTTGAAAAACGATAAAATGTTTGATAGACATGAGTCTTTTAACTAAAATCCTCATGTGCTATTGTGGGCAGTTAATAACATTTGAAAAAGAAAATGTTTTCGGCAATGAGTCCACTGAGTACTTTTGTACTTAGCCCTGCATCTCGCTTTTTGATGTGATGATGATTGATGATGAGTGCGAGGTGGTGCAGAGTGGCAGGTGTTTGTTGTTATTTTGAAAGGATTTCTAGAACCTTGAGCATGCATCGTCATATGTATGTTCACACGCTTATTGCCGCCAAACTCGATGTCATTATTGTGTTCTTTTCGACTACGATCGCTACTTACTTTATTTGTTGAACTTGAGGTCGCACTGCTCCTTGAAATTGCACCCTAATTGGGTTATATATCGATGTTGAACCTATCTGATAAGTCCTTATGTGACTTGGAAGTATATTTGAAATAGCTTATCCATTTCAACTCATGCATTATGAGTAGCTTGATGGTCATTCGTATTGGTTTAATTATATATATCCATTGCGATATATCATATCCATATGATCCGCATCCAAATGATCCAATAACACTACAAATCCGATTGGGAATCCTCTTGAGGGAGAGATACATAGAGTTTTGTGATATGGATTCAGAATTGTCTTGATGGAGAGAGATATAAAATATTGATGTATTTGTTCTCCGTGGTTGTGCATCAACTATCAAATCCTATGGAATCATAATGATTATTCTGCAGATTTTGGATAAGTTTCCAATAGGAGAGATAATTTTAGTGTAGAAAAAAAGTCAATTGTTTTCATGCGTTAATTCAGGACGAGCAGGGGGAAATGATGGGGCCGACGACCATAAATTACTTTATTGCCCTCATGACTATAATTAATTAGATTGACTTATGAAATTATTGAATATTCCTCAGTATGCATAAATTAATTATGGACTTTTAGATTAGATGTAATCAAGGGTTATAATTAGTTCTTATTTCTTATCTTAGTGTTAGTTCTCTCTATAACCAACCCCTATAGTATATATGGGAAGGTTAACGTGAGAACTATTTTTATCGTGAGAACGTAAAAATCCAAAAATGATGAATTAACTGTGAAAGTTGACGAATCCGTCGAGAAAGTTACTGAATCTAAAAAATGGAATTTTCGTCCCTCATGGGATTCGACCCCGGGTGAAAAATGTCAAATTTTTGGATTCAGTAACTTTTTCAGCGGATGCATCAACTTTCATAGCGAATTCATTTTGTTCATAACTAAATTTTATGGTTCTTAGTTCTCACATTAAAAATGTTTTATTTGAACCTAAACTCTCTCTCTATCTCTCTCTCTCTCTCTCTCTCTATATATATATATATATATATATATAAGGTTCACAATGCATAATGTATTCATCCAGCAAAGTGATGCATCACAGTAGATCTTCACGATCTAATGACATAAAATGGTTATCACATTTTCACTTTAAATAATGTTTTTATTTGAACCTACTCCTATGTATAATGTACATTTTTCATTATAGTAAGTCTCGATCATGGATATCTTTTGTAACCTATATGCTTCTTGATCATTTATATTATGTAATACATAGCTACATATCTTTTGTTCATATATCTATTATATATTATCTTGCAATTTGTATACTACATATAGTTGTTCAAAGCTAATTATTCTTATGAATGAAAATAAAGAATAAATTAAACATTTTTTTCATCCCAGGCTTCAAATTAGCTAGAAAACATTTTTCGATCGATATGATTCCAAATTAGCAAATAAGGATGGTATAAAAGCTTCATATAAGAAGAAAACTCTTCTAATAAAGAGTGAAGTCTATCATTGCTGTTGACCAAAAGTGTGATGATTATGGTTTTTTCTGGCATAATTTGTTGTGTTGTGCATGACTTTCTAAGTGGTGACTAATATGCATTTCATGTAATTTTTATCTCTATGCCTTGCGGTAATGATTCCTCTGGCATTACGACCTTTACCACAATGCATGGACATGAATTCGTGAGGTAATTAACTTCTCAATTTACGAAACTCTGTGTAATCAAGCAAATATCGATAATTTACATTGTTTCTTATTCAAAACTAAAATTTCACTTGATTATACGGATCGATTTTTTTTGGCAAATCAATTATATATTGGTTCTTTGGTTCCTATAAACTTAGCAGATCTATCAATTTCTTTAACATGTAAGACTATATGTAGTAGCGACCACAACACATGGTGGTCGACCACCACTTATGTAAAAAAAATTAAAAAATATTTACATCTTCATTCCCCCGATCGTGGGCTTCAATAGACCACCCCAACCTTTACAAAAAACCACTCATTTTGTGACATTTTTCACAATATGAGTGGTTCATAGGATTTTATGATAAATTTTTTATTTCTAAAACTTTAGATATTATATTTAAAAAATATATATACTAAAATTTTTCTTTCTTCATTGACATAGTTATACATATGTGTTGCATGTTTTTGTTATGTTTTTATTTGATTGTTTTAGATAATTTGATTCCTATTCGTTTATTTTTGAATATCTTTTGTTGGAATCATGTTAGTTTTCGATTTGTGTAGGGTCTGATCGTGTTTAAAGCATTTTGGGCATTAAAGCGCAACCCAGTGCCGGACTCGGCGTAACCGGTGCTGGATGCGCTTTCGCGTCGCTTGGGAGAGTCCAGAGAGCGGCCGCATCCGGCGAGGCCGCGAGGCCGACGCTGCGCTGAAGTTGATTGTCGTAGCGCCCGTCCCGTATTGGGTGCAGGTCGATTTGTCCGCAGAGAGTCTCGCCGCCGCCGCGCCCGAATCGAAGTTTGTCCCAGGCGCCTGCCCGCGCTGGCACGCGTTCGCGCTGGGCCCCGGCAAAGATCGCCCGAGAAGCGACGCGCGCCCGGCGAAAGCACGCGAATGCTCGCGTCCCAGAACGCCGCCCGGTGTTGCCTCGTGTTCAAAGACCGGGCGAGCCTCCATTCGTCTGTTTTGAAGCGCGCACATCCCGGGCTGGGTTTGCGTCCGGCGCTGCGCGTGAAATTTTGGGAGCTATATATATGTTTTAAAACACACTGAACCCGAGTTCTGATTTATTTTTCACGCCTCCTTCACGCGATTCTCTCTTCCAAGTTTTTCCAATTATTTCCTTTGCAATTTGTGATTCAAGAACACTTGATTGAAGAGATTCATCAACTACATTGATATTGTAAGGATTATTATCTTCTTTTTCCGTTGGATTATTGAGTTAATGATTTTTATTAATTTCAATTGTTTGATCCGTGAGATGAACATGAACTAATATTCTTTCTAGGGTTTGGTGATTCAAATTGATTGGTTGATTATTTGTATTGATTAAGTATACCAATTGAATCATAGGATTTGCTTTTAAGTGATTGATCACCATTTAATTATTTATGTTTCGTGTGTTATTGAGAGATAGATAAGTTGCATCCATACGAATCAATTGGGTTAGATGTTACCGGAAACGAGTACTCTAATGGTGTATTTATTTGTGAAATCTTATAACTTAGGTTTAATCTACGGAACGAAAGTCGAGTGTTTAAATTAAAGGTTAGAGGATTGCATGAATATGTAGATTTCTTAAGCAAAGCATTAATTAATTAATCAAGGCGAAAAAACCTAATGCCCTAGTCTTTCTCACACTCTTGAATTATCCTTTTTGCAGCTAAATTTCTTTGAGCACTTGGTTTGAGTTGTCATCTTGATTTAATTTACAGTTTATTTTATTTAAGTATCATCTCCCAAACAAGTTTAGGATTTAGATTTACTGTTTTAATCGTAACACATCATAAGCCCTGTTAAGTCTTCCTCGAGAGATTCGACTTGGGTCGACCTTACTATTGCGAGTGACTTAGAAGAACAATTTAGTCGAACAAATTTTAGCGCCGTTGCCGGGGAGGGCTTTAGGCATTTTTGATTGTGTTATTTTTTCCTCATTTTCTTATATTTTTCTTTATTTTATTTTATTTTGTTTGGTTCTTTTCTTCCCACAGGTGCGCGTAATCCGTTTTCTTGTTTTGTGTTTGTGTATGCTAGGTCGTCGAAGTCTTAAAAGAAAGTTGACACCGGTGTTAGACAACATTCGCAGGGTGAGAGATTTTGATCTTTCGACCTCGGAAGAGGAAAGCTCGTCTGAAAGTGAGACGAGTTCAGCGATATTTGTGCACAAGGATTTGGAGACTAGATCTCCGAGTAAGGAATTCGTACCAGAGGAAATGGCAGCAAATGGATGAGCCAACGTGGAAGGAAACCCACGGATGCGTGACTTTGCTCGACCCGTCATTGGGGTGACAACGTCATGCATAGTCCTCGGGGATCCGGCCCGAAACTACGAGTTAAAGCCTATTCACTTCAACCTTCTACCTTCGTTCTATGGGATGTCGACAGACGATGCTTTGAACTTCATCCGAGAGTTCTATGCAGTTGTTCATACCTTTCCGTTGAACGGGCTCACTGAAGATACGTTGAGAATGAGGTGTTTTTCTTACACCTTAAAGGATAAAGCCAAGACATGGCTGATGTCTCTACATCCTGGTTCACTGACGAGTTGGCAAGCCGTATATGATAAATTTATGGGGAAATACTACTCGAACCAGAAAACACAAGAGCTGAGAGCTAAGATTGCTACATTTAAGCAAATTACTGGAGAACCTCTACATGAGGCATGAGATCGTTTCAAGTCGCTACAACAACAATGTCCACATCACCATTACCCAACTGAGCTTCTTAATCAGTTTTTCTATGATGGATTGACGATGGATTTTCAATACATGATAGACAATGCGGCTGGATGAGACATTGGTAACTATACTGTTGATGATGTTAGCGAGATTTTGGAGACTTTAGCAGCACATTCACAAAGAAGAAGTACGGGACGAAGACCAGCTGCAGCAAATGAGGTGACTCCTAACTATGAAATGACACAGCAATTGGAAGATCTCACTCACCAAGTACAACTATTGAGAGCAAATGAACCTCAGACACAACCTCAATTCCAACAGCAACAAGTAATGTCAATGGAAACTTGTGGCATTTGTGGTGAAACAGGACATGGAGCAAATATGTGCCAAAGAGCAAGTGATATGGCATATGAAGAAGTGCAAGTTAATGCCATGCAGGGGTTCCAACGAGGCAATCAGCAAGGCTATCAACCGAGGCCTAGATATGATCCATTTTCAAATTCTTACAATCCTGGCTGGAGAGATCATCCTAATTTCTCTTGGAGTTAAAATCAAGGGGGATCTAGTCGTAGTATACTGCTCAGACAAACAAACTCCGCACTCAACTCGGTGACTGATGCACCTAAGAAGCCAACACTTGAGGATACACTACAGATTTTTATTCAGGAAAGTAACATGAGATTTGAATCTTTGGAAGCATCGATGAAAAGAGTAGAAACTCAAGTGGGACTGTTGAGCAATTGGTGCGACGAGACCAGAAGGGAAAGTTTCCTAGCCAATCGGAGCATGCCAAAGCCGTTACTGCTCATGCAAGTGACCATGAGAAGTGTGAGGTAGATAAAGAGATCAAAGTGGAAGAAGTAAAGCCTCGTAGAGTTTATGAGCCACCTGTTCCATTCCCGAGCCGTCTAATAGTAGAAAAGCAGAAAGCAGGGGATATGAAGAAAGCAAAAGTTAAGTTGGAGAAGCCCATTCAGCACCAACCAAAACAAAGGCAACGCGATCCAGGTATTTTTACTCTTAATGTTGCTTTTGGTAATGGAAAATCTGCATGGGGATGCTTGATTTAGGTGCCGGGGTCAATTTGATGTCTTTCTCTTTATTCAACTCATTAAAACTTGGGATTTAAAACAAACCCGCACGCGGTTAGAACTTGCTGAGGGGACTATTCGACACCCGAAAGGTGTGATCGAAGATGTCCTAATAAGAATGGGTAATCTTCTTGTCTCAGTTGATTTTGTTGTTATTGATATGGGAGAAGAGACTGAAAAACATGAGAGTGGACATCCGTTGTTGCTAGGTAGGCCATTTATGGCTGCAACAAATACCCTTATTGATTTTAATAAGGGAATGATAAGTTTGACTGTGTTGGGAACAACAGAGACATTCCAAGTTAGTAGTACTAGTGATAGTTCTACTGTTTCTGCTACTGCATCATGTTTTTCTATAATTACACTTGATATTGTGGACAAGAATAAGGTGTTGCAGGTACAGGTGCCCAATGAAGAAGTTGAAAATGAATCATGTCATAAAGAAATCGACAAAGAGAAGGCTAACCCCAAGCTCCAAGCTAAGTGTGAGGGAGATCGGGGTGAAGTACGATTCAAGAATTAGTTGAATGAGCCGTCACCTTACTCACCGGACTATGGTTATTGCCTAGCAGAGGTGCATTGGATAATGAGAGTTGGATCGAAACTTCTCGCCCGAAAAAATTCAACAAAATGAGGAATCAATGGTCGGGCTGGCGACGTTAAAACTAGCGCTACATGGGAGGCAACCCACGTTTCTTTATGTTTTACTTTTTTTTCTTTTCGTTTTGTTTTTGGTTGTGTTTTCATTTTCTTTTTTTTTGGTCTTATGTGGTGCAGGATTAGGAGTTGCATTATTAGGAATCACCGAAACATGGATAAGAAAAGTCGAGGTGAGGAACGAAGTTTTTGCACAGAAGAAAGGAATCCAAGCGTCGGACGCAAGCAAACCGGCACTAAGCACATTTGTAATAACCCGAAAAATTTAAAACTTTTATTAGTGATGTTTGAATCACTTAGTTGTGGTTCTTAGACCTTAATTATGTTTAAGGAAACCAATGAAACTAATTAGAATCGATTCGGAGATCGAATACTAAAGAAATCAAAAGCGATAACTAGTCCCACCTGGGATTAGGGTTTTTCGAGTAGCTTTGAACATAGAATGAAAGATCGAGAATGAATCTACACTAACGGATTTCATTTTAGAATCCTCACACGAAAACATGTGAGAATGCAAAGGATGAGAATTTTCGGGCATACTTGCGGTCGATCTTAAAAACACTATTTACGAGCGGAACAACCTCCGGTCCGTGCTAATCATAATAAATAGTGATAACAACCAAAATCATGAAGGAATGATTTATTATGAATTTGGAAATTATAAGAATCAATTTCAAGGGAATTTCAAGAACTTAACCGAGCGCCGGTAAAATATACCGGGAAAACCCTAATTTGATCCGAACGACCCGAAACTCGAACCGAGGGTCTAAATCAATAAAATATGCTTTATAAGACTCAAATTATTTATGAAAGCTCAAAAATTCAAGAGAATTTTTGAATGGACATATTTTAATCACGGACGCCGCTTTTTCATGATAACTCGGAATCGATTTATCAAACGACGTCCGAACGTCGTGAAATTTTTATGAACACTAAAATAAGTCTTTTAAAGGCTATTTAATAAGATAGAACCTTAAGGTTCCAAGAAATCGATCGAAAGTGCGTTAAAACTTAAAGAGTCGGTATTGACATACCGAAACGGGTAATTTGACCAATCCACCTCTCAACTACCACCAAGACCTTACCAAAATGGGAAATGACAGCTCTAAGGTCTGCAATAACAAGGGAAAAACGTGCAAGGGCAGACCTCATTCATCCTCTCACTTTTTCTCTCATTTTCAAATTTCTCTACACTGTTTTCAAACCCCAACACTAAATCCTCCTCCCCAACCTCTCCCACACTCAAATAATCCTTCTAAGACCATAGGAAGGTATTATTCATCATCCTCTTCCATCCTAATGGAGTGGAATATTTATTTTGAATTTTGGGTTTAAAACCCTAGTTTGCTCCCATTTATTTTCGTGACTTTAGAGCCTCCAAATGCTCTTGAGTCGTGAATGAAAAATGCTTAGAATGATGTTCTAAGGCTCTGTAAAACTTTAATAATTTTTGGAGCATGTTTATATTTTTTCGATTTATGCTTTATTTATTTTTAAATATGTTAAAGCATGATTTTGTGAATATTATTTGATATTGTTGCTTGCTAATGTATTATAAGCATTTAGTATAAATATCATAATTTTCCGTAATACTTTTAAAAAAACGTGAGTGTTGAGGCTTATTTAGGCCATGGTTTGATTTTTATTTTTAAAAATAGTTGAGATATGGTGTTTAAAATATGATGTGAACATCATATAAAAATCTTGGAATTTTGAAACACATCTCCTATTTTATTTTATTTTGACCGATTATATTTATATACTTTTAGAGTATTGTTTGGTTTTGTTTGTTGAAAATAGTTGAGATATGGTGTTTAGGGTATGATATGAACATCATACATTAACCTCGAATTTATTCAAACACTCTCCTATTTTTTATAAGAACCGTGGCTTATATATATATATATGTAGTCTTTTATTTGATTTTTATTGTTGAAAATAATAGGATGTGTAATATTATGAATATTGGTAAATGTTGGTGTTAATATTACATGCTATTACATATACAACCATATTGTGAAGGATTGGAAATTTTGAATATGTATATATATGTGAATACCGAAAATTAATGATGATGAAAAGCATGGGTTTAAATTTTTAATGCATGATACGGTGATATTTCATGTTTAGTATATAGTATAAGCATAAAATAATTTTGTGGAATTTATTGAACACCAAAGCTTGTTGATTTGAAATTGCCGAAAATTACAAAGATTTTAACCTATGGTTTAAAATTTTATATGATGATATTGAGTTGATAATTAAATTCTATAGTATGATAGAGTACAACATGATTTTATTGGAATTTATTGGATACGTATGCTAATTGTTGCTAATTATCGAAAACGTAACGAAATGGCTAAGTATGAGTTCGTTTCTAATGTTAAATGATGCTATGATGGTTAATTATAAACTTAGAATGAATGGTTGTGATTAGAGTGGATGAATGAAACACTTATGCACACTTACACAATGATTGTGTATTGCATTAGAAATTAGGGTTTTCTAATGCTTAGCATAGTTTATGTTGTGTATGGTTTTGTCGATGTTGAATGTTTATGTTTATGTTGAACCGACAAACCAAAACCCCGAACGTAAACAACATAATACTATATGAACGAGAATCGAAAGAAATCGACCAATTTCGATAACTTAAGATGGAATAAACAAGAATCGAAGTTAGATACTAATTAGGGTTTTATTAATGAAAGGATACCCAAACGTGAGTTCCTACGTTAGAAAAACCAAGAGTCGAGCTACAACGTTAATATTCAATAACGACAACTCACTACGACATTAGTCGGGCGTAAACACAACTCGATAATGAATAACGATTATCGACATATGTAACCTCCGTGAGTTAAGTTAAATGAACGATGTCGTAATGTGTAAGCAACGATTCGAACACATGATGTCGATCCTTATGTCTCAAAAGCCGAGTTAATATTCTCTGAGTACTCCATTTAGTCTTAAGTACTAATTACTTACATGACGGCATATGTCCACTGATTTGTAAGTCAATATTCCTCTTTAATTATCATGCTAATACGACAAGTCGTCAGCATAACATACTAGGACGTAACTATAATTGTTAAGTCTAGTTAGTGGCTTGAGAATATCCTAATTTACCAATCATAATTTGATTACCGATAACCTATAACGTAATAACGTTAAAACAAAACTAAGGTTAAGAGTCACGGATAGACTCGGATTATGTAATTCATAATTGAAGTTCACCTATGGACGACGAGGTAATATAGCCTCGACTGGGAATGTAAGATAATAGAAATTATCTTAAAACAATCACATAAAATCATGAAGAAACCCTAATTGGGAACTTTAAAGTCGTAATTTATAAGCGACCATCGATCGATAGAAAGAACCTAAGAACGGCTATTTTCTTATGAAGGGTTCGATCGGGCGTAGTTGCTGAGGAAGGATACTCACCCCTGCTCATTTAGAACCACTAAGCTTTGGATTAGCGGTGGGCTTTGAAACAAAATGATATGCATATCTCAAAGCATGATTTACAAAAGCTTTATGAAATATTATCACATGAGCTGTTATTGATCGCCAAATGTTTATGTTTTGTTGTGATCCTATCGAGATTGGTATATCAATGTGGTATGTGAATGTGTTGGTCCACCAACGTTAAAAAAGGGTAACGATCGGATCCGACTTAGTTGAGGACTAACTCGGATTGTGTACACGTGTGACTGTGTGTTAAGGTTAGCTACCTCGACCGGTCACGGCGACTATGTGTAGTGGCCACCCATAGTGCGCGAATGGAATGAATGAATGAATGATCGATATGGAAACAACGTGAATGAAATAGTCGGGCCCGACATTTGGAAAACGATAAAATATTTGATAGGCATGAGTCTTTTAACTAAAATCCTCAATGCGCTATTGCGGGCGCTAATAACCTTTGACAAAGAAAATATTTTAAACCGAGTCCATCGAGTACTTTTGTACTTAGCCTGCATCTCGCTTTTGATGTGCAAGTTGAGCAAGGATCGATGATGGGTGCGAGGTGGTGCGAGTAGTAGCGCTATTTTTGATGCTTAATTAGAAAGGTTTCTAGAACCTTGGGCATGCATCGCCATATGCATGTCCACACGCTTAATTGTCGCCTAACTCGATATTATTAATGTTTTGATTATAACCGCTATTCCGTATTGAATTGGAGGTCGTACCTCGACTTTAAATTCGCATACGATTGGGTTATGTCAACCTCAACCCTTTCGACAAGTCCTTCTAGGACTTGAGTTGAGTATCGATTGTTTATCCCTTTAACCTATGCGTTATTAAGTAGTTGATTGGTTGATTGCCTTGATTAGCTATGTTTATTTCATTTGCTTTATCATACCAAAGGACGATCCATATGATCCGTACTTCATTGGAAAGTCGGGTCGTCACAAAGTGGTATCGAGCACTTGTTCGCCTCGAACCCCGTAAACCCTTTCTCAATCCCGAGTTGAAAGTTGAGTCTAGAAATTGTTTAGTGGTCGATCGCCATCGCACCGCACTCCATCGCCGATCCCCGCTCAACAAGGAAGAAGGTAATCGTTTCAACTAAAGGTTGTTTTGAAATGATTGAAGTATATGAAATGTGAGTTGGAATTTCAATACTGCCTTGTTGGGAAATTGAAAAATATTTGGAAAATGGAAATTTTTAAAATTGAAAAGTTGTTTCAATTGACTAGTCATTAGCTTGAATGAAAGTTCTGAAGCTTTAAGAACTTGGTAAATGAGAATGCGTGATTATCGCACAAGGTGTCGCGATTTGTGTTTACTGTTGTATGCGAAGCATGATAGAAGCATGATATAAATGAATATGTTTCCCCATGAGAACATAGACTCTTAAGACGCATGATCCCTCTGCGCCGAACTTAGTATGAGAACATAGTACCCCATTTGAACGAAATACTAAGAAAGAGCGAGAACATAGAAATCTTAAGAATCAATCCGAACGGATTCAATGATGAGGCGATGAATCTACAATGGCGACGGCTATCGCTTAAGCGGAAATTGCATCGTTATGAGTCCCAACCGCTCTACGCGAAGGAATTCTAAGTCATACGTGTCGCCTCTATCGTAACAATAAGGAAATGAATCAAGTATAACTATAGGGAAGCATAAAGGAAATAATGGTTTGTAAGCGCATAATGAGAACGGATACGACATGATCCTATGATGTGAATAGAAATAAGAAATCCAAGACCCGATAAGATAAGGTGACCACTTAGCCTTTACAGAAGGCTAGGCCTCGATCACGATATACCCTAAGAAACCATACCGCTCTTCCCGGAGACCAACCCAAGAAAGTAATGCCATAAGGATTTGAGCATATGGCTCGGACTGTGTTCACGACTAGACGCCCCCTGTCCTCTAGGGCCACCCCTGAGGAGGTTATACGATTGTCTCGCTCTTACGGATGTGCCACGGAGGCGACCTTGGCGAGTTTTGGCGACTTCACACGCCATGGGCTGCAGACATGCCGGGGTACATCACATTATGACGGTGTACTCCGCGATCATGAGACCGCCATCCGATCAAGGTGGTTACGCCAAGTGAAATATCGGCGGACTACATTTACCGGGTCGAGAGCTTTGACTGGAGGCGGATCCGCCTCGCTTTGCTAGCCACTGAGCTATGTGTTCACGGTGTACGGAGCTGCACCACGCGGACCGTATCTCCTTGACGGAATACACTTGGCGTGACGAGATTCGAGTGGCTCCATCCAGAGGTGCCTGTCTAGCGGTGATGGACCGGTGTTCTTGCCGGCGATGGCGAGGGACATGTTCGGGCGGACCTTCCGTCCTCGACAGCACATTCATTCAGCCCTACCACCCGTAGGATTCCATCCCAAAGATTGTCCGCCCGACCATCACCACCGGCCATGCCATGCCCATATCCACCCCCACCTACCGGCCTCCACTGATCCCAGCGCCGCCACCCACAGCCACTGCTTTGGAGGAGGTCATGGCCGAGATTCGCCGAGACCTAGCGGCTATGGAAGACGCTAGGGTCATTAGGATCCAGGAGCCCGTTGTCCCCGTGCCCGATGCTGAAGAGGAAGACCCGGAGGAAGATCCGGAGGAGGACCCCGAAGAAGATCCGGAAGAGGACCCCGAGGAAGACCCGGAGGAGGATCCGGAGGAGGACCCCGAGGAAGACCCAGAGGAAGACCCCGAGGGCGATATATCACCGATGACGAGATGGAGGAGTGGACGGCCCCATGCTTCCAAATTCCCGACTCCGTCATGGAGCCCGATCTACACCCCGGACGACCATAGATCTAGTTCTTAGACTAGATTATCTTTTGTCTATATACTCAGATATCTTTTGATGCATGCGGAGACGACGAGTCGTTCCGACATGAACCCTATTTTGATGATCACGGTAGCGTGTTGATTTTTGTGCGCACCATGATGAGGTACACAGAGTGATGCGGTATTTGTTTTGGGCATCATACTGCACACGGTATTTTGTAAAGTTTAAAAAGCGTGATGAAAGTCCTCGTAGAGGCAATCGATATGACATGATGATAGCTCTTGAGAGCCTTTTTGTTTTAATATGGTGTTATGTGGTTTCCGACGTTGTTTTTAAAATTTTTGCTACGTATATAAATACCCAGTTGATATATTTATATAGATGCTTTAACCCTGATGGATGGTATAAGACGAGATCTAATTTCGTGTGTTTATGAAGGATAGGATGCCGCCGAGAAGGAGGAACCGTGCGATAACCCCGGAAAGAGAGGCCACACCACCACCACCACCACCACCACCACCACAGGCGAGGCGGATCGAGGAACTGTTCCTCAGGCAAAACCCACCCACCTTCAACGGGACTGGGAATCCCGTGGACGCTGAACTATGGATTCGCGCTCTGGAGCGGATCTTCAATTTCCTCCACTGCACATCACAGGAACGCTTGTCATGCGTTGCCTTCCAGATGACTGGCGCCGCCGACTTTTGGTGGGAGGCGAAGAGAAAAACCCTGACAGAGGAAGAACTGGAAGGTTTCTCCTGGGAGGAATTCAAGGAGGAAGTGTACGAGAAGTACATTCCTAAGAATTACAGGAAGAAAAAGGAGCACGAGTTTTACAACTTGCGCCAAGGGAAGACCACGGTCACTGATTACGACCGTGCGTTCTGTGAAATGTCACGGTATGCACCTCAGCTGGTCGACACCGATGAGAAGAGGACGGAGAAATTTCGGGCGGGACTCCGCCATGAGATCAGAGTGTCATTGGCTGGTCACGGAGATCTGACTTACCGTGAGGCCCTCCCCGGGCATTGGACATCGAGGCCGCATCGCTCAAGATAGAGTCGTCACCATGCATCCCCCGACTCACCAAGGAGATCGCGGGAAGAGGAAGTGGGAAGGACCCCACCAAGGGCAAGGATCCAACACTGGCCAGGCCGACAGGAGACCATGGCAAGGAAATAACGTGCCATCTGGGCACGGGCAGGGGAATGGACGCCCCATGGTACCCGCATCTGGCGGGGGAAACCAAAAATTCGTGAAGCTCCCCATGTGCCCCAGGTGCCATAGGAGTCATAAGGGGGCATGCGCATTCACGAATGACGGATGCTTCAAGTGTGGCCAGAAGGGCCACTACTCCAGGGACTGCCCTGGGACACGCCAAGGAGGAAATGGCCGTCCGAATGTGCCCAACCAAGTCCAACCGGTCCGGCTATCCAAGCTCAACCGATCCAACAACAGCCCCCGGTTCAGTACTATCAGCCGAATCAACGACCATATCAACCACGGTGGCAACGACGACAACAATGGCGACAACCGCAGGTAGCAGTACCGACAGCCCCAACAGCCGTAACCACAAAGAACAACAACAAAGAACAAAAGACAGCAAAGAACCACAACAACTTTATCAAGAACAACAACCGCCTCAGAAGAAGCGAGGCCTACGCCTCAACCAGAAAGAGAGTTCCCGCAAGAGCCGCCAGGAACCAAGGAAACTTAAGTGTATGGGAATACTCCTCCAATTACCTGTTATCCTACTGTTTGATACTGGCGCCTCGCACTCTTTTATTTCTGAAGCATGCGTAGAGAACTTAGGATTAGATCCTAAACGCGCTGAACAAATCATGAGAATTTCTTCTCCAGTAGGAGGCATAAGAACGGTAACCCACATATGCTCGAACCTAGAGCTCGACTAGCTCACTTAAGGTCATGACAGAGAACCTTCACGTCATACCCATGACGGATGTGGACATAATCCTAGGAATGGATTGGTTAACCGAACATAGTGCGACCATCTTGTGTAATGAAAGAAAAATTTCCTTCCAACACCCCGGAGAGAAATCTACCGACTTTCACGGGATCAACATGGGGAGGAGAGTTCCAATTATATCCGCACTACAAGCAAGGACGTTGCTGAACAAGACCGAGAACCATGCCTACCTCGCTCACCTCCAAGAAGAAGATCGAATGAGAGGAGGATAGAAGACGTCCCGATCGTGAAGGAGTATCCCGATGTGTTTCCAGACGAACTACCGGATTACCGCCAAACCGACAGATCGAGTTCACGATCGACCTCGAACCAGGTTCTGCCCCGGTGTCAAAAGCTCCATACCGGATGGCACCAAAGGAGCTTGAGGAATTAAAGATCCAACTGCAAGAACTCTTGGAGCTAGGATTTATTAGACCCAGTGTGTCTCCATGGGGAGCACCTGTCCTTTTCGTGAAAAAGAAGGATGGTACACTGAGGATGTGTATAGACTATCGAGAGTTAAACAAGATAACTCTTAAGAATAAGTACCCCTTGCCCCGAATCGACGATCCGCTTGATCAACTTAAAAGAGAGCGAGTCTTTTCAAAGATAGATCTAAAGTCGGGATATCACCAATTGAGGATTAGACCGGAGGATGTATCTAAAACCGCTTTCCGTACAAGGTATGGTCATTTCGAATTCATCGTGATGCCCTTGGACTTACAAATGCCCCGACAAGATTTATGGATATTATGAATGTGGTGTTCCACCCATACCTAGACAAATTCGCCTTAGTGTTCATAGACTATATCCTAATATACTCTAGAATAACCAAGAACACAAAGAGCACTTGAGAGCGTACTACAAACATTGAGGCAAGAGCAAGCTCTTCGCCAAGTTTAGCAAGTGTGAGTTTTGGTTAGGCGGTAACATTTTGGGTCACATTGTGTCCGCCGAGGGAATCAAAGTAGACCCTCAAGATCGACATAGCTCGAGAATGGAGTCATCAAGAACCCGAATGAAATTGAGTTTTTAGGACCGGCCGGCTACTATCGAAGATTTATCAAGGATTCTCAACGATAGCCCGACCCATGACCCAACTGTTGAGGAAAGGAATCAAGTACACCGACCGCCGAGTGTGAGGCTAGTTTCGAGGTCAAGGAGTTATCGACGACAAGACTGTACTAGCAAGCACTGAGCGGATAAAGAGTACACAATCTACACGGATGCTTCAAAGAATGGACTAGGTTGTGTACTAATGCAAGAAGGTAAGGTTATTGCTTACGCTTCAAGCGCAATTACGCCTACATGAGTTGAACTATCCTACGCACGACCTGGAATTAGCAGCGGTCGTACATGCCTTAAAGATATGGAGGCATCACCTTTATGGAGTTAGATGTGAGATCTATACTGACCATAAGAGCCTGAAATATTTCTTTGAATGTAAAGATCTTAACATGAGGCGGCGTAGATGGTTAGAGCTAGTGAAAGATTACGATTGTGGTATAAATTATCACCTGTGCAAGGCTAATGTTGTAGCCGATGCCTTGAGTCATAAATCTCATCCTAGTTTGGGATGTCTCCTCACCATGAGGAAATACTTATAAAAGAATTCCAGAGGATGAACATCAAGTCGAGGCCCATCTCGACGATAGAGGGTCAGATTGCAACATTGATTGCAATCCCGACTTAAGAGTCCGAATCTTAGAAGCTCAGAGGAAGAGCAAAAAGCTAGAGGAAATGCGAGCTAAGATCAAGGACGATAAACACAAGAATTTTACAGAAGCAACAGATAATGTTTTGTTGTATGACGGAGAGTGTGCGCCCGGAAGATGAAGAACTTGAGCGAAATCTTGAAGGAAGCCCATGAGACTTCTTATACAAGACACTCCGGCAAAGCACCAAATGTACCAAGACCTCAAGGAGAAATTTTGGTGGGATGGAATGAAGCGAGACGTGGCTTCATTTGTGAACGTTGTTTGACGTGCCAACAAGTGAAAGCACTCCACCAACGACCATATGGGACCTTACAACCGCTAGATATACCGGAATGGAAATGGGATGATATAGCCATGGACTTTGTTACCGGGCTACCCAAATCACAGAGGGGGAATACCGCTATTTGGGTCATCATCGATCGACTGACCAAGAGCGCGCATTTCCTACCCATTCCAATAACACATGGGTCAGACAAACTAGCACAGTTGTACGTTCGAGAAGTTATCCGCTACATGGAGTTCCAAAGACTATCACGTCTGATAGAGATTCAAAATTTACGTCCCGATTCTGGATGAGTTTACAAAAGGAACTGGGGACACGACTACATTTCAGCACCGCGTTCCATCCGCAGACGGACGGACAGTCCGAGAGGACCATTCAAACGTTGGAAGACATGCTGAGGACCGTTGTCCTCGATAGAGGAGAAGGTTGGGAACAAGTGTTACCACTTGTGGAATTCGCCTACAATAACAGCTACCAAGCGACTATTGGAATGGCCCCGTACGAAGCGCTTTATGGAAGGAAATGTCGGTCACCACTTTACTGGGATGAAGTGGGAGAAAGAAGAGTGTTAGGACGACGACGTGGGAGAAATGATTGAGATCGCGACGGATCCGCCAACGGATCAAGGAGGCCCAGATCGACAGTCGTCGACGCCGACAAGCGCCGCACGAGCTACATTTCAAGAGGAGATAAGGTCTTCTTGAAAATCTCTCCATCTAAAGGGATCGTGAGATTCGGAATCAAAGGAAGTTGCGACCACGTTTTATAGGACCCTATGAAATTCGAGAGAATAGGACCAGCGGGGCTTACAGGACTTGCATTGCCGCCAAGTTTTGGAAACGTGCACAATGTGTTCCATGTTTCACAACTACGGAAGTACATACATGACCCCAGCCATGTGATACCACCGACCGATATTGTCCTCGATGACAATATGAGTTACGTAGAACTACCTACGGAAATCTTGGACCAACGTATCCAAAGGCTAAGGAACAAAGAAATACCGCTAGTGAAAGTTCTATGGAGACACCATGGTCAAGAAGAAGCAACCTGGGAACTGGAATCAGCTATGAAGGAGAAATATCCAGATCTTTTCCAAGGCTAGCAAATTTCGGGACGAAATTTCTTTTAAGGGGGATGGTATGTAATAACCCGAAAAATTTAAAACTTTTATTAGTGATGTTTGAATCACTTAGTTGTGGTTCTTAGACCTTAATTATGTTTAAGGAAACCAATGAAACGAATTAGAATCGATTCGGAGATCGAATACTAAAGAAATCAAAAACTGATAACTAGTCCTACCGGATTAGGGTTTTCGAGTAGCCTGAACATAGAATGAAAGATCGAGAATGAATCTACACGAACGGATTTCATTTTTAGAATCCTCACACGAAAACATGTGAGAATGCAAAGGATGAGAATTTTCGGGCATACTTGCCCGGTCAGTCTTAAAAACACTATTTACGAGCCGGAACAACCTCCAGTCCGTGCTAATCATAATAAATAGTGATAACAACCAAAATCATGAAGGAATGATTTATTATGAATTTAGAAATTATAAGAATCAATTTCTGAAGGGAATTCCTGAAGAACTTAACCGAACGCCGGGTAAAATATACCGGGAAAACCCTAATTTGATCCGAACGACCCGAAACTCGAACCGAGGGTCTAAATCAATAAAATATGCTTTATAAGACTCAAATTATTTATGAAAGCTCAAAAATTCAAGAGAATTTTTGAATGGACATATTTTTAATCGCCGGACGCCGTTTTTCCGCGATAACTCGAATTGATTTATCAAACGACGTCCGAACGTCGTGAAATTTTATGAACACTAAAATAAGTCTTTAAAGGCTATTTAATAAGATAGAACCTTAAGGTTCCAAGAAATCGATCGAAAGTGCGTTAAAACTTAAAGAGTCGGTATTGACATACCGAAACGGGTAATTTGACCAATCCACCTCTCAACTACCACCAAGACCTTACCAAAATGGGAAATGACAGCTCTAAGGTCTGCAATAACAAGGGAAAAACGTGCAAGGGCAGACCTCATTCATCCTCTCACTTTTTCTCTCATTTTCAAATTCTCTCTACACTTTTCAAACCCCAACACTAAATCCTCCTCCCAACCTCTCCCACACTCAAATAATCCTTCTAAGACCATAGGAAGGTATTATTCATCATCCTCTTCCATCCTAATGGAGTGGAATATTTATTTTGAATTTTTGGGTTTAAAAACCCTAGTTTGCTCCCCATTTATTTTCGTGACTTTAGAGCCTCCAAATGCTCTTGAGTCGTGAATGAAAAATGCTTAGAATGATGTTCTAAGGCTACTGTAAAAATTTCATAATTTTTGGAGCATGTTTATATTTTTTCGATTTATGCTTTATTTATTTTTAAATATGTTAAAGCATGATTTTGTGAATATTATTTGATATTGTTTCTTGCTAATGTATTATAAGCATTTAGTATAAATATCATAATTTTCCAGAATACTTTAAAAAAAACGTGAGTGTTGAGGCTTATTTAGGCCATGGTTTGATTTTTATTTTTGAAAAATAGTTGAGATATGGTGTTTAAAATATGATGTGAACATCATATAAAAATCTTGGAATTTTTGAAACACATCTCCTATTTTATTTTATTTTGACCGATTATATTTATATACTTTTAGAGTATTGTTTGGTTTTTGTTTGTTGAAAATAGTTGAGATATGGTGTTTAGGGTATGATATGAACATCATACATTAACCTTGAATTTATTCAAACACATCTCCTATTTTTATAAGAACCGTGGCTATATATATATATATATGTAGTCTTTTATTTGATTTTATTGTTGAAAATAATAGGATGTGTAATATTATGAATATTGGTAAATGTTGGTGTTAATATTACATGCTATTACATATACAACCATATTGTGAAGGATTGGAAATTTTGAATATGTATATATATATATATGTGAATACCGAAAATTAATGATGATGAAAAGCATGGGTTTAAATTTTTAATGCATGATACTGAAGTGATATTTCATGTTTAGTATATAGTATAAGCATAAAATAATTTTTGTGGAATTTATTGAACACCAAAGCTTGTTGATTTGAAAATTGCGAAAATTACAAAGATTTTAACCTATGGTTTAAAATTTTATATGATGATATTGAGTTGATAATTAAATTCTATAGTATGATAGGAGTACAACATGATTTTATTGGAATTTATTGGATACGTATGCTAATTGTTGCTAATTATCGAAAACGAATGAAATGGCTAAGTATGAGTTCGTTTCTAATGTTAAATGATGCTATGATGGTTAATTATAAACTTAGAATGAATGGTTGTGATTAGAGTGGATGAATGAAACACTTATGCACACTTACACAATGATTGTGTATTGCATTAGAAATTAGGGTTTTCTAATGCTTAGCATAGTTTATGTTGTGTATGGTTTTGTCGATGTTGAATGTTTATGTTTATGTTGAACCGACAAACCAAAACCCCGAACGTAAACAACATAATACTATATGAACGAGAATCCAAAAGAAATCGACCAATTTCGATAACTTAAGATGGAATAAACAAGAATCGAAGTTAGATACGAATTAGGGTTTTTATTAATGAAAGGATACCCAAACGTGAGTTCCTACGTTAGAAAAACCAAGAGTCGAGCTACAACGTTAATATTCAATAACGACAACTCACTACGACATTAGTCGGGCGTAAACACAACTCGATAATGAATAACGATTATACGACATATGTAACCTCCGGCGAGTTAAGTTAAATAGACAATGTCGTAATGTGTAAGCAACGATTCGAACACATGATGTCGATCCTTATGTCTCAAAAGCCGAGTTAATATTCTCGGAGTACTCCATTTAGTCTTAAGTACTAATTACTTACATGATGGCATATGTCCACTTGATTTGTAAGTCAATATTCCTCTTTTAATTATCATGCTAATACGACAAGTCGTCAAGCATAACCTACTAGGACGTAACTATAATTGTTAAGTCTAGTTAGTGGCTTGAGAATATCCTAATTTACCAATCATAATTTGATTACCGATAACCTATAACGTAATAACGTTAAAACAAAACTAAGGTTAAGAGTCACGGATAGACTCGGATTATGTAATTCATAATTGAAGTTCACCTATGGACGATGAGGTAATATAGCCTCAGAATTGGGAATGTAAGATAATAGAAATTATCTTAAAACAATCACATAAAATCATAAAGAAACCCTAATTGGGAACTTTAAAGTCGTAATTTATAAACGACCATCGATCGATAGAAAGAACCTAAGAACGGCTATTTTCTTATGAAGGGTTCGATCGGGCATAGTTCTTGAGGAAGGATACTCACCGCTCGTTTAGAACCACTAAGCTTTGGATTAGCGGTGGGCTTTCTTGAAACAAAATGATATGCATATCTCAAAGCATGATTTACAAAAGCTTTATGAAATATTATCACATGGTTATCGATCGCCAAATGTTTATGTTTTGTTGTGATCCTATCGAGATTGGTATATCAATGTGGTATGTGAATGTGTTGGTCCACCAACGTTAAAAAGGGTAACGATCGGATCCGACTTAGTTGAGGACTAACTCGGATTGTGTACACGCGTGATCGTGTGTTAAGGTTAGCTACCTCGACCGGTCACGGCGACTATGTGTAGGTGGCCACCCATAGTGCTTGTGAATGGAATGAATGAATGATCATATATGGAAACAACGTGAATGAAATAGTCGGCCCGACACATTTGGAAAAGCGATAAAATATTTGATAGGCATGAGTCTTTAACTAAAATCCTCATGCGCTATTGTGGGCAGTTAATAACCTTTGACAAAGAAAATATTTTCGCAACGAGTCCACCGAGTACTTTTGTACTTAGCCCCGCATCTCGTTTTTGATGTGCGGGTTGAGCAAGGATCGATGATGGGTGCGGTGGTGCGAGTAGCGGCTATTTTGATGCTTAATTAGAAAGGTTTCTAGAACCTTGGGCATGCATCGTCATATGCATGTCCACACGCTTAATCTTGCCTAACTACGATATTATTAATGTTTTGATTATAGCGCTATTCCGTATTGAATTGGAGGTCGTACTGTACTTTAAATTCGCCTACGATTGGGTTATGTTGAACCTTGAACCTTTTCGACAAGTCCTTCAGGACTTGAGTTGGTATCGATTGTTTATCCCTTTTTAACCTATGCGTTATTAAGTAGTTGATTGGTTGATTGCCTTGATTAGCTATGTTTATTTCACGCTTTATCATACCGGTGACGATCCATATGATCCGTACTTCATTGGAAAGTCGGTCGTCACAACATTGCAATCTCGTCCAGGGAGGTACCCCAGATGCCACACGTATCGAAACCGGCGTTGGGGTACTGTTTAAAAATAAAATAAAATGGATCACACGTATAAAAGGGGCTAGGGGTGCTCAAGCCCTAGCCCACGCACATCTTCAGTCACCCTTCAGCGCCGCTCAATCCTTCTCCACCGTCCAGCGCTCGATTCCACCATCACCCCAGTGCTCGTTTGTAATACCCCGTCCTTCCTAAGCTTCAGGTTTGTTCGACAAGTTTTTTGAGAAGGCAAAAAGTTGAATTTTTTGTTTCGGTGGTCCGACCATCACGAAACCTCAGGCGTTGTGAAGAGTGTTTTATGACGAATTCATAGACACTAAGTATGCAGGTTTTCGACCATCCACGGAGGTTTGGCACTCTAGAAAAGTTATCAAAAAACCGGACTTTTCATGGGTCTTTTAAAAGCATATCTTGTTTATAGTCGTTGTGTTCGGTATTTTATTTCGAGTCCATGGGTACCAAGTTTGCTGATTTTGGAGTCCGTTTATGAAAATTGCATCATTTTTGTGTTTTCGAAAAGGCGTCTTGACAAGCATTGCGTAGCCCCTGCTTATTCCTATAAATGAGCGGCTGGGGCCTTCATTTTCAACGCTCATTTTCTTCATCTCTCGTGTTTACGGACGAGTCGAGTAGCCAGTGCACGCTGCGGAGCTTGAGAAGTGGGGATCGGTAGGGAGGCTCGGCAGCGGTGCCATTCTTGCAGCAGCCACCACCGCCAATCGCCCCCCCGACAGACAAACCTGCGTTTTCATTTTATCATTTTTTGATTCCTCCTTTTCGTAGATAGCATAGAACTCGGGTTTCTAAAGGGACGAGGCAAGCAAACGATCGGAAGACGGCCAAAATCGCCGCGACCGCTGCTGCCCATTACCACCGCCGTCGCCTTGTTTTCCGTCGATTTGGTGGCCGACGGGCCACTTTTTGGCTATGGGCCCTTTAGGTTTTGAATTTCGGGCTATGTGTTCTACTAGCATACCGATTTTGTTTTCGTTTTTCGTGTTTTTGCATGCCGGGATGTTTTTGTCGTTTCGAGTTTATAAAGAAAGTACATGCGGGTTATCCTTTTTCAACATGGCTTGTCATTCCATGTTCCTTGTTATGCATATTGCTTATGTTTCCATTTTTATGCATCGGTTTTGGATGGTTTATCCTAGATTTGAGGATAGACATCGATTTTTGAAGCTTATTCGCTGCTAAGATTTGTGTCATCTTTTATGCATGCATATTTTAAAGGTACCCTATTATAGATCTTGATGCCCTGAATATATTTGCCTTCTGCATCGAGTTGATTTGAAAACCCGGAGAGTGCCAAATGTGGGTTCAGAAAGTCGAAAACCCATATTTTGCTTCGATCTCCGTTTGGATCACGTTGTTGCTTTGCTTTGTGGAATATGACTCCAAAAGTTGTTCCATCTTATTACCAGGTACCTACCAGTGCGATCTGTGAGGTTGTTGGATCTGTGGATATCTCTCAGTTGACGTTTTGACTGTTCAGGTTGGGTTATATATGCTTATCTTGAGTTATTTACTCTGATATTTCAAAACCAAAAACGTGTATGCCGTGAAAATGTTTTAACGAAGTTAATACTGTTCCCTACTCTGAGATGTGGATCTGTTGATTGTGCACGGATCTCTATTCGGTGGGTTGACCACCATCTTGAGTATTGATCCTAAGGGGATAGACCCCAAACTCGTGGTTATGGTTGTGAAGGGGATAGACCCCGGAAAGCCACACGGATTGATTGTAGTATGGAAGAAAGACTACATTGTTTGGCTGGCTGGATATGTTCCGGGCCGTGATATTGTGGGCTGGCTGGATATGTTACGGGCCGAGATGTGATGGGCTGGCGGGATACGTTCCGAGCTAAGGTTCTATTATAGGAATAACAGTAATAACGGATCTGGTATCGATAAGGAAAAATCTATTTTATGCTTACTTAGAAGTGGGTTTACGTTTTAAAACCTTCTAAGGTAAGTGCTGGACGAGCGACGTTGAGGGGTTGAGCTGCGGGTTGTTTCATGCCTTTTACTTCCGCGATGTGGTGTCATATCTATATATATTATGTTGTTTATGTATTCTTGTTCCTTTATTTTGCTCTCTGATTGGGAACAAGGTTCGCTTTGATATTATTATGCTGTGAGTCTCGATAAGAGCTTGCTATGTGGTTGACCGGTCTAGTCGACAAGATGAAATGCTATTTTGTTTCCATGCATTACGAGTATCTAATCAAGATCACGTTCATTGAAGTTATGTTGTCGATATATTTTTGTTGGTGGATTGTTTGCTCACCCTTCCCCTTCAGGATATGTCCTAGTTATAGAGAAGATGCTGCCCGATTTTCTGGTCATATCTTCTTATTATGTATGCTTTATGTATTCCCTCCTTCTTCCCCGCTTTTTATTCCCCACCCCTAATCACACTCCGACATCCGTTCTTTCCCTCGAGAATTGGGGCATGACAGCGTGGTATCAGAGCGTTTTTCCTTGCTTTGGGTATCTAAAGTTATCTGATATCAAGGCAGTTCATTTGCTTTATATCTTGTACGTTCTTGAAATCGAGTGTTTAGAATTTATCTTGTAAACTGTTTATCAGGTACAGCTACCCTCAGCTCACCGTCAGGCCGCCTCCTTTAAAAAGGGGATGAAGTATGTTTTTATTTGTTGATGCTTTATGTGGTTATGTGAGCCTGATGTAATCTTGGTTTTATGCGCTTTGACATGGTATGAGTTTACATGATGTAAACGTGATGTGGATGTTGAGATGATGTGGATATGGATATGATATGGTAGGATATTGATGTGGATGTGGAATTGATTTGTCGATAGGACGGACGAGCCATGCGACTATGATATGAAAATCATTGATGTGAATGATGTGATGTGATTGATATGATCACGGATGAATGACATGGATCTATGTGATTACATAGAAATGCGTTGTTGGTTGAAATCTTGTTTATTTGATAAACGAGTGCTTGTAAGCGAATCCTGTATTTGCTTGCGTGATTATTGTTATGAATATCGTGATGGATATTGATGTGTTGAAAGTGAACATGTGTCTGAGACACGGTTACCTAGATGACTGGGATAAAAAAGGGAAACATGAATATCTGTTGTTGTTTTATGATGAACTAACATGTAGGTTTATGGATATTCAATGGCCCAGACAACGTTGGTTGAGATCTCACAGGATGGATGAGCAAATTCGTAAGTTCAGAGAATGTACCAGAAATGTTCATGAGCCATTGGGAGTATTTTTGGGAAGGTTTGTCGGGCTGTGGAGAAAGATCCGAGATAGTGGGAAAGTGTCTGAGTACGAGGCCTATTACAGGATGCGGAGAGACCGCCAGCGGGTTGGCACCATGGGCAAGAAAGTAGTGGCACGTGATGTTCACTTTGGATCCTATTACCAGGCATCTTACTCTAGATTTCACTGAGTTCGCTGCTCGAGTTTGGAGACAGTGGACCGATCACCGGGGCATACCTTCTGAGACAGAAGTGATCACGAGGCATGTTCGTGGGCTGATCCAGATCGATGACAGTGATGATATTCCTGAGAAACCATTGGGAGAGCAGCCATCACTCAGAAGATCGCCAGTGCTCCAGGAAACGCCAATCACTGCCCCTTCATCTACGACCTTCACTCTCCGAAGGACACGGCATGATTTTGAGGCAGGACCTCCCAGGTTAAGGAGATGATCAATCCATCTGTGGCAGAAAAGAGGCCGAGGATGAGAGTTACAGTGCCACCGGCCAGTATCAGGTTGGCAACTCGGGAAAGAGATTCTGAGGAGGAGGAGGAAGATCCAGAAGATGATGAGGAAGACAATGATGACTCAGAGGATCTGGTAATTCGGATAGTGGATGACTCGAATGAGGTCGAGCCAATAGAAGAAAGGCAAGCACCAGAAATCGGAACCCAGGAACAGTATTCACCTGAGACCCAGGCCATCAGGGTGCATCTTGGGTGGAATCAAACACACGAAAGGCTAGCTACCATGCGGGATCACTTTACTGAGACAGCAGCCCGAGTCCGATCTCAATAGGAAGGGAAAGAGATGAGGAGGAGAGACAGAACGTGATGGATGACATGAATGGCGAACGGTAGATGGGTATGGAGGACAAAGATCTAGGTGGTCAGTGTGTACATCAGCGATCATGAGTCCGCCGTGCGAGACAGTGACTTCTTTGGCGATGGCGGAGTCAAATTCTTTTGCTCATATCTGACCTTTTTTGACTGACATACCTATGATCATGTATTTTGACAGTCCTTCATGGACATTTGGATGATACTGATACTAACGCTGTCTATGACAGGATATTATGTTTTAATGCTTATATGTGATATGAGCTATGATGTGATGATGTGTGATTTATGTGATGATGTTATGTGAGATGCATAACAATGATATGTGGATAGGATTACATGATTATATGTGATCGTGATATGTGACATATGTGATGATATGTGATTATGGGTCATGATATATGTTATGCGATGGTATATGGTAATCCGTGCGAACGTGATTCTAACGTTTCAACATCGGTACAGAATGCCGAGAACAAGGAACCAAAGAACAACGTCATGGAAGAAATCCGAGAACCACCCTTGGTTCAGCAGAATGCGATCGAGAGCTTTCGTAGGTAGAATCCCCCTACATTCGACGGTCTCAGCGAACCGCTCGATGCCGAGAACTAGATACAATCCATCGAAATGATCTTCGAATACATCGGTTGCAAAGAAGTAGAAAAGCTGAATTGTGCGATCTTTCAGCTAACCGATGAGGCTGATTTCTAGTGGGAGTCCGTGAGGAGAACCCTAACACTAGGACAGTGGGGGAAGGTATACGTGGGAAGATTTCAAGGAAAAAGTCATGGAAAAGTATGTGCCTGGCGTTCACAGGCAGAGGAGACAAAACGAGTTCTGGAATCTTCGGCAAGGAAAAAGGACGGTCACCGAGTATGATCATTTGTTTAATAAATGTCATCGCGCCACGCACTGGTCGGCACAGAGGTGCCGAGCGAGATAGGTTCAAAAGAATAACTCGACTCGAGATCGAATTTTGCTCGTCGGTCGAGGAGACGACGACGCCGATCCTTGAACCGGGCTTTAAACATTGAGTCAATGTTGCCCCAGGAGAGAATGATGCTACCCGAACAGCCAGCTGATGGAGGAATAGGCAAGAGGAAATGGGTAGATCGAGGGAGAGGCAATCAGGTGTTCTAAGGGAACCAGTGAAGTCCAGTGATTCCGAGGAATCTGGGTATTCAGGAAAGAGAGAGGCAACCTTGGGGAAAGAATTTCTAACCCATGCTGCAGTGGGGACAAGGTGCGGAAAGGCCTTGGTGCCATAAATGCCAGAGGAATCACTTGGGCGAATGTAGGCAAGGTAACATCGAGTGTTACCGTTGTAGAAAGTGTGGACATTACGCTCGAGATTGCCCCTCGATAGGAGGACCAGCGGTGTAGCCGCCAGCGAGACAGCAGCAGGCTCCACAGAGGATGAACCACGGAGCAGCAGGATATCCGATGCCAGCAAATCAAAGGCCGCCACAACAAGCCAGGGTGTACGCCCTGAGTTAGCAGCATGCAACACAATCTCCCGGGAATCTTGTAGGTATAATCCATATGAGTGATATACCCGTTTTCACTTTGTTTGATACATGAGCCTCACATTCTTTCGTTTCGAGAGTTGCATGTGAGAGGTTGGGTTTGGTACCCAAGGAATCACATAATACCCTTAAAATTAGCATCCCATGAGGGGGAGTGCTAAAGGCAAAAGAGATTTGCCTGAACCAGGAGGTAGAAATCTGTGAGCAGAAGGTCCTTGTCAATTTGTATGTCATCGGAATGGAAGATTTCGATGTCATCTTTGTCATGGATTGGTTGGAAAATCACAGGACAACTATACGTTGTATCGAGAGAGAAGTTGCTTTTCGAACAACCAAATGAGTGGAAGTTTGCTTCCACGGCATAAGGATGGGTGTTTTTGTGCCGATGATCTCAAAGACCGCGAAGGCGGTGAAGATGATCGGGAAGGAAGTCGTCAAACTTTCTTGGTAAGTTTGACAGGCACGGCGAGGAGCGCATAAGCGATTACAAGAGAAGCGGTGGTGTGTGAATATCGAGCGTGTTTCTCGAGGACTTGCCAGTGCCGCACCGATAGACAAGTGGAATTCACTATTGATCTGGAACCAGGAGCAGCACCAGTATCAAAGGCACCATACAGAATGACACCTAAATAATTGCAGGAACTGAAAGCGCAGTTGTAGGAGTTGTTGGACCTAGGTTTTATTCAACCTAGTGTGTAGCCATGGGGAGCGCCAGTTCTGTTCGTCAAGAAGAAGGATGGGTCAATGCGGATGTGCATTGACTACAGAGAGCTGAATAAGTGACGATCAAGAACGGATACCTCTTCCAAGCATCGACGATCTTTTTGACCCATTTCGAAGGAGCGAGTGTCTTCTCTAAGATCGATTTGAGGTCAGGCTACCATCAGCTGAAGATCAGGAAGGAGGATGTTGCGAAGACCGTGTCCAGGACAAGGTACATGCACTACGAGTTCATCGTGATGCCGTTTGGTTTGACCAGTGTGCCAACAGTCTTCATGGATCTGATGAACCGAGTTTTTATCAGTATCTGGATAGCTTCGTCTTGGTTTTTATCGATGATATTCTTGTCTATTCCAAGAATGCAGAGTTGCATGGAGAACAACTCCGTATTATTTTGGAAACATTACGAGCAGAGAGGTTGTATCCCAAGTATAGTAAGTGCGAGTTTTGGCTCAAAGAAGTGATGTTCCTTGGACATATCGTGTCTGCAGAATGAATTAAAATCGACCCAGCGGAGGTTGAAGCAATGAGTAACTGGAAGGTTCCAACTAATGCCAATGAGGTTCGAAGCTTTCTAGGCTTGGCAGGGTATTATAGATGTTTCATTGAAGGGTTTTCAAAGTTGGCGAGGCCGATGACGTAACAGTTCAGGAAATAAATCAAGTTCGCGTGGTCAGAAGCTTGTGCAGCAAGTTTCCAAGAGTTGAAAAAGAAGCTAACAACCGCTCCAGTGTTAGCCGTGTCAGAAGGAAACAATGGTTTTGTGGTCTACACCGACGCATCTGTTTGGTGTCATTTTGTGCTTATTCTTGGTATTGTTTTGCATGTTGTCTTCATTAGTTTATCCCATTTATGCCGTTAGTTCGTTTATTATTTATCGTTTCGGACTTACTTGGTTCGTTTCAATGTTTTACAGAAAATCGGCATTAAATAGGATGAAATGAATCAACCAAGGATCAAGTATAATGAAGAGCATCGCGATAGGAGTTCATAGGCGAAAGCGGATCCTAATTCGGAGTTCGGACCAAGGAGAGCGAGGCAATTGTTGAAGTCGCGACGGCCCGTTGCATGGCCGAACATCCGCTGCGCACACGCCGCACGCCCGCACGCCCAGCGCCCCTGTCCACGCCGCGCGCGCGCTCGACGCCGGCTCACTCCGAGCGTGCCCAATTCCCTCGTGGCGCTCGGAGTGAGCGCTGCTCGCCCGCGCCTCCGCCGCGCCTCGCCCGCCATCCCGCACGCGCCCGGTTCACTCCGAGCGTGCGTTCCCAATTACTCGCGTTCGGAGTGAGCGCCGGCTCACCTTCGCGCGCTCACCCTTCGCCTCTCGCCGCGCCTCGCTCGCCTCCCGCGCACGCCCGCCTCCTGACGGGCGCTCGTTTCAATGGTATTCATTGCCTTTATATATATACGTTTTTTAGGTTTTTGCGAGAGTCTGATTTTACGTATTTTTCTGATTTCATTCGCCATCGCGCCGCTGGAGCTGTTCTTCAATTTGTTACAATTCAGACATTGATTCACGTTGGTACTCTATTTCTTTATGAATTCTAGCAACGTCAGTTATTTGATTTACGGATTCTAGCAATATCAGTGTGTTATTTTCGGATTGGATTGAAAGTAATTTCTCGATTATTTGTTCCATTGTTCTTGATCGTTTCGTTTACGTATTGATTTATCCTGCTTCGTTTAATTCCTGTTCTTGTTGGGTTCTTGATTAGTTCTTGCTTTCCAGCTTTAATTATTTGAATTTTATGCAAGTGGAGTTGAACTCGGATTTCATGATTAATCGTTCTTCGTTGAATCTCATCGTTTCTTGCTTGGAGAATTTATTTAATTGCTTTTGATTTGTTTCCTGATTCCGTGTTTAGTAGTTTATCATCTAGGGTTTGACAACCCCTAGTTTAGATCTATCGCTTAATTAGTTTAGCTCGGGATTGACAAACCCTGGCTTAGGTTTGCTGTTTGATTCTCGTATGTCTCAAAAACTCATGTTGGTATTAGAGTGTTTAGGATTTAATCGTTTTCTGTGATCAACACGAACATTAGGCCCTGTTAAGTTTTCCTTGAGAGACGACTAGGGTTAGCTTTCCCTACTATAACACCTAAATGCGATTGTGAGTCAATTGAAAGTATACTTTTGGTTGAACAAATTTTGGCGCCGTTGCCGGGGAAAACTTTAGGCGTATTGTTTGTGTTGTTTGTTTTCGTGTTTCTTTTTGTTACATTTCGTTATTTTCTCCCCAGTGCGTGTGATCGTTTTTTGTTGTTGGTGTCGTTAATGCGGGGTTACCAACGAAGACGAGTATGATCGGGGCGGTGGGGAGCAAAGTTCGTCGGTGGGTAAATTCTTCTTATGAAGGAGAGCCAGTTCGATTTTCCGAGGATACCCGTCAAACCATGAGCATCAAGCATACGATCCCTTACGGGATCAACCACCTCCACCACAAGACGAGGAACAAACCTATGATCCCAAGCTGGAACCAACCACCTCCACCGTGCTTTGAGGATCAAGCCTCCAATCCCTCTTGGGATCAACCGCCTCCATGACACTATGAGGATCAATCCTACAATGCCTCGGGAGCAACCACACCCTCCACCTCAAGATGAGTACCCACAACAACCACCTCCACCTCATTACTCATACCCGCAGCACTACCTCCACCTCCGATGACAGCTTGGGAGGATGAGTTAACTCAAAAGAGAAGCCGTCCATTCAAAAACGGATGCTTTAGTCAAAGTTTGGATCTTGCAAATACCTCGACTTTGCGTTTGGAGCATAAATAGGATATGTCGAGCACCTTGATAATTTGTTGCATCGAGGAGGAACTTCCAAACCAATCCGATCAGATCCAATCGGTCACTATTCTAGAAAGTGATCGATAGTTGAAAATTGGATGGAAGAGACATCGGATGAGCTGCTGCGATCCTGAGGGTAGAAAGCGAGAAGTGGTGAAATCACACCTTTCCGCACCAACCCGATCAAGCTCGGATGGTCACTACTCTTGGAAGTGACCCAATTGTTGAAGATGGGGTGGGAGAGACACTGAAGAGCAGCAGCAGCGGATGAGGTGGAAAGTGAGAGCAGTGGGCACGTGTGGATGAGAAGCATAATCGAGCCCCGATGGCGTTTTACTAGAGCGGATAACAAGGAAGAGTGGGAAAATCCAATCGATATCATTCCAACACTCACTCACGGAGGTGAAAGAGTTATCCAAACACGTGAAGGAGGATGAAGAGGGATGAAGCAAGTGGGCACTTTCGAAGTTGATGACATGCAAAGCCCGCTCTGGAAGCGATTGCATTGCCTCAACAATTAGATACGGGATCGAGGAGGAGGACATAATGATAACAAAGGTTGAGGTAGTTTCTATAATTTTTCAACATCTTAATTTACCAAAGTATTGTCTTGTAGGAGTTGAAGTTATTTATTTTACTTTGAAAAATAGGATGTTTGATTTGAGCTTAATTGATGTATTACTTGCTTTCTTTACTATCCTCTGTTCTTATAAGGTTGCTCGATGTTACGGCGAGATGGTATTCTGCGGTGAAGGACTATGGATAGTCCGTTGTTGGACGGAACACGTCGTGCTCACGACGTTAAGCGGAAATCGCGTGGGAGTTGACCCACGGATTTTTATTCTTTTTCTTTCTTTCTTTTCTTTGTCTTGTTTTGTTGTTCTTGTTGATCTATCCGTTGTTGTTGAGTTTGTTTTGCTCGGATCTGGAAAGTTGTCGCCGACGAGATGAAGCTGGGATGCTCCAACTCTACATCGCATGTTAAATCGATTATCGGAAGTATCATCCTCTATGGTTATTTTGAGCTTTTAATGTTTTGAGCCTTTGGGGACGAGGCTCGATTTAAAATAATGGGGATGTTTACTCGGTTTTGTATCGTGATGTATTGTTTTGTTGTAATGACGTGCCCTTGTGCTTATTTTGATTATTTGGACGTAAGCTTTGTCTATGCGAGTAAGTTAGGATCTTGATTTGTGCTGTTGAACTCTGTGGTATTCGTGTGATTTTGAATTTCGAAACTTTGGTGATATATGATTTGAGTATAATGTGAATTGACGAGACTGTGATTGATAGAAAATGAATAGGTGGAAATTGATGTGATTTGTCCGGCTAATGTTAGGGGGAGTGTTAACATTGTGGTTGCCTATATACTTGTTTCATTTTATATATAAATAAAAAAAAATGTGAAAAAGAAGTAGAAAATGAGGAGAATGAAAGCTCCAGTATCTTGTTGAGATTGTTGAAATGGAGGATGGGATTATGTCCCTCTTTCTCGAAATTTGAGAAATGGACATGGGAAACCACGTTAGGAGACTCGAGTTCATCGAGTGCACCTTCGAATATTATTCCAAAATTTGTTAAAACATTCTTTGTGCTTTATAAAAGAAACTTGTTGCTAAAGGTGACCACATTAGTTAGTTCACCCCTAACGGAGAGTTGGAGTGCGAGCGAGAGATTACCTTTTTATTTATTGGAAGTCGATTGTCGTTCTTGATTTATTTAGCATTATATTTGAATTCGTAAACACCAAGTGTGGAAATGCAATAAGGTTTGATTGATTAGAATAAGGGTTAAGTTGCATGAGTTATCTTTCGACTCTTATTTGTATAGACTTTGCTTGAGGACAAGCAAATGGATAAGTGTGGGGGAGTTGTTTGGTATGATTTTGTGATGATTCTTGGTATTGTTTCACATGTCATATTCTATGGTTTGTCCTATTTATGCCTTTAGTTCGATTAATATTTATCGATTCCTTGAGCCAATACCCTTTTATACTTGCCAAATACTATGTGGGATTGACTAGAGATGATATACCGCTTGGGCTCCGGCTGTTATTGAGCATCTCCCCATCACTTTGGTGATTTCGGTTGATTGCTTGACCGGGAACATTGCTTCCTTATGAAGCATGGCGTCTTGTTCAGTATATCACATTCAGCGAACCGACCAGCGGGTCTAATGTCGGGACAGCTACCCCGATGGATGAACATTCCACGATGATCGAGCAAGAAGAAGAAGAATGGCGGCCCAATGTCACACCCTCCTTGCTTACCCTACTCCCATCGAGTCCACGGCGCTTTCGGTGGTCTTAGGGATCATTTTGATTCATTTTGGCGATTTCATGAGCCACTTCACAGCGGTTTGGGACTTTAGCTCTCTCTTGGAATCGAGAACTTTGAGAGGTATCGGTGGCAGATGGGTCGACAATTCACGAGTTGACCAATCTTGACCCGTGGTTTGGAGAGTTCGTCTTGAGGTATATCGGTGTCTTGGCGCCCAAAATCGCCGATTCAGCGCCTTGATCAATCTTCACGCAAGCGTTTGGGGATTTCCGTCAAGATGTTTACGGCGTTTAGACACCCATGGCGGCATTTGGCTGACCTTCAAGCCAGTGGGACACTGGTCCTTATCCCACACCGCCTCTCCACCACCACCACCGGCGGACCAGCGGTGAGGCTTCACCGTTGGAGAGAGTGTATATATTTCGTATTTCTTTTGCTCTCGTCCTTATTTCGGTGGTTCGTTGTTTTCCTTTTGTGGTTTGTTTGTTTTCCTTGTTTTTACGGTGCTTGCCGGGACTATCCTTGGAACTCGATGTCCTTGACCTCCTTTTCTCTCGGTGTTATCGTGAAGTCTCGTTCTCTTTTGGCCTTATTTTGTTGTTCATGTTTAGAGCTCGGGGACGGTGCTCATCTATGTGTGTGGGGGGTTGTTGATGATATGTTGTATATGTTGTGCTCGGGGTATGTGCATGATTGACACCATGGATACATGCTTATTTTGTCATCTTGTACTCAAGTTTTTGTCTATGCGAATAAGTTAAGATTGTAATTTATGCACACGAACTACGTGGTATTGGTCGAACCTTGATGTGTTCTCTTTTATCGTGATGTTACGTTATTGAAGTGCAATGTGAATGAGCGAGGTTGTGTGAATAAATCTTAAATCGGGGTTATTGATGTGATTTCTCCGGCTAATGTTAGGGGAGTGTTAACGACTTGGTTATCTATATACTTGTTCAAAAAAAAAAAAAAAAAGAGTGAATAAGAAAGAAAAGAAGGAGAATGAAAACTCCAATAATTTGTTGAGATTGTATAAATGGAGGATGGGATTATGCCCCTCTTTCTCGTAAATTGAGAAATGGGCATGGGAAACTACGATAGGAGACTCGAATTCATCGAGACTTCACCTTTCGAACATTGTTCCAAAATTTGTTTATACTTTCTTTGTGTTCTCAAAAGAAACTTGTTGCTAAAGGTAACCATTTTAGTTAATTAGCCTATGAGAGTTGGAGTGCGAGCAAAAATAATCTTCTTGTTTATTTGACATTCTCACAATCTCGATTTGTATCACATTAACCTTGATTATGTACTCATCATATGCGGGGAATTGCAAAAGAGTTTTGATTGATTAGATTAAGAGTTTAGTTGCATGAGCTATTCTTCTATTCTTGTATAGACTTTGCTTGAGGACAAACAAATGAATAAGTGTGGGGGAGTTGTTTGGTGTCATTTTTGCTTATTCTTGGTATTGTTTTGCATGTTTTCTTCATTAGTTTATCCCATTTATGCCGTTAGTTCGTTTATTATTTATCGTTTCGGACTTACTTGGTTCGTTTCAATGTTTACAGAAAATCGGCATTAAATAGGATGAAATGAATCAACCAAGGATCAAGTATAATGAAGAGCATCGCGATAGGAGTTCATAAGCGGCGGATCCTAGTCGGAGTTCGGACCAAGGAGAGCGAGGCAATTGTTGAATCGCGCTGCAGCCCCATCGCATGGCCGAACATCCGCGCGCGCACGCCGCACGCCCGCACGCCAGCGCCCTCGTCGCGCAAGACGCCAAGACTGAACGCCGGCTCACTCCGAGTCGCGTTCCCATTCCCTCGCTTTTCGGAGTGAGCGCCGGCTCGCCGCGCACTCTCCGCCCCGCCGCGCCCGCCTCGCCCGCGCTCATCCCTTGCGCCCGGGCGGTTCACTCAGTCGCATTCCCGATTTACCTCGCGTTCGGAGTGAGCGCTCGCCTTCGCGTCGCTCACCCGCCGCCCCTCGCGCCTCGCCGCCCTCTCGCGCGCCGCCGCCTCTGGCGGGCGCTCGTTTCAATGGGCTCATTGCCTTTATATATATCGTTTTTAGGTTTTGCGAGTCGATTTTTACGTATTTTACGGATTTCATTCGCCATCGCTACATTGGGCTGTTCTTCAATTTGTTACAATTTAGACATTGATTCACGTTGGTACTCTATTTCTTTATGAATTCTAGCAACATCAGTTATTTGATTTACGGATTCTAGCAATATCAGTGTGTTATTTTCGGATTGGATTGAAAGTAATTTCTCGATTATTTGTTCCATTGTTCTTGATCGTTTCGTTTACGTATTGATTTATCCTGCTTCGTTTAATTCCTGTTCTTGTTGGGTTCTTGATTAGTTCTTGCTTTCCAGCTTTAATTATTTGAATTTTATGCAAGTGGAGTTGAACTCGGATTTCATGATTAATCGTTCTTCGTTGAATCTCATCGTTTCTTTCTTGGAGAATTTATTTAATTGCTTTTGATTTGTTTCTGATTCCGTGTTTAGTAGTTTATCATCTAGGGTTTGACAATCCTAGTTTAGATCTATCGCTTAATTAGTTTAGCTCGGGATTGACAAACACAGCTTAGGTTTCTTTGTTTGATTCTCGTATTTGAATTCTCGTATGTCTCAAAAACTCATGTTGGTATTAGAGTGTTTAGGATTTAATCATTTTACGTGATCAACACGAACATTAGGCCTGTTAAGTTTTCTTGAGAGACGACTAGGGTTAGCTTTCCCTACTATAACACCTCGTACGATTGCGAGTCAATTGAAAGTATACTTTTGGTTGAACAGCATCCAAGCTCGGATTAGGTTGTGTTCTTATGCAAAATGAGAAGGTTATCGCCTACGCGTCTCGTCAGTTGAGGCCGCACAAGTTGTGCTACCCAACTCACGACCTGGAGTTAGCAGCAGTCGTTCATGCGTTTAAAATCTAGAGGCACTATCTCTACGGAGTCAAGTGTGAGATTTTCACGGATCACAAGAGCCTAAAGTACTTCTTTGAACAAAAGGAGTTGAACATGAGGCAAATGAGATGGCTGGAGTTAGTGAAGGATTACGATTGCACTATTAGCTACCATACAGGGAAGGCCAATGTCGTGGCAGATGCTCTTAGTCGTAAGTCAAAAACGAAGTTAGGATATCTTCTTACGTAAGAGAATGAGCTTATTTGAGATTTCAAAAAGCCCAGCATGGAAGTGATTCATCCACCGGAATCAGTGCAAGGTTTCGTTGCAGCTTTGACCCGGATCTGAGAGAAGCGATCGTGAGCGCGCAGCGAGGAGACGAGTTCCTGGAAGGAATGCGCTTGAAAGTGAGGCTAGAAGATAGCAAGGGTTTCGCGGAAGCGAAAGACAACGCGTTATTATTCCGAGGAAGGTTATGTGTGCCACTCAATAGGGAATTGAGAGATAAGATCATGAGTGATGCTCATGAGGCACCATATACAGCTCATCCAGGAAGCACCAAAATGTACAGAGACCTTAAGAGGAACTTTTGGTGGGAAGGGATG
Organism: Salvia rosmarinus; assembly: GCA_036937905.1. Lineage (NCBI taxonomy): Eukaryota > Viridiplantae > Streptophyta > Magnoliopsida > Lamiales > Lamiaceae > Salvia > Salvia rosmarinus. Next base: position 52,192,031 of record CM072814.1, read on the forward strand.
AAAAATGATGTAGTCGCGTTTGTGGAACGTTGTTTGGCTTGTCAGCAAGTGAAAGCTATGCACCAACGTCCGTCAGGTTTGTTGCAACCGCTACCAATCCCAGAGTGGAAATGGGAGCATATCGGTATGGATTTCATGGTGAGTTTTCCAAGTTCGTGTGAGGAAACACCGCTATATGGGTTGTCGTTGTGGACCGACGAAGTCAGCTCATTTCTTACCGATTCGAGATGACGTCGGGTTAGATAAGCTTGCTCGACTTCGTCGGAGAGATCGTCTGCTACTACGGTGTGCCGCATCGATTCGTCCGATCGTGACCGGGGTTCATGTCGAGGTTTTGGAAGAGTGCGCGAAGCTATGGGAACCAAACCGAATCTCGATCAACCTTTCATCCTCAAATAGACAGACCCGATCGGAGAGGACGATTGGTCTTGGAGGATATCTTTGCGGCGATCGTGGCCGGCGAGAGGAGGAAGTTGGGAAGAGATACTACCTTGGTGGAGTTTTCCTATAACAAAGGTTATCAGGCCACCATAGGAATGGCTCCCTATGAAGCGTTGTACGGAAGGAAGTGCCGATCACCACTTTATTGGGATGAAGTGGGCAAGAGAAAGATGTTAGGACCAGAGATGGTTCAACAGACGGTCGAGGTTATCAATCAGATCAAGCGAAGGATCAAGGAAGCTCAGGACAGGAAGAAGTCCTATGCGGACAAGCGTCGTACGGATATTCAGTATATGGTAGGAGATCGCATCTTCCTTAAGGTTTCCCCGACGAGAAGAGTCGTTCATTTTGGGAAACGAGGTAAATTACGATCGATAGGGGTGAGCAAAATACCCGAAATCTGAATATCCGATCTGAACCAAACCGAAATTTAAAATTCGGTTCGAATTTTTCGGATTTTCGGTTCGGATCGGATTGATATTTTTCAAAATTTCGGATTTTCGGATTGGATTGGATTTTTAATCCGAAAAATCCAAAATCGAATTATATATAATTTATATATAATAATAATATTTTATTTAAATATTTTAAATCTAATATAAATATATATAGAATTAACAAAAAATAGTTTTGGATTTTGATTTTTCATAATTTGGATTTTTCGTTCGGTTCGAGATATTTATATAAAATTTTTTGATTTTTGGATTTCGGATTTTCGGATATTCGGTTCGGATCGGATTATTTTTCTCTCAAAATTCGGATTTTCGGATCGGTTCGGATTAGGTAAAAATTCGAACCGAAATCCGAATGCTCACCCCTAACGACCGAGGTTCGTTGGACCTTTTGAAGTTCTCGAAAGGATAGGCCCCGTTGCCTACAGGCTATGGCAACATCGAAGATGTGCACGACATGTTTCACGTTTCTCAGTTGAGAAAATACGTGTTCGACCCAAAACACCTGATCAAGCATGATCTGGTAATCCTTGCTCAGGATTTGAGTAACGAGGAGAGACCACTGGCTATCCTGGAACGGGAAGTTAAGGCGTTGAGGAACAAGAAGATTCCGCTGGTGAAAGTGTTGTGGAATCACCATGGCGAGGAAGAAGCCACGTGGGAGTTGGAGGACAAGTTCAGGGCTCAGTACCCTGAGTTGTTTCTGCCACGTGCATGAAATTTCGAGGATGAAATTTTTCTAAGGAGGGAGGGATGTAATACCCGGTCCTTCCTAAGCTTCAGGTTTGTTCGGGATGTTTTTCGAGAAGGTAAAAAGTTGACTTTTTGTTTCGGTGGTCCGACCGTCACGAAACCTTAGGCGTTGTGAAGAGTGTCTTATGACGAATTCATAGACACTAAGTATGCAGGTTTTCGACCACTCATGAAGGTTTGACACTCTGGGAAAGTTATCGAAAAATCGGACTTTTCATTGGTCTTTTAAAATCATATCTTGTTTATATTTGTTGTGTCCGATATTATATTTCGAGTCCATGGGTACCAAGTTTGCTGATTTTGGAGTCCGTTTGCGAAAGTTGCATCGCTTTTTGCGTTTGCGAAAAGACGCTGCAGCTTAGCGACTTCTGTGACCCTGTTTTTTCCTATAAATAGAGGGCTAGGGCCTTCATTTTCAACGTTCATTTCTTCGTCTCTGTGTTTACGGATGGTGAGCGACAGTGCTGTTGCGCAGCGGCTGGAGGAGTGGGGATCGGCGGGAAGGCTCGGCGCGTCTCATTCTTGCGCTTGCCGCCACCACCGCCGATCAACCCTTCCCGACACCTTCATTTTTGTTTTGTCCTTTTCTTGTTTTTGTCCTTTTCTTGTTTTGATTCTGTTTTTTCTTAGATAGCATAGCATAGAACTAGGGTTTCTAAAGAGACGCGGCGAGCAAACGGTCGGAGGACGGCCAAAACCATCGCCGCCCATTACCGCCGCCGTCGCCTTGTTGGCCGCCGATTTGGTGGCCGACGGGCCATTATTTGGCTATGGGGCCTTTAGGTTTTGAGTACCGGGCTATGTGTTCTACTAGCGTACCGATTCTGATTTTTCGTTTTTGTGTTTTTACATGCCGGGAGTCATTTCGAGTTTCTAAATGAAGTACATGCCCAGGTTATCCTTTTTCAACATGGCTTGTCATTCCACGTTCTTTGTTATGTATATTGCTTATGTTTCCATTTTCATGTATTGGTTTTGGATGGTTTATCCTATATCTGAGGATAGACATCGATTTTTGAAGCTTATTCGCTGCTAAGATTTGTGTCATCTTCCATGTATGCATATTTTAAAGGTACCCTATTAAAGATCTTGATGCCCTGAATATATTTTCCTTCTGCATCGAGTTGATTTGAAACCTCGAAGAGAGACAAATGTGGGTTCAGAAAGTCGAAAACCCCCGTTTTGCTTCGATCTCCGTTTGGATCACGTTTTTGCTTTGATTTGTGGAATGTGACTCCAAAGGTTGTTCCATCTTGTTACCAGGTACCTACCAGTGCAATCTGTGAGGTTGTTGGATCTGTGGATTTCTCACAGTTGACGTTTTTGACTGTTCAGGTTGGGTTATATATGCTTATTTTGAGTTATTTACTCTGATATTTCAAAACCAAAAATGTGTGTGCCGTGAAAATGTTTTAACGAAGTTAATACTATTCCCTGTTCTGAGATGTGGATCTGTTAATTGTGCACGAATCTTTATTCGGTGGGTTGATCACCATCTTGAGTATTGATCGTCAGAGGATAGACCCCGAACTCGTGGTTATGGTTCTGAAGGGGATAGACCCCGGAAGGCCACATGGATTGATTGTAGTCTGGAAGAATGACTACATTGTTTGGCTGGCTGGATATGTTTCGGGCCGTTATATTGTGGGCTGGCTAGATATGTTTCGGGCCGAGATGTGATGGGCTGACGGGATACGTTCCGAGCCATGATTCTATGATGGGAATAAAAGTATTAACGGATCAGGTATCAAAAAGGAAAAATGTATTTTTTGCTTACTTAGAAGTGGGTTTAAGTTTTAAAACCATCTAAGGTAAGTGCTCTGAACACGATATCGTGGATTTTGTTTTATGTTATAAAACCCCAGCTGAGTGCGGTAGTATTCACCCCAAAATCTTTTTCAACTGTTTTTACAGATGAAGGAGGGCTGGACGGGCGACGCTGAGGGGTTGAGCTGCGGGTTCTTTCATGCCTTCTGCTTCCGCGATGTGGTGTCACATCTATATATATTCTGTTGTTGATGTATTCTTATCCTTTTATTTTGCTCTCTGATTGGGAACAAGGTTCGCTATTATATTATTATGCTGTGAGTCTCGATAAGAGCATGTTATGTGGTTGACCGGTCTAGTCGACATGAAGAAATGATATTTTGTTTCCATGCATTACCAGTATCTAATCAAGACCATGTTCATTGAAGTTATGTTGTCGATATATTTCTGTTGGTGGATTGTTTGCTCACCGCTCCCCTTCAGGATATGTCCTGGTTATAGAGGAGATGTTGCCCGATTTTCTGGTCATATCTTCTTATTATGTATGCTTTATGTATTTCTCCCTTCTTTCCCGCTTCTTATCCCCCCACCCCTAATCACTCCCCGGTATCTGTGCCTTCCCTCGGGAATTGGGACGTGATATCATCTGCGTCAACCCAGCGCCCGTTTCCTCCTCTCCGTCCGACGTTGCGAACTCCGTCCAGCGCCCTATGCGCATCGCCCGCTTCAGGCCTCCACGTTTCGTGCCCCAGCATCTCCTCTCCGTCCGGTGCCCTAAGCGCATCGCCCGCTTCAGGCGTCCGCGTCCCGAGCTCCAGCGCTCACTCTCCGTCCGGCGCTCGACCCAGTCCGATGTTTCATCCGGGCATTTCCATCGCGTTCGACGCTCGCTCATTCTGTCAGAGTCGCCCATCCGACGCTTCAGCGCCCATCTTGTCATCCGTCCGGTGCTAGCAACCCGACGCTCGCCCAGTGTCCTCCCGTCACGTGTTCTCCTTACGACCAACGCCCAGTTCCTTCTCTCCGTCCGATGCTCGACCAGCTTCCGCGCCCGCACGCCCTTTCCTGCACAGCGCTCGCGCGTCCTCCCGTCTGACGTTCTCCTTATGCCCAGCGCTGGTTTCTCCTCTTCGTCCGGCGTTCTACCAGCTTTCGCGCCCGCCTTCCACATAGCGCCCTGCGCCCATCCGTCCGCATCCCGCGCTCCAGCGCTCACGCTCCATCCGACGCTAGCACCCCGGCCCTTGCCCAGCTTCCACACCCGCACGCCCATTCTGTACGTCGTATGACCGCATCCCAGCTCCCGCTTCCTCATGTCCGGCGTTTCATTTCCTGACCAAGCGTCGCAACGCTTGTTCTCGGTCTCCGTCCGATGCTTCCTCGCCCTCGTCCAGTGCCCACTCGTACCTATATCAGTATGGTTCGAACAAAGCAAGTTGTCGGGTCTAACTCTCGTCACCCTCGTGATGATGATGTTCCTATGGAGGAACCCTTGGAAGACATCGGTACAATGTACTCAGCCACGTTTCCCATCTATAATCCATTGGAAGGTACACTTTATCGTCATTTTATACAGCAAGAGATAACTCCTCCTCGTCATTTCAATTGGCAATTAATGCAAAGTTTGGGTATTGAAGATAAAATTAAGAAATATTTAAAGAACTAGGACTTCTTCAATATGCTATGATGAAATTGTCGGGGCATTCCCCAATGTTGATTGAATTCTATTGCATTATGAACATTGATTATGAATCCAACTCTATGACATGTTGTCTGTTTGGTCAAAAGTATGCTGTCACACCTCGTATTATGAAGGAGGTATTTTGATTTCGACTTGGTGCCTGTGTACCACCCTCATTTAATGTTAGAGGCGTGGCAAGAATTGTCGGATTTAACAACCGGTCATCGGTGGAATGCAGTGGATTCATTAAGGATCGGCGTTGGCAATAGTGCATAAATTCATCGCGTTTAATGTTTTCGGGAATGAGCAGGCCAACAAGGTTAACACTGCTGAGGTATACTTGCTCACATGCGTGATCAGTGAGACATCTCTTGTACGTCATCAGTCGAGGAATTGTGTGAAGAGATATTTGCATGCGCAGCTTGCAGAAGCCCAAGCAGCAGGTGCAAGACTATCTCATGCGCCTACTGGCGATATGATCATTTTTGATACACTCTTACATCTGAAGATGAGGACGACGAGCATACCGAGGCAAGAGAGGATACATAGCCGATTCAGAGCAATGTCGATCCCAATCATCCACAATTCCATTTACAGCAAGGAGCATCGGGACATGGGTACAACTTCATACGTGAAGAACTGAGCCAGTTCAAGAGTGAATTAACTGGCCACTGGACTGATTTTTGTCAAGATATTTATTCCCGATTTGACGAGCAAAACCAACGTCTTGACGAACATAATCGATTGTGGCATGAGCAAAACCAGCGCTGGAATGAGTATAACCATCAGATGATCGAGCAGAATCAGCGCATGGCTGCTCTTGAGGCTCAGTGGAACGCTTGAACCACATTTCATGGCGCTCTTCCTCCACTACCTGCCGTCTGACCAATAGTGATTCATCACTATTGGAGAGTATGTATATTTCTCTTTTGTGTGCATCGTGTTGTTTTCGTTGTTTTGCTTGCCTTTGTTTGCTGTTTTTGTAGGTTTTATCTTATGCTTGATGCCCCGTCGTTCCGTTTCTACGCTTTCAGGGAAGTCGCCTCTACTTTTCACTTATATATTTATCTGTAATGAGGACATTGCCTGTTTTAAGTGTTGGGGGGGGTTTCGTTTTTTTTTTTTTTTTTTTGTTTTCATTTGTGTTTTGTTCTTAGCCTTGTGTTTGGATAAGAGGAAATTTTATGTTCTTGAAATAAATGGTGCTTGAAGAATTATTCTTAAAGTTGGATTAATTATGTTTTGATCTGAATTTCGATTCGTCTTGGTATATATGGTTTTTAGTGTGATGAAACTTAGGTGTCAATTTGAACTGTGGGACATGATTAGGAAGTTGTGATTAGACAATGTGTGTGATCGGTTTTTATACTTCATACATGGGACCCTTTATTATGTTATTCATCCTAGTAAAATAAACAAAAAAGAGAAAAGGAAAGAAAAGAAAAGAAAAAGAAAATCTAAAAATAATTGATGTGATGTTGTGAATAAGTGGGCTTAAAGTGGAATAAGGGGCTCTACCCCTCTTGCTTGTGTTTTCTCTCGAATGAAGACTCTAAGTTATGGGTATAGGAAACTACGTTAGGCTACTCGAGTGTATAACTTGAAAGCTACACCTAACGATTATTGTCCTATAATTTGTTTTAAGTTCCACATGTTTTATTTATTTTTATCAATGGGATGTCTTACATTAAAGGGAACCATGTAAGTTGTATGTCGATTTCTGAAAGCATATTTGAGTCGAAGCATATCTATTCTATAATAAGTCACATGTTTGGATTTATAAATGAGGATCATTGTATTGAGAAATATATTATTAAGATGCATTGAGAAGATGAGAATATGTGATTGATTCAACTTGAAGTAATGATTCGATGTGTACCATTCTTTTCAAGAAACTAAAATTTGCTCGAGGACAAGCAAAGAGTTAAGTGTAGGGGAGTTGTTTTGCATGTTTTTGTTATGTTTTTATTTGGTTGTTTTAGATAATTTGATTTCTACTAGTTTATTTTTGAATATCTTTTGTTGGAATCATGTTAGTTTTCAATTTGTGTAGGTTCTGATCGTGTTTAAATCATTTTGGGCATAAAAGCGCACCCCAGTGTCGGACTCGGCGTAGTCAGCGCTGGGTGTGCTTTTGCATCGTTTGGGAGAGTCCAGAGAGCGGCTGCGTCCAGCGCTATGCTGAAGTTGATCATCCAGAGAGCACCCTCGTCCGGCACTGCAATGCGTCCGACGTTGGGCACTGAAGCTGATTTGTCCAGAGAGTCCTCGCGTCCGGTGCTTGCTCGCGTCCGACATTGGGCGCCGAATTGAAGTTCATCCCAAGGCGCCGCGTCGGCGCTGCCCCCGGTGAAGATCATTCGAGAGCGGACGCGTCCGTGCCGCATGCGTCGCCGAGCGACGCCGAAAGCGAAACGCGAGCGCCCGCGTCCGACTCCGACGCGTTCGGCATTTGGGACGCCTCAGCTTGCCTTGTATTGAAGCACGCGCGTCCGACGCTGGGTTTGCGTCCGACGCTGCGCATGAAATTTCGGGAGCTATTATATGTTTTAAAACACGCTGAACCCGAGTTTTGATTTATTTTTCACGCCTCCTTCATGCGATTCTCTCTTCCAAGTTTTTCCAATTATTTCATTTGCAGTTTGTGATTCAAGAACACTTGATTGAAGAGATTCATCAACGACATTGATATTGTAAGGATTATTATCTTCTTTTTCCGTTGGATTATTGAGTTAATGATTTTTATTAATTTCAATTGTTTGATCCGTGAGATGAACATGAACTAATATTCTTTCTAGTGTTTGGTGATTCAAATTGATTGATTGATTATTTGTATTGATTAAGTATACCAATTGAATCATAGAGTTTGCTTTTAAGTGATTGATCAACATTTAATTGTTTATGTTTCGTGTGTTATCTAGAGATAGATACATTGTATCCATACGAATCAATTGGGTTAGACGTTACCGAAAACGAGTACTCTAATGGTGTATTTATTTGTGAAATCTTATAACTTAGGTTTAATCTACGGAACGAAAGTCGAGTGTTTAAATTAAAGGTTAGAGGATTGTATGAGTAGGTAGATTTCTTAATCAAAACATTAATTAATTAATCAAGGCGAAGAACCTAATGCCCTAGTCTTTCACACTCTTGAACTATCCTTTTTGCAGCTGAATTTGCTTTGAGTGCTTGGTTTGAGTTGTCTTCTTGATTTAATTTACAGTTTATTTTATTTAAGTATCATCTCCCAGACATGTTTAGGATTTAGATTTACTGTTTTTAATCGTAACACATCATAAGCCCTATTAAGTCTTCATCGAGAGATTTGACTTGGGCCGACCTTACCACTCTATAGGGACCTCGTACTATTGCGAGCGACTTAGAAGAACAATTTGGTCGGAACAACATACAATACAATAATCTCATGTTCTCTGCATATAACTTTAATTCTCACTCCAAAAAATTCTATCTTTCTTTATTTTTCTATGGATCACAATGAGAAATTTTTTCTCAAACTCCCAAAATTTTCCATCATACCAAGATTATTATCCGAACCTTGAAAATTTCCAAAACTCTAAAGAATTCATGAAGTTCAAAACTGCTACGAACTCTCAATTTTAACCAAATATCACTTAATTTCATGTCTCCGAATATCACCAAACCTCTGAAAATACCCCTCAAAGCTCATCTCAAAATGTTAGACAAACATACACAAACACTTCTACCGGTCCACAAGGTTTGACATCTCGAAGACATAGCACTAATGTCTTCTTGGTGTATAGCCAGTAAGAACTTAATTATTGGCACCAACCAAAAAAGTGACGCGTTATGGCGGCGCATTTTAAATTTGTATCTGATGGATTTGTATACCGAAAGCAGATTGGTTGAGCTTGTATACAATATTTTCTGTTAGCACTATTCTGATCTGCTATCTGAATTGTTTACTTGATTTCATATGTTTTCCCATTATCTTATACAAAAGTTAGATCATGCAGTGTGTAGAAGATCATAGAAGTCTGTATGCATGATTGTTTAAGCTGGTTGAGACATAAAAATGATCACAATGGAGACAACTTGAGGACGAGTTATCGGTATAGGCTGCAGTATAGATAAGAAGTAACTTGACTTGGTTGCTTGTCTATGCTGGTACGTCTTACATATTGATGGATCACAATGAGATGAGTTGTTCTATCTAACCGTCATGGAGAACCTAGATCTAGGTGACTTTATGTTAATCTAAACCTCGCTAAGGTTTCACGTGAGTAACTGACCATCACTTTGATTTGTTATGGGTTAGGGTTACATGTGATAACCCAAGATTCTTTGCATCTTGGGTGGTTGTTTTGCATGTTTTTGTCGTGTTTTTCTTTGGTTATTTCTGCTAACTTGGTTCATATTCGCTCATTTTTGAATATCTTTTATTGGAATCATGTTAGGTTTCGGTTTGTGCAGGGATTGGAGCGTGTTTAAAGAAATTTTAACAAAAAGTGCCATTGAAGCTGGTCAGAGAGCGCCCGCGTCTGGACGCCTCGTTGCATCTGGCGCTGAGCGCTGAAATCAACATCGTCCAGAGAGCGCCTGCGTTCGGCTCTGGGTGCTCGAAATGAAGAAGTCCCGAGAGCGCTCACGTTCGGTGCTTCGTTGAGTCCGGCGCTGCGCACAAAATGAAGCTGTCCAGAGAGCGATCATATCTGGCGCCGCGTTGCATCCGGCGCTGGGCGTTCAAAGTGAAGTTGTCCCAAGAGTGCCGTGTCCGACGTCGCGTTGCGTCCAACGCTGGGCGTCAAAAGTTGTACTCCAGTGAATGCCTGCGTCTGGCGCTGCATTGCGTCTGGTGTCGGGCGAGCCGTTTTAGTCCAAGTTTGAAGTGCGGCACATTCGGCGCCACGTTGCATCCGACGTTGTGCGTAAATTTTCGACGGCTATATATAAGTTTAAAACACGTCGAACCCTAGTTCCAGATAATTATTTTCGCCTTCTTCACGACATTTTCTCTCTTCCAAGTCTTTTCAATTATTTCTTTTGCACTTTGTGATTCAAGAACATTTGATTGAAGAGATTCATCAACGGCATTGATATTATTAGATTTATTATCTTCTTTTCCGTTGGATTATTGAGTTGATGATTTTTATGAATTTCATTTGTTTGATCCGTGAGATGAACATGAACTAATTTTCTATCTAGTGTTTGGTGATTTAAATTGATTGATTGATTGTTTGCATTTATTAAGTATACCAATTGAATTGGGGTTTAGCGGATGAGAACACTTTCTCTCTCTAAAAGAAACAGCCCAGCTTTCTCTTGAGAGTCCGCTGAACAACTCTTATTTACGCCACAATTACTTCTCATTTATTACATTTGTCATCCACTTAATTCCATCTGAATACACCTCCACCTTATTCTATTGATTACGAACAGTTGGACGACTCATTTAGTTTTTTCGAGACAGAGACAGGGGCTCTGGAGAAACACCGTCATCCACAGTCCATCGGAAAACGTCTCACCGGTGGTTCCTCAACTGCTGTAGATGGATTCTGGTCATATTCTCCACAAATCCAGAGATAAACGTCCACTCTTCATCTCCGGGCACCTGTGCTTCGGTGATAGTGGAAAGGTTACAAGCGTCTCTCCGACGTAATAATAACGACGCCGCCACCCAAATTTCACAGGTCGTCTGAGACCTTCTTCTTAGTTCCTACCGAACGACCTTGATCTGGACGAGTTACCATACCTGCCACTCTTCATCTTCTGCGATCGGAGTTGGTTAAGCCATGGCTACCTCTAACAAAGGAAAGAAAGGAAAAGGGATGGTGTAGGAGGATTATGATGATGTCGTACAAAGAGTTTTGCAAGAGGATTATCTTAATGATTTGGACTCCGCTTACCAACCGGTGAACCTACTGGGTAACCCATTTCGATATGGCTGCGGGGATAGTAGGTAACCATAACAAGGAGAGAGAACTTGATTACAATTCAGTGGTGTCTTAAACCACGCTGAACAATGGAGGCCAAGATGATTCGGATACTGCAGCTAAGACTACGGCTCTCAATGCAAGCGTCACGAAGCTTAGGAAAATGAGGGGTTCAGTTATGATCCATGGATTAGACTGCAGGATGAATTTTCAAAGAAAAAAACATAAGCACAATCTGACCTTAAATTAATTAATGTGCAGGTGGATTACTCGGCTAATTTTCTCTCTCGATGATAGTGACTGTATTCCCATCTCCAAAGGATGGGGACATTATTGGGCTACTTTGCTGATGCTTTACCTGGCAAAAGTTTCATTGAGAAATTAGTTGCAAGATGGACCAGACCAGCCAGGATAGCATATCATAACAACGACTACTTGGTGTTCAGTTTTTCATCTATAGAGGCTTTGAAAACGGTCTACGAAGAAGACCCTATAATATTTCTGTTAATAGGCTCATCCTTTGTCATTTACCTCAAAATTTTAGATTTGACAAGATTAGTAATTTGCTAGAGGTATGGGTTGTTTGGTTTCATTTTGTGCTTATTCTTGATATTCTTTTACATGCCGTTTCCAGTGTTTCGTCTTTCTTATACCGTTGTTTTGATTAGAATTCTTCATTTTGGACTTATTTGGTTTGTCTCGATATTTTGTAGGAAAATTATATTAAATAGGATGAAATGGATCTGTCAAGAATTATCATATATTGAAGAGCATCTCGTCAGAAATCCGTGGACACAAACGGATCGCAATTCGGAGTTCGAACGTGAGAGAACGGAGCGAAACAAAAAGTCGTGCATGTGTGAGCGCGCCCGTCGCCCGCAGCCCGCAACCCGCGCGCCTTCCCCGTCATTCGCCCGCAACCCACGCGCCAACGGCGGCTCATCGCCAGCGCCAGCGCCCGCGCCCGTTCACCCTCGGCTCCGCGGCGCCGTTCACCATCGCCGCATGCGCATGCAGCGCCGGCCAGCGTGCGTTCATCGTCGAGCACCGGATCACCGCCGCTCGCTCTCCTCGCGCGTGCTCGCTCATCCGCCCGCACGCCCACAGCGTGCTCGCCCGTTCACCGTGCCCGCTCGCCGTAGCCAGCCGTCGCGCCGCTTCGCCTCGCCGCCGCTCATCTCGCTGCGTGCCCGTTTACTTTGAGCAGTAGCTCGCTTACGAGGCAGAACGTCTCCTGTCCACGCAACGTGCCCGCGCTCACTGGAGCGAAGCCTCCGCTCTGCGCTCGCTCATCCATAACCGGCGCTCACTCACTTAATATATATATACGCACAACGTGAGTTAGGTCAGGCAGTTCTAATCTTCGTCGCGCAACGCTGTTCCTGAACCAATTTTATGGGAGATTTCGACTGACGACACAGCTAGAACAATAGTATCAATTCATGTCTTTCATTTCTTCGATTGAATAATTTATTTTATCGTTTTATGCTGTTGGAATTATCCTGTTGGATTTATCGATTTATGCTATTGGATCTTCACTCATTTGATTTATATATTGCTATGTGATTTCTTGTTTCATGATTTATGTGGATTCATTTATATAGTGGACATAGGATTATTGGTTTCTCCATTGATTCCATTTCATAGAATGTTTGAGATTGTTGTTGGATTCAATTTAATAGTAGACATTGGATTATTGGTTTCTTGATTGATTCTATTTCTTTTGACATTCGATAATTTACATTCTATGCAATTGATATTGGAATTTAGTTATATGTTGAATCTTTCTTCGATAAATTTTATTGTTTCATGTTTGATGATCTAGTTTAGTTTGTTTCGTTTTTAGCTTCCCGCTTTCGTGTTTTCTTAGGTTCTCAACTAGGGATTGACAACTCCTAGTTAGGTTGCTTTCATTTATATTTTATTTTTCGCATTTCAATTCCCGTTTGTTCAAAACCCCTGTTAGTGTTAGAGGGTTTAGGTTTTACCGTTTTATGTGTTTGACACAAACAAGAAGCACTGTTAAGTTTTGCTTGAGAGACGACTTGGGTTAACTATCCCTCTACAATTACCTCATTCGATTATGAGTCAATTAAGGAGCCCAGTTCGACGTGCTTTCCTCTCCCCAGCCTGTTGGACCATATTCATATTGCTGGTAACCTTGCATTAACAGACACCAACTACAAAAATAGGATCACACGCTTTTGGGGAAGAAAATAAAAAGAGCGAAGCGAAACACGAAAATAAACAACACAAACAATACGCCTAAAGTTTTCCTCGACAACGATGCTAAAATTTGTTTCAACTAAAAGTACTCTCATAATTGACTCATAATCGAATGAGGTAATTGTAGAGGGATAGTTAACCCAAGTCGTCTCTCAAGGAAAACTTAATAGGGCTTCTTGTTCGTGTCAAACACATAAAACGGTAAAACCTAAACCTCTAACACCAACAGGGGTTTTGGAACAAACGGGAATTGAAATGCGAAAAATAAAATATAAATGAAAGCAACCTAACTAGGAGTTGTCAATCCCTAGTTGAGAACCTAAGAAAACACAAAAGCAGGAAGCTAAAAACGTAGAACAAACTAAACTAGATTATCAAACATGAAACAATAAAATTCATCGGAGAAAGATTCAACATATAACTAAATTCCAATATCAATTGCATAGAATGTAAATTATCGAATGTCGAAAGAAATAGAATCAATCAAGAAACCAATAATCAAATGTCTACTATTAAATTGAATCCAACAACAATCTCAAACATTCTATAAAATGGAATCAATGGATAAACCAATAATCCTATGTCCACTATATAAATGAATCTACAGAAATCATGAAACAAGAAATCACAAAGCAATATATAAATCAAAGGAGTGAAGATCCAAGAGCATAAATCGATAAATCCAACAGAATAATTCCAACAACATAAAACGATAAAATAAATTATTCAATCGAAGAAATGAAAGACATGAATTGATACTATTGTTCTAGCTGTGTCGTTAGTCGAAATCTCCCAGAAAATTGGTTCAGGAACAGCGGCTGCTTGAAGAAAATTAGAACTGCCTGACCTAACTCGCGTTGCGGGAATATATATATTAAGTGAGTGAGCGCCGGTTGTGGATGAGCGAGCGCAGAGTGGAGGCTTCTATTTCAAAGTGAGTGCTCATTGAGCACGGCGCTCGTTGGAGACGTTACATCTCGAAGTAGCGGGCGGTGATCGGGCGCGCGATCAAGCGGCGCGGCGGCGGATGGCGAAGCGCTGCGGGCGAGCGCGGCGCTGGCGGATGGGCGGCTGCACGCGCGCAGCACGCGAGCGGCGTGTGAGAAGAGTGGCGCGTGCGAGAGTGGCGGCGTCAGCCGGCGCTCAAGCGGTGAACGCACGCGTGGGTCGATGTTCGACGGTGAACGCACGCGGGGTCACGGGCTGGCGCTGAGGCTGAGCGAGCGCTCGTTGGCGTGCGGGCGCTGATGGTGAGCGGGCGCTTGCGGACGTACGGGCGTTGAGGGTGAACAGGCGTGGGCGCCGGGCGTTGGCGCGTGGTTTGTGGGCAAATGACGGGCGATGGAGCGCGGGCTGCGGGCGATGGGCACGCTCGCGCACGCATGTGCGCGACTTTTTTGTTTCGCTCCGTTATCTCACGTCCGAACTCCGAATTGTGATCCGTTTATGTCCATGGATTTCTGACGAGATGCTCTTCAATATATGATAATTCTTGGCAGATCCATTTTATCCTATTTAATACCATTTTCCTACAAAATATCGAGACAAACTAAATAAGTTCGAAACGAAGAAATCTAATCAAAACAACGGTATAAGAAAGACGAAACACTGGAAACGACATGTAAAAGAATACCAAGAATAAGCACAAAATGAAACCAAACATGGGTTAACCTCCCCAATCTGCCACTTGAACTGTGGACCCCTAGGGCCCTCAGTAAAATAGGCTCTGTGATTGGTTCTCCAATTTGTGTGGATTATAGGACAATTTGCAAAAATCATGTGGATGGTCCTATGATGCAAATTAAGATAAATATATCCACTGAATGCATTGAATCGGTTATGCTAAAATTGCCCAATGTGGATGTGTTTGACGGTCGTTGTTTTGAGTTTTATCTCCAATTATATCGAATCAAAAGAGTGTGCTACATGCTCTAAGATGGGTCATTTATCTTCCACATGTAAACATAATATTAAGGCATATACTACTAATCCCCATTCCAATGGGCGAATAGGATTTGTAGTTGATGATGCAGGGTGGAATACTAAGCCGATAAGGGGAAGAACAACTAGCAGAACAAGACCAACGAGAATTAGACCATTCGTTAACAGAAATTCACCACTTTGGGAGGAGCAAGAGGCGGGTATGGAGAGGCGGCAGGGCGAGGCGGAGGCAGGCGGCGGTGGCGGCGAGCCCTAGGGTGGTGGGGCTGTGGTTGGGGCGGGGCTAGGGGCTGGGCTGAGGTCGGGGGTGGGCAGCGGCGGAGGAGCGGCAGCGGCGGTCGAGCAAAGGAACTTGGGGCAAACATAAATATGATGTCTTCAATAATAGGAACATCAAGGTAAAAATATTTTAATATAACGGACTATGAAGTCTAGATTTTACGACGGAAATTCTTCTTTAATTTTCGGTAAAAATAATCCGATTATTTAACGCAGGTCAAAGTCAGACCTCGATACCATCGTGGGATTGGGGCCGGTCGTATTTTGGCCGTCGCTAAAGCTAGATCAAAGTCTAGCCGATCAAGGAAGGGCGTGGTAAATCAGTAAAAAATCAAAAAATTAATTTTCCAAGCAAGAGTGGAGATCAAAGTCAAGACCTCTTGCAGAAATGCAACAACCCCATGAGATGGACACAAATACAGAGAAGCTTCATGTCCTTAGTAACTCTTATATCAAATTTGATTCACCTGCTAACCCTACTTATCTTCATGATGTAGGGCAAGGCATACATGGTTCTCAAAAAATGTGCGAGACTAACATGGAGCAGGGAACCATCCTATCCAACCAAACTTTGGGAGGATTTTTGAAGGACCCGATGGCAATGCATGACTTGGAGATCAATAATCAACTTGGGATGAACATTCAATGAGTGGTGATGGAATGTGCTAAGGATAAAGGCCTCTCTATATCCCCTAAAGCTGCTGCCCGGATATTTGAACCCTTACTAATTCTGTTACACGTGATGCAGATAAGCAGGAGGAACTACCGAATTCCCCTAAGGAGTTGGCTGGAAATGGAAATATCGAAACATGCAGCCATGTGGGGGCAAATGATAAAGGTATCCTAAAGAGTACTTATGGAAAGAAACACCCTAAAGGTAACAAGAAAAAGAAGAAAGCACAGTTTAAGGGAGGTACCTCTAAACCATCTCAATGTTAATTACAGTATGGAACATTAGGGGGCTGTATAGGATCTCTAAACAATTAGCTGTTGATGAGTTTATCTTTAAAAACAAACCGGATGTTTTGTGTCTTTTGGAAACAAAATTAAATACAATTAAGTTGGGTAATTTTCTTATAAACACATCAAAAATATGGAACCTGAATCTAATTTTGATATTGTGTGGGGGTAGAATACTAATGCTTTAGAACCCTAATAGAGTTAAGATTGATGTGGTGTCTAAACAACAACATCTTATTCGTAGTAGGACTACGTGGAAGGTCACCAATACCTCTTTCAATCTTTCTTTTGTGTATGGGTTTTGGTAAGCCCATGATAGAAGAGAACTGTGGGACTCTCTTATTACACACATTCCATTGTCCTCCCCAACGATTATTCTAGGGATTTCAACTGCATACTTGACCCATCGGAAAGGGTAGGGGGTAGAATACCTCTGGAACAAGATATAGAGATTTTGTTGACATTTGTGCCCTATTAGGTCTTGAGGATGTTCCATCCATTGGTTGTCACTTCACTTGGAGTAATAATGATAATCCTCAAAAATAGATAGAGTCCTCTTGAACAAAGCTTGGTGCGACTCAAATATCTTTTATAGATGTGAGTTCCTTTCAAAAGGCTATCTCTCAGACCATTCACCTGCCAAAATTACCTTGTTTGAAGAACCTCTTGGGTTTAAAAAACCCTTTAGATTTGTCAATACGTGGATGACTATTCCAGGTTTTAAAAGCTTTCTTAAAGAAAAATGGCCTGTCTGGAAAATCGAATTTGCCCAAGCTAACCTGTGGCTGAAGCTGAAGTCCATGAAAAGAGATTTAAGAACCTTTAACAAAAAAGAACTATTTTATATCTCGGCAAAGGCCGAGGCAGCCAAATCTGCCCTCCAGGAAGCTCAATTAAAGTGTGACCATGATCCATTCTAAAGTTGATAGACTCTGGATCCATTGGGATCATAGTGAATACCTTAGGGAGGAAACAATTTGGAACATCACTAAAAAATCTAAGGACTCCCCATTGTTAAAGAATATTGTAGCAACTAAAAATGCTATTATCCAAATGGTTAATGGGAATAGTCCGGAAGCGATTAAAAAACAGGAGGAATGGTTTAAGACAGGGGGTACATCAGATGCATACCACTTCCTTAGAGATAAATGGGACAACAAATTCTGGTATAAGGCTATTTGGAAACAACCTACTCTCCCTAAGTACTCTATCTCCCTTTGGTTTGCTCTAAAGGGGAGATTAAAGACAGCCTCTAGAGTTCATGCTCCTATAGACTCTAACATGTCTATCCTTTGTAAAATGTACGAAGAAACGCATTCTAATCTCTTTTTTCAATGTGAACACACAAAAAAGTCTGGAATAATATAAGGGAATGGCTTAACCTTAGCAATAATACCTCTACCATTGCGAGTGCGTTGAAGCATATTCTTAGAAATAAAAGAGGAAATAAAATTGTTAGAAAGACAAAACATATTGCCCTAGCATCCACTGTTAACCATTTGTGGTATGCTAGGAATAAAGTCATCTTTGAAAATACCCCTTTTAATGATTTGTTTATTGCAAAGGAAATTAAAACAAGTGTATTCAGTGTACTGTACTCGTTTTTTCTGATTTAATTGGTCATGGACACTATGAAGAGGTACACGTCCTCCAGACCATGACAAAACAACATGCATTGTCTCACTCCAGTCATGATATGTTTTTCTTTTGATGGAAACTGATCTGCTCTCCAAAGGCAGCTGTGTCTTTTTGTACTTTGTGCAGCTTGCTACCATTATCAATACAATATTTAATGACCTTGTATCTGCACAAAAAATGGAAAAAAGGGCCTTGCGTGGGATATGGAGAACCCCATTATACTGAACACTGATGCAAAAAGAGAAGCCGGATGGAGAGGCAGCCAACCCCTGGACCTTTGATGTAGTTGGATTACGCTTTTTGGGATGCTAAATTTCATTGTCTTTTAATTGATGGTTTTTTGCATGTGAGACGGTAGTGGAGTTGTTATGTTCGTGCCTCCCCTTTGTAATGGTTTACTTTTATTAATGGAATTGGGTGTGTGCGTGTGTGATAGGGATTGGGCTAAGCCTGATTCACCTAAAATTTACTATGGAGTTCACAACACTACAGGGGTGATCGTGGTAGTTCCATGTCATTTTGGTCAAAATTCTAAAATTAACATACTGTCTCTTTTCTTTAACATGGATGGTTGGGTTTGGGATCATAGTTGATATTTTTGAAATCCAGTAATAGACTCTACTTGTTACTGGAAGTTAGAGATATCAATTCATCCAAAATGTGATGTTGGCCCTTTTTATTAAACATAGTATTGTTTATATATCTTATTCTTCAAAAAAAAAAGAAGATAAAACTATCTTTATGATCTATGCATATACCAATACCAAATGGAAACTATCTACTAATCAGACTCAACCTCTAATATTTCGGCAAATATGGATAGTTTGATGAAAAGTGAGGTAACCCAATGTGCGTGCATCTCGTTTACGGAACCATTAATCACTGTTTAGATGGATTTTTTCTTGCCATACATGGCTTTTTGTAACAGTGTTGGAGATCTTATGTAACATTTTGATGTTTTTTTCATAGTAACAATGGTAGTTATCCAATAACAATAAGTACTTAGGCGCCATGGCCTAAATCACAATTACTAGTAGTGTCGAGTTGCGTGTGTATTGTATCTCTTGGGTATGCCCTCGTAACGCTTGTAATTTATTGCTTTCGTATTTTATAATATTGCACACCTTTTCTTAAGTACACCAATTGAATCATAGGGTTTGCTTTTGAGTGATTGGTCGCCATTTAATTGTTTATGCTTCAGGTGAGATCGAGAGATTGACACGTTGCATCCATATGAATCAATTAGGTTAGACTTACCGAAAATGAGTACTCTAATAATTTATTTGTTTGTGAAATTTTATAACTTAGGTTTAATCTACGGAGACGAAATTCGAGTGTTTAAATTGAAGGTTAAAGGATTGCATGAGTAGGTAAATTTTTTAAGCAAATCATTAATTAATTAATCAAGGCGAAGAACCTAATGCCCTAGTTATTCTCACATTCTTGAATTACCCTTTTGCAACTGAATTGCTTATAGCGCTTGGTTTGAGTTGTCCTTTATTTTAATTTACAATCTATTTTATTCCAGTACCATCTCCCAAACAAGTTTAGGATTTAGATTTACTGTTTTAGTCGTAAAACATCATAAGCCCTGTTAAGTCTTCCTTGAGAGATACGACTTGGGTTGACCTTACTACATAGGCCTCGTACTATTGTGAGAACCTAGAGGTGGAAATTTAGGTTGAATAAATTTTGGCGCCATTATCGGGGAATGCTTTAGGCATTTTGATTGTGTTATTTTTCCCTCATTTTCTTATATTTTGCTTTATTTTATTTTTGTTTAGTTCTTTTCTTCCCACATGTGCGTGTAATCCATTTTCTTGTCTTGTGATTATGTATGCTAGGTCGGCGAAGTCTTAAAAGAAAATTGGCGGTGTTAGACAACATTCACAGGGTGAGAGATTTTGATCTTTCGGACTCGGAGGAAGAAAGCTCGTCTGAAAGTGAGACGAGTACTGCGACATTTGTGCCTGAGTAAATGGCAACTAATGGAGGAGTTAGCAAGGAAGAAAATCCGAGGATGCGTGATTTTGCACGACCCGTCATTGGCGTGACAATTTCATGCATAGTTCTTGGAGACCCGGCTAGAAATTATGAATTAAAGCCCATCCACTTCAATTTTTGTAGTAACCCGAAAATCTTATGGGCCCTAATTAGAGCCTAATTAAGTCCTAAATAAGGGCTTAAAGACATTGCATCCCTAAGAATTGATAAAGAAGTGCTTGATGAAGTAGGAAATGATAGAAATTCGATTAATTTATAATCGAAGGAGTAGAATTTAGAAGAAATGGATATTATTCAGTAATGAGTTTTATTATGATGAAACATGAGATATATGATTATTATGGTGTGTATTTGAATGAAATTTCCTTAAATGGAAAATGTTCTAAAGAAATTACATTAAATATTGTTTATGTAAAATTGATTCATGAAATGAGATGAAATAATGTTTAAGCTATGAAATGGCTTAAATAAATTTATTTTATTTATATCTAGTGATAAAGAAATTATTCTCTATGATTTTCGAGGTTTATGAGTAAAGAGAATAATTGTTTGATTATGTGTATATGAAAGAGTAAAATCTATATTTTTATGATGTGCATTCCAATAATGGATTTAATTATTTTGGATATTTGTATTAATGAGAAAATGGAGTTTTTGCTATCAAAGAATGTTAATGTTCAACATTTATAATTTTAGAAAAATGCTTATGCAATTTTGAAAATAAAGAGAAAAGAAAAGAAAATGAATAAAAAAAAATTAAATCAAGCTATACATATATGTATCTTCTAGAATCATTTTCATTTGGAACCATCTTCAACCTCCTTTCTCCCTCATTTTTTCGAAACACACACTACACACACAAAATATTTCTTCATTTTTAATCCATAATTCAAGTGCTTCATTAATTGGAAATTATTCCAAAGAAGGTAAATACCTTGTTTAATCCAAGTTTTTGTGGTTTAAATTGATGAACATGATCTTCTCATATGTATTGATTTTCAAAAATTGGAGGATTGAAATTAATATTGATTTGTTTAATTTTTGTTATGTTTATTGATTTAATTATGCTTATGATGCATAAATAACATAAGCTATTGTTTTAATTCTTTAAATTCATGAAGTTTGTGAATTAAAGTAGCATGCATGAACCCTAATTTTTGTATGTGAATTATGTGTTATGATTTGATTAAATTGAGTTTAGATATGTGTAATTAAGTGAGAATAAACATGATTTGATAAAAGAAATTGAAAGTATGCATAATCTTAAAATTTTGAGAATTATGATGTTGGATGAACTATGATTTCTTGATTTTATTTTATGTATTTGATATGATTTTTGAGATCTAGAGTATAAATAATGCTTAAGTTGAATTTATAAGATTTTATGGAATTTAAATGTGAAAGTTGGAAAATTAAAGTTTATGCTAAAGTTGATAGATTTATATGATAAGTTTGATTACGATTTGAATTGATTATGGATTGATGATCATTGATGATAAATAAGTATGAATGTGAGTTGTTTGATATTAAATGGATTGTAGATTGAAAGGTTCATTTATTTATCTATATATGTGGTTGAAGGGCATGTTATGATCATAGTGTAAATGGAGGAATTTGCACTTGTTTTAAGTTGTTAAATGTGTATTGAGACATATGGTGATGATTTGGCGGAGTTTGGGATAAGTTTGGTTGATTTGATATTGAAATGGCGATGCATTTTATAAACGTTACTCTGCCGAAATTTTGATAGAAATTGGTTTATTAATAAGATGTTTTGAGGATTAGATGGTAAGCTTATGATAAGTATATAGTGAAATTGGTTCACTTTATTGCCTTGAGTTAAGATATAAAATGTTATGCATTGATGGTCTAAGTATAAGTTGTTTGGATTTCTTTGATTATGACATGTTATATAATTTACAAAGATTGAAGCTATTAAAGAATTAGTCATGAAGGGATGCAATGGCCTAACCTAATCTTAGCTTTGGGAAGAGTTAAGTGTGAGACGTGATATGTTCAAGTGAACAAGAAGGTTTGCTAAGTTCGATTATTAGTTTTATGTACAAGGATCGAGCAAGAGTAAGAATAGAGGAAGCTGGAAGGATCAAGTGAGAAGAAGAAATAAGTGAACGGCAGAAGGTACAGTCCCGAGTGACTGTTACCAGGTGGGTATAAGTATTTTCTATAATGATATGTTTATGTTTTTATATATTTTCAAATGATATGATATGCATTTATTTACAAAGTTTCAAAGTTGATTAACTTGCCAAAGTTTTGAGCATGAGCATAAGCATAATGCACTACCTATCCATGAGAAAGAAAGAAAGAAAGAAATGACCGACGTCGGGTATGACCGTAGTTGGTAACCTTCGGGACCAACTCGGGTATGTGATGTTAAGGTGTTTGAGAAGGAGGCATACTTCTCAATAGAAAGAAAGAAAGTCCGAGGATATGGGAAGGAAAAGAAAGTTGCATGCAGGCATGAAACATGCATATGCATATGATATGATGATATGAGCATGTATGAGCAAGTTCGAAATGTCTTATGCAGGTAATTTAAATACAACCCCTGCATAAGTTTATTTTATGGCAAGTCAAGTTTATAGCCCTAAGGGCAATGTTTTTATGTTTTGGCATATACCCACTGAGTGTATTTTTGTACTCACGCTATGCATATATTTCTAAATATGCAGGTTGAGCTCGAGAGGATGCTGGAATCGAATGATGCACGAAGGAGATTCTCTAAATGTTTAACTCATATGAAATGCTTGTTTGTTGATATGATTTAATTGATGTTATCATGTTTTGTTGCCCAGAGAGTTATGTCTTCATACATAATTCTCAGCCATACTTTCCGTTGCCGAACTTTAGCCTTTACTTTCTTATGTGTTCCACTATGAAGAAGTGATCATGTTTTTGATAAGAATCTTGATTCTGTTATCATGATCTCGATATTCTTATTATGATGTCGATTTGCTTCTGTGAATAATGATTTACTCAAAAGTTCAGAAATTGTTTTGTTGGATCCAATGTTACATAATGTCTTGGAATTATTGTCAAACCATGCTTTGAATCTTTGAAGAATTCTTATTATTGTTGAAGCATGCTTGAATATGTATATTCTCGATATTGGTTATTCCGTTTGGATTTTGTCCTCAGCCGTTATTCTTCTTTATTCGTTTCATTATTGTGGTTCGAGGACCTAGAATTATCCTATGTCAGACTCCGTTCTACCTTATTTGACCATAAACCTTTGAGTCCTTCATGATGAAAGTGGTATCATATCTTTCTTTTGATATAATTTTGGTCACCGTTGTTGATATCGATTATCAGAATTTACTTCTTAAACCCAGTCACGGCTAATTTGAAGAAGTGCATGTGAATGCCGTGCGGGGTTCCAACGAGGAAATCAGCAAGGCTATCAACCGAGGCCTAGATACGATCCCTTTTCAAATTCTTACAATCCTGACTGGAGATATCATCCTAATTTCTCTTGGAGTCAAAATCAAGGGGGATCTAGCCAGGGAGCTCAGTTTAGATAGCAGCCTCCTCAAAGAACAATGACCATCTCTGCAAACCCAACAACAGCCGGATGCACTTAGGAAGCCAACACTTGAGGATTCACTATAGACTTTTATTCAGACAAGTCACCGGAGATTTGAGTCTGTGAAAACATCGATGAAAAGAATAGAAACTCAAATGGGAGCATCAATGAAAAGAATAGAAACTCAATTTGGTGGGTTGGTGGGATTTGTTGGAGAATTGGTGACAAAGCGGAAAGGAAGTCGCTGAGTCACCGAAATAGGCACAAGCAATCACGGTTCTCAGGAGTGGGAAAATGATTGACAATAGAGTGGAAATTCCACTAGAGAAAACCAGATTGACTAATGTGATTGAGGAATTACAAAAAGAGAGTCCAGAGGAGGAAAAGAGGAGACACTCGAGGCTACACAAAGCTGAGAATCTGTACCAACCTCCAATCCCTTTTTCGAGCAGATTGAAAAGTGAGAAGAAGGATAAACAATTCTTAGAGTTCTACAAGATGCTCTCTAAGGTGAACGTGAACTTGTCTCTCCTAGATGTTATTCAGAACGTGCCCGCATACGTCAAATTCTTCAAGGAGTTGGCATCAAAAAAGAGGAAGTTTGCAGATGACGAGAAGGTTATTGTGTTCGAAGTTGCTAGTGCTATTTTTCAGCACCAATTGCCACCCAAGCAGGGCGATCCAGGAAGTTTTGTGATAAAGATTGCTTTGGGAAATGGAAGGGAAGCTACATGTTTGCTCGACCTAGGTGCAGGTATAAACTTAATGCCTTACTCTATTTTTGAGCAACTAGAATTAGGGGAATTAAAACCTACTAGCATGTGTCTATAGTTAGCTCATAGATCCATTCGTTATCCTAAAGGGATTATCGAGGATATTTTAGTCAAAGTGGGTGGGTTGATTATTCCTGTTGATTTTGTTGTTCTTGATGTGGGTGACGTTAAAGAAAATGGTAGAGAGCACATAATTCTTTTAGGTAGACCTTTTATGGCTACCACCAACACGTCGATTGATGTTAAAAATGGAGGATTAAAACTGACAGTGTTGGGAGAGACTGTGTCCTTTTCTGTTAGAGATAGCACTATAGTACCATCTTCTGAAGTGATTGATAATTGTTCTTACATAGATGCTATTGATTGTGCTTTTGTCGAGACATGTGTATTGCAAGAAGATCGCATAGAAACCTTTCTTGCAGGTTTTGATGAAAATGAAGAGAAGCTATGTCCGGAGAGCAATATTACGGAGGAGAACCGGAAGGTAGAAGTGGAAAGATTGCCTCCACAAGGAAAGCGTAACTCAAAGAGTTACTCGGATACCTCAAGTATGTCTATCTAGAGGAGGGTGAGAAGAAACATGTCATCATCTTGTTGGATTTGTATACTGGAAATAGTTTTGGTTGAGCTTGTATACAATGTTTCCTGTTACCACTATTACAATCTCCTATCTTAATTGTTTACTTGATTGCATATGTATGTCCCTTTATCTCATATATAAGTTAGATCATACGATGTGTTGTAGATCCAAGTCGTATGATTGGTCGAGCTTAATGAGATATAAAAAGTATCACGGTGAGACAACTTGGGGACGAGTTGTCGGTATAGGCTATGATATAGATAAGGCGTAACTTGACTTGGTTGCTTGTTCTATCTTTGCACGTCTCGACGTATTGATGGATCACGATGAGATGAGTTCTTCTATCGACCGTCGTGAAGAACCTAGATCTCGATGACTTACGTTGATCTAAACCTTTTTAAGGTATTAGGTGAGTATGAGTTCTTGACCATCACTTTGACTTGTTATGGGTGAGGGTTACATGAGATAACCAATTCTACGCATCTTGGGTGGTGACAGTCTTGTATGTCATGCTAGTTACCATGTCGAGTCACCGTATCCCTTTAGGATGATGGCGTCCCTTAAGGAGCTCAAAATGTTTATTGTACTAAACCCTGCAGGTTGAATTATCTCAAGTACAATAATAAGGTCGAGTGGTACTACTTAAGGAATTAAAGTAATTAATTATTTTAAGCGATCGGATCGTAAATAATTAATGGACGTCTGATATCTTAAATAGGGGATTCAGTAAAGTCTAAATGCGAGCCCGACTCAACTTCGGAAATAAAGGGTAAGTCAAGATTTATCTCTAGTGGCATGACTAAATGTTTATGAATTAATTTATGTTCAGAAATTTTGAACATAAGATAATTAATTTATTTGAAGCCCATCTTTATTCCTTGCATTTGATCCTGGGTGGCCCATCCAGCCTTTTAGCTTAGAGAAATTGATCCTCTTCTAATAGAGTCCCTATGGACTCTACTTGATCTCTCTATATTAAGTGATATGATTATATTTATTAGATATGCATAAATCCTATCAAGATAGATTTAGGGTTTCATTATAAATATAAGGTGAGAGAGAAAATCAAGGTTAATCTTGACTATAATTTTTGAGAATCACTATACACATAGTGGAGATTTTCGAAAACTTGATTGGGAGGAAGAAGGCGAATTTCTATAGCACTCTCCATAGATTGTCCTCACTCGGCATTTGAGTTTAGGCAATCGGGACACAATCCAGAAGATCAAAGCACGAGTCTTGACCCGTTCTTCCCCGACAGATTCGTAGGTAAACACGAGAAAACTCCTACGTGTTGCAATTAATTATATAGGTGCATGCTAGGAACATAATCAATGCCTCGGGAGAGGGTTAAAATAAGATTTCCCTACAATTGGTATCGGGCGGGATCAAGATTTTAGTTACTCTGGATTAATTCACGTTTGATTATAACGTGTGCAATTAATTAATTGTGAATCTGTTGTTCATCATGGCTCTTTTTATTTTTATCGGATTTTGTTTTTCACCACGAGAAAATCCATGGTTAGATTAGATTTTTTCTTGTAAATCTTATCTGTAAAAGATGAACGAAGACGAAAAAGCACGAAGAACGAGACGATGGAAGTACACCGAAAAACCGGACGCACGGCGCTCGGCACCATGCGCGCGTTTTCTCGGCAGCACGGGCAGAGCATCGGCGGACAAGGACGGCAGCACACGGGCGACACATGGCGATGCTGGCGCTCGGCTCGGCAGCGCGTGGGGTGCGCGGTCTCTCAGTGCGGATGCCTCGACACGCCTCGGTCGCCGGCGTGCGCCAGCGAGCCTCAATGGTCTCGAGCAGTGCGCGGCGGCCTCGGCAGGTCATGACTGGCAGGCCTCGGACGCCGGGCGACACGGCGCGACGACTCATACGAAACCCTCGGCGGTGCTCGGCAGCAGGTCCCACAACGCGCCGATGGCGCGCGCAGTCGCCGCATTACGCCGCATTGCGCTGGCTTCTCGGCAGCCATCGGCTACGTAGCTCGGTAGCCTCGGTGGGTCGCGGTCGGCAACCTCGGCGCCACAGGATCCTCGGCGGGCGGGCGGCAAATCGCGCGCAGGCCTATCGGCCAGTATGCGCGCGCGCCCCCTTTGGCTCGGCAGTCGCAAAGCCGCAGCGCTTCGGCAATACCGAGCGGCTTCAGCAGGCTTTCGGCGCCCCGACAGCGTGTGACGCGGTTGGGAGATCTTGGCGACTTCGTCCGCGAAGTTTTCTCGGCGGCGGCGCAGGTAGATGGTTGGGCGTCTGTTGGCTTTGCCCTAGCGTGACCAGCCATTTTCGGGACCGGCCCGTTTCGAGCCGAACCGTTTTTCGACCGGTTCCAGTTTTGTCCGATCCATTGTTTGCTTCGCCTGCTTTTGATTTTTGGCCCAAATCCGCTTTTGACGAATCCGGTCGTGCCCGTGCACGCGAGGCCCATTTTCGAGATTTTATTGAAGATCTGACTTTGCAAATTTATGTAATAAATTAGGTGGAATCTGAGGATCCACGAGTGGGCCGCGATGAACGATTTTATTTTATTTTTATCGTTCAAAGCATGTCGTGGATGTTTAAATTATGCAGAAGCATGTTATGTATGTTTAATTACGTAGATAAACATATTATATGTTTTCGTGATTGGATTCGCATAGTAAGCATGCTAGGTTTATCACGTTTTTCAAGCATATTTTAGAATTTCATGAGCATGTTTTACATGTCGAGTTCTATAGAAAAGCATGCTAGGATTACGTGATCTCGCATGGACAAACCTTTGAAACAAAAGACTAAGCAAGTAACCCGACATATTATTTTTAATTAAATGTGAAGACTTCCACTTTTGATCTCTAAACAAAGTGATACGCCACGTGAGTAAACGCTCACACGTGTGGCTTGCTTGAACTGCTTATCATAAGTTTGTTAGACGAGATTTCTAAATAAAATATTTTAATCTATCGAAGTGGGAGTTTCATGTAAACGCCCACACGCTGCGGGTTTGCATGTGCGATTTTCATATGTTCTCTAGAGATAGATTTAAATGATATAACAAAGGAATTTGATTGGAGCGGTATGATCCTAGTGAGTATGTCAATTCTAAGAATTCATTTTCATATTAAAATTGTGGTCATGCTTAGACATCACCTTAAGTACAACTTCCCGCCAAGTCCTTCTTGCGATAGTGATATGGTCTAGTAAGGTCCAATGATTAATTTCATTTGTCATAAGGATAAGTCGACATGGATTGAAATTAAACGACTAAAAGGTATATTTTAGTCCTGGTCGAGGGATTCATGTAAACGCCGTCCACGCGCGTGGCTTCAGATGAATGGAATTGGGCGATTGGAGGTTTCAATTAATATTGTTTTATCAAAAGGTTACAATATTATTGTTACGAATTATGTGCGATCATATGCTTATGTGTTTACATTACTTTTCGATATGTCTTCTAATCGATTATCAATATGCTCGCACAAAATCCTCTATCCGTCCAAATTTTATCGAGTGGAAATGAAACATTGAGATTGTTCTTACCGTCAAGAAAATTTATTTGTACTCACTACACCCTATCCCAAACCTCTAGACGACGATTCATCGATGAGGAGCGCAGCGAGCACGAGAAATGGGACAAATCAAATAGAATGGCAAAGTGCCTTCTTTGGTCACCATGTGCGAGTCCCCGCAACTCCAAAGATCACGAGATGGAAGATGCAACCACTATATGGCTAAATCTCATGAAATCGCATTTAGGAGTCGGATAGAATCGCTTTGTCATAATTTGACAAAATATATAATGTCAAGTTCAATGAAGGAAAGCGATTCGGTGCATGACCATGTAGAGCAAATGATCAATCTCTTGGAGAGCTCGAATTGGTTGAAGGATATATTGATGACGAGTCAATCGATATGATCCTCAACACTTTGCCCAAATCTTTGATGACTTCCGTTATGGAGTAGTCCTTTATGATAAGAGTTATACTCTAGATTCATTGCAAGAGGATCTAGCAACCAAGAACATAAAATGGGCAAGGTGCATGCCTTTAGCACGCACCTCTAAGAAAACCAACGCTTTATCGAAGATGAAAAGGAAAAAGGAATTCAAGAGATTCTAAGGCTAAAGAAAAGAGTGGGAGTAATACAAAGGGCTCTACCAAATGTTTGAAAAGCCAAAGGAAAAGGGAAAATGTTTTAAGTGCAAGGAGACTGGGCATCGAAGGCTAAGTACCCCAAGCTCAAGGCTGAGCACGCCATTTGCTTTAATAACGAAACATGTTTAGCGACTGCTCTACTCATTCATGGGTAGTAGATACTGGTGCGAATGATCATGTTTGTTACACCTGCGTGGGTTCCCGGACAAGGAGTCGTGATGATGGCGAAATAACAATCTCCATGGGCAACGCGGCGAAGTCGAGGCCGTTGCGAATGGAGATGTTACTTTATGTTTTGATAGAATGTTTTAGTTTTAAAAGACGTTTTATATGTGCCGGAGTTTTATGAACCTTATTTCATTTCCAAACTATTTATTCATGGATATTTAGTTGTTTTTGATAGTGGTGTTTCTATCATAGGAATGGCGGTTATCTCGTGGTGGCACTTTATATAATTCGCTTTATACTATTTCTCGCCAAACATAATACCTTTAATTATGTTGCATCTACATCAAACCTTAAGAAAGAAAGTTTTCTTCAAGATGACACCACATTTCTCTCGGCATCTTAGATTAGGTCACATCAATCTAAATAGGATCCAAAGACCGCAAAGAATGGCGTTGGGTGATCTCACGCTACTCGCTCTCATCCGCGAATCCGTATAGAAGGAAAGATGTCGACCGCACCCTTCAAAGCAAAGGGTTATAGAGCCAAAGAAGTGTTTGAGCTAGTCCATTTCGACCGTGTGGACCTATGTCCACACAAGCTTGTGGAGGGTACGGTATTTTGTCACTTTCATCGACGACACTCAAGGCATGACAGATACATATCACCGCACTCAATGCTTTGAGAAATTCAAAGAATAAGGCGGAAGTGGAGACGAAGCTTGGTAAAGTATCAAGTCACTGCGGTCTGATCGCGGTGGCGAATACCTCAATAACGAGTTTATGGACTATCTGGTGCAATGTGGGATTACCTCCCAGCTCACTACACCGGGCACACCACATCAAAATGGTGTGTCGTGAGCAAAGAAATAGACTCTTTTAGAAATGGTTAGATCGATGATGAAGTTATGCAACATTGCCTATTTTGTTCTGGGGTACTTTAGAAACAACGGCATACTTATAAATCTAGTACCATCCAAGTCATCGAAAAGACCCTTCGAGTCAGTTTTGGGCGCAGCCTAGTTTAAACCACATAAAGATATGGGGCAGCCCAAGACATGTACCGAACAAGAATGCCGATAAGTTGGAGGCTAGATCGATGTAAAAATTTGTTTATCGCTATCCTATAGGGACGAAGGTGGTTATTTTATAGTCTAAGGATCGAAGGTCATTATTAAGACTAATGCCCGATTCTTAGAAGAGGATTATTTAAAACCATAAATCCAAAGTTGAAATCATTCTTCAAGAATTAGAAGATGATCGATTCGCCATCGACAAGGCAAAGGTACGAGATGTCGGTTCAGTGGGAGGATCGACACCGTGATACTTCAAGAAATTGAAGAGGTCGAGTTCCACCTCGGAGATACCGACCGTGCAAGTGGCTCCTATCCAGAAGGTGTGCAAGATAGAGAGAACCACAAGTTATGTACTCCACCGCCATTGTGCCAAGAATACCGTCGTAGTGGGAGGTTGTTCATCACCGAGCGATTTATGTTCGGGTGAATCTTCGGATTTAGTCCCGTGAAACAAGCAGCAATAATCGACCCATGGACATACAAAGGAGGCGGTACAAGACATTGATGCAAGATCATGACACACCGCTACGGACTAAGAAATTGAGTCCATAATGCTATGGATGTATACGAAAGACACCTCTACCAGATGGCAAGGAAGCCATAGGTAGTAGTGGGTATACAAGAGCAAGAGAGATTGAGATGGAGAGGTTATCTTTAAAGCTGTGCTTCAGGCTAAAGGGTACACTGATTGAGAGCATCGATTTCGATGAGACCTTTCACCAGTAGCAATGCTCAAGTCCATCGTAATTCTTTCCGCCATAGCAGCCCACTTAAACCTTCGAGGTTGGCAATGGACGTGAAAACCGCTTTTTAAACGGCACCCAAGAAGGTAGAAACATCTATATGCAGAACCCAAGGTTATGTGGTGAAGGGTGAAGAGCATCTAGTATGATAGCTTAGAAGTCCATTTATGGACTCAAGCAAGCTTCACGATCCCGGAACTTACGCTGACGAGGTGGTAAAGTCCTATGGATTTACCCAGCTGCTCAGCGAAAGTTGTGTGTATCGCTTAGATGTCAACGGTGACGCAGTATTTCTTGCACTTTACGAGATGACATCCTTCTACTTGGCAACAATGAAGTTGTTATTAGACGAAAGAGTTGGTTATTCGATCGCTTCAAATAAAAGACTTAGGAGATGCAACAGATATTCTTGGGATCAAGGTAAACCGAGATCGCAAGAGGATAATGTTGAGCTTATCTCAGCGCCTTACATTGATACCGTGATTACTCGCTTTAGTATGCAAACCGCCACGAAAGGATTGCTACCTTCGTGCATGGCGCCCTTTATCTAAGGAGTAGTCACCTATGATCGCAAAGGAGATAGAAGAAATGAGACAAGTTCCTTACGCTCGCCAGAGGAAGTCTCATGTATACAATGTTATGCACGAGGTCCGATATCCGCTATGTGGTGGCATAGTAGCTAGATATCGCCTAACCTCGACAAGCTCATGGATCATGTAAATCATATACTCAAGTACTTGAAAAGGACCGAGATTATCGGGCTAGTTTACCATGCGATAGTCTAATGCCTTTGGGTTATTCGCACTCGATTTCCAAGTCGACCGTGATGAGAAAAAGTCTACCGCTATGTGTTTACCTTGGAGAGGAGTCAGATCCCAAGGAGTGCAAAGCAATGATGCATTATGGACTCCACCATGGATGTCGAATATGTAGTCGCCTCGAGGTCGCTAAAGAGACCAGATGGTTCAAGAACTACCTCATGGATCAAGATCTCGCACCTAGTTTGGCCAAGAGTATCATAGTTTCATCGTGATAACTCAGTGCAAAGGCAAACTCGAAGGAACCACGGACCCACAAGGCAACAAATCACATAGAGAGAAAGTACCATGTCATACGAGAAATTGTTAGACGACGAGACGGTTGATTGAAAAGATTGGTATCGCGGATAACCTAGTCACCCATTCACGAAGAGCTCACGAAAAAGTCTACGAAGAGCATGTTCGAGGACTTAGATTGCAAGATGGCACCCACTTAGAAAGGAAACTTTTATAAGTGGGAGAAAGAGTGATGGTGTTGTTTGTAATAGCTAGTAGAGAGACACATGTATACTAAAAGTTTGCTTTAGTATAAGTGGAGATTGTCTGATTTATATAATGGAAGCAGCTTTGGTTGAGTTTGTATACAATGTTTCTGTTACCACTATTACAATCTCCTATCCGAATTGTTTACTTGATTGCATATGTATGTCCCTTTATCTCATATATAAGTTAGATCATACGGTGTGTTGTAGATCACGTAAGTCTCGTATGATTGGTCAAGCTTAATGAGATATAAAAAGTATCACACCGAGAAAACATGAGGACGAGTTGTGGGTATAAAGCGCGGTATAGATAAGACGAATCTGACTCTGGTTGTTTGTTCATACTGGCACGCCTCCGACGTATTGATGGATCACGTGAGATGAGTTCTTCTATCCTGACCGCCGTGAAGAACCTAGATCTCGGTGACTTACGCTGATCTAAACCTCGATAAGGTATTAGTGAGTATGAGTGTCGACCATCACTTTGACTTGTTATGGGCGAGGGTTAAGATGAGATAACCCAAGATTCTCTCGCATCTTGGTGGTGGCGATGCTTGATGTCATGCTAGTTACCGATCGAGTCACCGTATCCGCTAGGATGATGACGTCCCTTAAGGAGCTCAAAAGGTTTATTGTACTAAACCCTGCAGTTGAATTATCTCAAGTACAATAATAAGGTTGAGTGGTACTACTTAAGGAATTAAGGTAATTAAATATTTTAAGCAACGGATCATCAGAATAATTAATGGACGACGATATCTTAATTTCGGGATTCAGAAGTCTAAATGCGAGCCCGACTCAACTTCGAAATAAAGGGTAAGTCAAGATTTATTCTCTAGTGGCATGAATAAATGTTTATGAATTAATTTATGTTCGGGTGAACATAAGATAATTAATTTATTTGAGGCCCATCTTTATTCCTTGCATTTGATCACTGGGCTAGCCCATCCAGGCCTTTTAGCTTAGAGAAATTGATCATCTTCTAATAGAGTCTCTATGAGACTCTACTTGATCCTCTCTTGTCACGCCCCAATTCCCGAGGAAGGCACGGATGCGGGGTGTGATTAGGGTAAGAGGTTAAGCGGGGAAGAAGGGGATACGATAACATACACGATAAGAAGATATGACCATGAAATCGGAAAAGATCTCCTCTATAATTAGGACATATCACGAAGGGAGGGTGCGCAGACAATCCACCAACAGAATAATATCGATATCATAACCTCAATGAAACATGATCTTGGTTTATAATAAGTAATGCAAGGAAGCAAATAGCATTACACCCTGTTGACTAGACCAGTCAACCACATAGTATGCTCATATCGAGACTCACATCATAATAACATAATAGCAAATCTTATTCCCAATCAGAAAGCAAAACAAGGGACAAGAATACATAAACATCAGAATACGTATATAACACAAAATCGCGGAAGCATAGCATGAAGAACCCGCAGCTCCACCCCTCGCCGATCGCCCAAAAGCCTCCTCCATCTGTGAAAAGATTTGTAAAAGAGTTGGGGTGAGTACTAGTGCACTCAGTTAGGGTTTAATCATAAATCAAAAGAATCATGATGCCGTGTTCGAGCACTTACCTTAGAAGGTTTTAAAACGTAAACCACTTCTAAGTAAGCAAAATAGATTTTTCGCTTTTCGATACGATCCGTTATTATCGTTGTTCTCATCATAGAACCACGACTCGGAACGTATCCCGCCAGCCCATCACATCTCATTCATTCGCCCGGAACATATCCACCAACCCACAATATCTCGGCTCGAACATATCCGGTCGACCCATGCCCAATATCGGGCTCTCGGTGTGGACTTCAGGTCAAATCCCGCGCTGAACCATAACCACCATTACCATTTCGTGGACTTCGGGGTCTATCCCTTCGTAACCATAACCACGTGTTGGGTCTATCCTCTACGATCAATACTCAAGATGGTGATCAACCCACCGAATAGAGATCCGCACAACCACAATAGAACCGCATCTCGGATCGTAGAGCGAGAATAACTTCACCAAAACATTTTACGGCGCACATGTTTTATTTTGAAATATCGAGTAAATAACTCAAAATAAGCATATATAACCCTGACTGAATGCATTTAAAACGTCAACGGGAGATATCTACGGATCCGATGACTTCACCAATCGCATAGTAGGTACCAGTAACAAGACGGAACAACTTTGGGGTCACATCCCACAAAGCAAAGCAACATCGTGATCCAAACGAAGATCGTAGTAAAACTAGGTTTTCGACTTTCGAACCCATATTCGCACTCTCCGGGTTTTCAAATCAACTCGATGCGTAAGGAAATATATTCGTGGCATCAAGACCATATAATAAGGTACTTTCAAAATATGCATGCATGCAAGTCGACTCAAATCTTAGCAACAAGAAGCTTCAAAATATCGATGCCTATCCTCGGATCTAGGATAAACCATACAAAATCGATGCATGAAATGGAAACATAAGCAATATGCATAATGACGAACATGGAATGACAAACTACATTGAAAATGGATAACCCGGGCATGTACTTCCTTTAGAAAACTCGAAGCAACGGAAAACATCCCGACATGCAGAAACGCGAAAAACAGAAAAACGGAATCGGTACTTTAGTGGAATGCATAACCGGAACTCAAAACCTAAAGGACCAGAGCCAAGGTGGCCGTCGGCCACCAAACGGTGGCCAACAGCTCACGGCGGACGGCAAGAATGGCGGCGGCGGTCTTAGACAATCGGCCGGCCTCCGCCGCTTTTTTCGTCCGATCGCTTTAGAATCCCGAGTTCTATGCTATCGATCTACTAAAAACGAGAATCAAAACAAGAAAAGGACAAAAAGAAAACGCGGGGCTGCGGGGAGGGTTGATCGGCGGTGGTGGCGGCGCAAGAAGCAATGGCGCCGCCGCCGAGTCTCCTCGGCTCGATCCCCACTCCTCCAGCTTCCACAGCAACGCACTAGAGCTGCTCGGCTCTTCCTTAAACACGAGAGACGAAGGAAATGAGCGTTGAAAATGAAGGCCCTAGCCTCCTATTTATAGGAAGCGGGTTACGCAATGTTGCTAATGCAAGCTGCCATGACCTTTTCAAAAACGCAAAGCGACGCAACTTTGCAAACGGACTCAAATTTAGCAAACTTAGTACCCATGGACTTGAAATAAAATACCGGACACAATAACTATAAACAAGATATGCTTTTAAAAGACCCATGAAAAGTCCGGTTTTCGATAACTTCCCCAAGTACAAACCCGTGGGTGGTCGAAAATCAGATACTTAGTGTCTATGAATTCTTCATAAGACACTCTTCACAACGCTCGAGGTTTCATGACGGTCGCATCACCGAAACAAAAGTCAACATTTTGACCTTTCCCAAAAACGTGCCATGTAAACTCGGTGCTTAGAAAAGACGGGTATTACATCCTCCTCCTTAGAAAAATTTCATCTCGAAATTTCAAATACGTGGAGAAAACAACTCGAGTCTTGAGCCCCGAACTTGTCTTCCAACTCCCACGTAGCTTCCTCTTCGCCATGGTGATTCCACAACACCTTCACCGGTAAATCGCTTGTTCCTCAATTCCTTGACTTCTGGTTCCAAAGCAGCCACCGGTCTCTCCTCGTAACTCAGATCCTGAGCAAGAACCACTTGGTCATGCTTGATCACGTGTTTTGGGTCGAACACGTCTTCCTCAACCGAGAAGCGTGAAACACGTCGTGCACATCTCCGATGCTAGGCGGCAAAGCTAACCTATAGGCAACGGGGCCTATTCTCTCAAGAACTTCGAAAGGTCCAATGAACCTCGGTCGCAACTTACCTCGCTTCCCAAAATGAACGACTCCTCTCGTCGGGGAAACCTTAAAGAAAACGCGATCTCCGATCATGAACTGAAGATCCGTACGACGCTTGTCCGCATAGGACTTCTGCCTGTCCTGAGCTTCCTTGATCCTTTGCTTGATCTGATCGATAACCTCGACCGTCTGTTGAACCATCTCTGGTCTTAACATCTTTCACTCGCCCACTTCGTCCCAATAAAGTGGCGATCGACACTTCCTTCCGCATAACGCTTCATAGGAGCCATTCCTATGGTGGCTCGATAAGCTGTTATTATAGCAAACACCACCAAAGGTAGTATCTCTTCCCAATTTCCTCCTCTATCGCCACGATCGCTCATGACATATCTTCCAAGACACGAATCGTCCTTTCGACTTACCGTCGATCCGAGGATGGAAAGCATCTTGAGATTCAGCTTGGTCCCCACGGCTTCTGCGAGACTCCGCCAAAACCTCGACGTGAACCTCGGGTCACGATCCGACGAATCGATACCGCACACCATGTAACCGTGCGATTTCTCTAACGAAAGTGAGCAAGCTTATCTAACTCCGTCGTCATCCGAATCGGTATGAAATGAGCTGACAATCGATCTATCGACGACAACCCATATAGCGGTGTTTCTCGCACGACCTTGGAAAACTCACCACAAAATCCATACCGATATGATCCCATTTCCACTCACGGGATTGGTAGCGGTTGCAACAAACCCGACGGACGTTGGTGCCTGACTTTCACTTGCGACAAGCCAAACAACGTTCCACAAATGCGGCTACATCCTTTTTCATCCATTCCCACAAAAAGTTCCTCTTAAGGTCTCTGTACATTTTGGTGCTTCCAGGATGAGCTGTATATAGTGCCTCATGAGCTTCACTCATGATCTTATCTCTCAATTCCCTATTGAGTGGCACACATAACCTTCCTCAGAATAATAGCGCGTTGTCTTTCGCTTCCGTGAATCCTTTGCTATCTTCTAGCCTTGGTTTCAGACGCATCCTTTCCAAGAACTGGTCTCCTCGTGTGCGCTCACGATGGCTTCTCATGGACCCATCCTTCTTCTTGACGAACAGAACTGGCGCTCCCCACGGCGACACGCTAGGTCGGATAAAACCTAGATCAACATCTCAGAATCAATGCGCTTTCAGTTCTTGCTATTATTTAGGTGCCATTCTCGTATGGTGCCTTTGATCACGGTGTTGCTCACGGTTCCGGATAAATAGTGAATTCCACTTGTCTATCAGCGGTAAACTTTGGCAAGTCCTCGGGAAACACATCCGGATATTCACACACCACCGCTCCTCTTGCTTGGCGCTATGCGCTCTTGGCGTGCCTGTCAAACTCACCAAGAAAGTTTGGCGACTTCCTTCTGATCATCCTCACCG
This sequence comes from Salvia rosmarinus, assembly GCA_036937905.1. Lineage (NCBI taxonomy): Eukaryota > Viridiplantae > Streptophyta > Magnoliopsida > Lamiales > Lamiaceae > Salvia > Salvia rosmarinus. The sequence goes on from CM072814.1 coordinate 52,229,624, forward strand.
CCTTGGTCTGAGATCATAGTGCATAAACACCCATCCTTATGCCGTGGAAACAAACTTCCACTCCTTTGGCTGTTCGAAAAGCAAATTCTCTCTCGAGACAACGTATAGTTGCCCTGTGCTTTTCCAACCAATCCATGCCAAAGATGACATCGAAATCTTCCATTCCGATGACATGTAAATTGACAAAGACCTTCTGCTCACAAATTTCTACCTCCTGGTTCGGGCATATCTCTTTTTCCTTTAGTACTTCCCCTGATGGGATGCTAATTTCCAGGGTACTCTGTGATTTCTTGGGTACCAACCCAACCTCTCACACGCGATTTTCAAAGCGAAAGAATGTGAGGCTCTCAGATCAAACAAAGCGAAAACGGGTATATCACTCATATGGATTATACCTGAAAGATTTCCGGGAGCTTGTGTTTGCTTTCTGCCGATTCAGGCGTACACCCTTGCTTGTTGTGGTGGCCTTTGGTTTGCTGGCCTAGGGTGACCTCCTGCTCCGTTTTTTGTCCTCGGCGGAGCTTGGTTTTTGCCTCTGCGGAGCTGGATGCTGTCTCACTGGTGGCTGCACTGCCGGACCTCCTAATGGACAATCCCGAGCGTAATGTCCAGACTTCCTACAACGGTAACACTCAACGTTACCTTGCCTGCACTCGCCTAAATGATTCCTCCGGCATTTACGGCACCAAGGTTTTCCACACCGTCGCATGGGTTGGAAATTCCTTCCCAAGGTTGCCTTTTCTTTCTCGAATACCCAGTTCCTCGGAATCTTTGGACCGCCTCTGGTTCCTTGGAACACTGATTGCCTTTCCTCGATCTTCCATTTCCTCTTACCTCTTCCTCCATCATTGGCTGTCCGGTGGCATCGTTCTCCACGGGAAACATTGACTCAATGTTTAAAGCTGGTTCGAGGGCTCAAGCATCGTCAAATCTCCATCGATCGATGAGCGAAATTCCGATTTCGGTGAGTACTCTCTCGAACTCGCTTGCCACCGGCAGCCTCGGTGCCGACCAGTGCGTAGCATAACGCGATGAGACGATTGAGCGAGCGATCGTACTCGGTGACCGTCCCTCTCCCTTGATGAAGATTCCGAACTCGTTTGCGCTTCTCCGCTCAGGACGCCACCACGTATTTTTCCATGAGTTCTTCCTTGAAATCTTCCCACATATACCTTTCCCATCGTCACGGTGTTGGGGTCCTCCTCACGGATTCCCACGTAAATCAGCCTCATCGGTTAGTGAAAGATCTCGCAATTCAACTTTTCTACTTCTTTGCGGCCGATGTATTGAAGATCCTTTCGGTGGATCGTATCCGATTCTCGGCGTCGATCGGTTCGTCGAGACCATCGAGCGTAGGGGATTACGCTGCGAAAACTCGATCGCATGCCGCTGAACCAAAGGTGGTTCTTGGGCTTCTTCCATGTTATTGTTGCTACGGTTCCTTGTTCTCGGCATTACATACGACGTTTGAAACATTAGAAACACTTTCGCATAGATAACGGGTATCATCGCATAACATAAATCATCACCCATAACCACATATCATCACATATGCCACATATCACGATCACATATAAACATGCGATCGCTAACACATCATCGTTATGTATTTCACATAACATCATCATCACATCACATAGATCATACATCATCATGGCATAGCTCATATCACATATAAGCATCAAACATAAACATCTGTCATAGGCATGCGTTAGTATCGAGATTGTCCGTAAAGGATTGTCAAAATACAAGATCAAGGTATGTCAGTCAAAAAGGTCAGATATGAGCAAAAGAATCTGACTCCGGTGACTGCAAAAGATACCGCTCTGTCCATGCTTAAAGCAGACTCTGCGACTGTCACTGTACACACCGACTACCCAGATCTCTGTCCTCCATATCCGTCCACTACTCTCTGGTCGTTTCAATGGTTCTATTCTGCCTTTCCTTATCATCTCTCTCCCTTCCTATCAGGGCTTGGATTCGGGCTGCGGCTTCGGTAAAGTGATCCTGCATGGAAGCAAGTCTCTCGTGGGTATGATCCCATCCAAGCTGTACCACGATCGCTCGAGTCTCGGTGAATCTTTGTTCTCGGTTCCGTCTCGGCGCTTGCCCTTCCTCAACATGCTCAACCTCGTCTGAGTCATCCGCTATCTGGATCACTGGGTCCTCTAAGTCCTCACTGTCCTCCTCGTCTTCCTCCGGGTCTTCCTCCTCCTCAGAATCTTCTTCCCGGGAGGCCAACCTTATCTTGTTCGGTGGCATGAAGATTACGATCTGGGCCTCTTCCACCACCGCTGTCGGATGGACAATGTCTCTTACCTAGGAGGTCTCGCTCAAAATCATTCTGGTTCGATGCGAAAGTGAGGATCGTAGATGGAGGTGTAGTGTGGTGTATCTCGATGAATCGGCGATCGTCACACGATGGTCGCTCTCCCAAAGGCTCTTCAGAACATCATCTCGTCATCAACTGGATCGCCTCGAACATGCCTCGCTATCACATCCGCCTCGGATGGTATGCCTCGATGATCGGTCCCTTGTCTCCACACTCGAGCGGCGAACTCGTGGAAATCAGGTAAGGTGTGCGGTGATAGGATCCCGACGAACATCACGCACCCTTGCCTTCTTGCCCATGGTTGCCAACTTTGCGGTAGCCTTTTGTCATCCGATAGTAAGCCTCGCATACGGATACCTTTCCACTATCTCGAATCTTTCTCCACAAACCAACAAATCTCCCGAAACACTCCCAACGGCTCATGGACATTCCGGTACATTCCACGAACTTACGGATCCGCTCATCCATCCTGTGGGATCTTAACGGCATTATGCGGGCCATTGAATATCCATAAACCTACATGTTAGTTTATCAAAATAACAACAAATATTCATGCTTCCTTTTTACGCCCGGTCATATCCGGGTAATCATGTCTTGAGACACATTTTCACTTTCAACACATATCAACATCGATATGGATATTCATAACAATAATCACGTAAACAATTACATGATTCACTTACAAGCACTCGTTTATCAATATAAACAAGATTTTCAATCAATCACATATTTCTATGTAAACACATAGATTCACATCATCCATTCATGATCATATCAATCACATCATACCACATCAATGGTTCCCATGTCACAGCCACACAGGCCCTTTCGTCTCATCGACAATCACTTCCACATCCATATCACCATCAAACCACATCTCATTCACATCACGTTTACATCATGTAAACTCTTACCAGGCCAAAACATATGAAACCAAGATCATATCAAGCATCACGTAACCACATAAAGCATCAGCAAATAAACACATACCTCATCCCCTTTTTATGGAGGCGGGTGAGGGGTGGTGAGGGTAGTTGTACCTGATAAACAGTTTAGAAGAACAAGTTCTAAACACTCAATTTCAAGAACGTACAAGATATAAAGCAAACGAACTGCTTTGATATCAAACAACTATGAAAACTAGGTGCCAAGAACAGAACATCGGCGGATAACGATATGTCCAAGTCGGTATTATCGGATAACAAAGATAGATGTCGGGGCGAGAACATCGCTCGATACCAAGTCGGTGTCGGATAACAAAGATAGATGTCGGGGCGAGAACATTGCTCGATATAAGTCATCACGCCCAATTCGAGGAAGGCACGGATGCCGGGGTGTGATTAGGGGTGGGGGTTAAGAAGCGGGGAAGAAAGGGGATACGTATAACATACACGATAAGAAGATGTGACCATGAAATCGGGCAGCATCTCCTCTATAATTAGGACATATCCTAAAGGGGAGGGGTGCGCAGACAATCCACCAACATAATAATATCGATATCATAACCTCAATGAAACATGATCTTGGTTTATAATAAGTAATGCAAGGAAGAAAATAGCATTACACCCTGTTGACTAGACCGGTCAACCACATAGCATGCTCATATCGAGACTAACAACGTAATAACATAATAGCAAATCTTGTTCCCAATCAGAAAGCAAAACAAGGCACAAGAATACATAAACATCAGAATACGTATATAACACAACATCGCGGAAGCATAGCATGAAGAACCCGAGCTCCACCCCTCGTCATCGCTTTGTCCCACCCTCCTCCATCTATGAAAAGATTTGAAAAGAGTTGGGGTGAGTACTAGCGCTTTTCGAGTTGGGGTTTTATCATAAATCAAAAGAATCATGATGCCGTGTTGAGCACTTACCTTAGAAGGTTTTTAAAGCGTAAATCCACTTCTAAGTAAGCAAAATAGATTTTTCGTTTTCGATACGATCCGTTATTCTTGTTGTTCTCATCATAGAACCACGGCTCGGGCGTATCCCGCCAGACCTATCACATCTCATTCATTCGGACGGAACATATCCGGCCCGACCCACAATATCTCGGCGCGGAACATATCCGGTCGACCATGCCCGGGCGTATCCACGGCTAACTCGGTGTGGACTTTGGGTCAAATCCGTCGAACCATAACCACCTCATTACCATTTCCATGTGGACTTGGGGTCTATCGCCTTCGAACCATAACCACGTGTTGGGGTCTATCCCCTTCGATCAATACTCAAGATTGTGATCAACCCACGAATAGAGATCCGTGCACAACCACAATAGAACCACATCTCGGATCGAGAACGAGAATAACTTCACCAAAACATTTTACGGCGCACATGTTTTATTTTGAAATATCAGAGTAAATAACTCAAAATAAGCATATATAACCCAACCTGAACAGACGAAAACGTCAACCGGGAGATATCTACGGATCCGATGACTTCACCAATCGCCTTGGTAGGTACACAGTAACAAGGCGGAACAACTTTTGGGGTCACATCCACAAAGCAAAGCAACATCATGATCCAAACGAAGATCGTAGAAAAACTAGGGTTTTCGACTTTCTGAACCCATATTTGGCACTCTCCGGATTTTCAAATCAACTCGATGCAGAAGGGAAATATATTCAGGGCATCAAGACCTATAATAGGGTACTTTCAAAATATGCATGCATGAAAGTTGACTCAAATCTTAGCAGCGAAGAAGCTTCAAAAATCGATGCCTATCCTCAGATCTAGGATAAACCATCCAAAATCGATGCATGAAAATGGAAACATAAGCAATATGCATAACGACGAACATGGAATGAAAACTATGTTGAAAATGGATAACCGGGCATGTACTTCCTTTAAAAACTCAAGCAACGGAAAACATCCCGATGCGTAAAGCGAAAAGCAGAAAAATGGAATCGGTACTTTAGTGGAATGCATATCCGGAACTCAAAACCTAAAGGACCCAGAGTAGCAAAAGGTGGCCGTCGGCCGCAAGCGTTAACCAACGACTCACGGCGGCGGCAATGGCGGCGGCGGTCTTAGCCGTCGGCCGGCCTCCGGCGTTTCCGTCCGTCCTTTAGAATCCGAGTTCTATGCTATCGATCTACTAAAAGGCGGAATCAAAACAAGAAAATGACAAAAACACAAAACGGGCTGTCGGGAGGGGCGATCGGCGGTGGTGGCGGCGGTAAGAATGGCGCCGCCGAGCCTCCCGGCTCGATCCCCACTCCTCCAGTGATTCAGCGTGCACTAGAGCTGCTCGGCTCTTTCGTAAAAATAGAGACAAAGAAAATGAGCGTTGAAAATGAAGGCCTAGCCTCCTATTTATAGGAAAAAGGGGCTTGCATTGCATGCATAATGACCCTTTTCAAAACGCAAAGCGACACAACTTTTGCATGACGGACTCCAAATTTAGCAAACTTAGTACCCATGGACTTGAAATAAAATATGCTTTTCAAGACATGAAAATGACTATAAACAAGATATGCTTTTAAAGACCCATGAAAAGTCGGTTTTGATAACTAGAAAAGGCGGGTATTACATCCGCCCTCCCCAGTGCCGTGGAAAAACAACTCCTTGAGCCACGTGGGTGGTCGAAACACGAGCAAGAACCAGTCATACTTAGTGTCTCATGAATTCTTCATAAGACACTCTTCACAACGCCTGAGGTTTCGTGACGGTCGCATCACCGAAACAAAAAGTCAACCTTTTGACCTTTCTCGAAAAATGTGCCATGCAAACCTGGTGCTTAGAAAAGACGGGGTATTACATCTCTATCTTAAGTGATATGATTATATTTATTAGATATGCATAAATCCTATCAAGATAGGATTTGGGGTTGCATTATAAATATAAGGTGAGAGAGAAAATCAAGGTTAATCTTCAAGCTAGAATTTTCGAGAATCACTATACACATAGTGGAGATTTTCGAAAACTTGATTAGGAGGAAGAAGGCGAATTTCTATAGCACTCTCCATAGATTATCCTCACTCGGCATTGGAGTTTAGGCAATTGGGACACAATCCAGAAGATCAAAGCACGAGTCTTGACTCGTTCTTCCCCGACAGATTCGTAGGTAAACACGCGAAAACTCCTACGTGTTGTAATTAATTATATAGGTGCATGCTAGGAACATAATCAATGTATGGTGAATTAAACATCCAAGATAGATCATCGGGAGATGGTTAAAATAAGATTCCCTACACATCTTTGCCGAGCTCAACAAGGTAGAGGAAGAACAACTCATTGAGGTACTGAAAAACAATAAACAAGCTATTGGATGGAGTATGTCCGACATTCGAGGGAAAAGCCCAGCTATGTGCATGCATCGGATAGTACTTGAGGAACGGACTAGGCCAAGTTGAGAAGGACATCGAAGATTGAATCCTAACCTTATGGAGGTAGTCAAGAAGTAGATTCTAAAGCTCTTCGCAGAAGGACTCATCTACCCCGTAGCAGACAATCAATGGTTTAGTCCAGTTCATGTGGTACCGAAGAAAGGTGGCATCACTGTGGTGGAAAATGATAAAGGAGAGCTTGTGCCAACAAGGACCACCACTGCATGGAGGATGTGCATCGACTATCGAAAATTGAATGCCACCACTAGAAAGGACCATTTTATTCTTCCATTTATTGATCAAATGTTAGATAAGCTAGCTGGACATGAATATTATTGTTTTCTTGATGGTTTGTCTGGTTATTATCAGGTAGCAACTGCTCCAGAGGATCAAGCCAAAAACAAACTTTACTTGTCCTTTTAGCACTTTCACATGGAGGATGATGCCATTTGGTTTGTGCAATGCCCCTGGAACATTTCAACGATGCATGACTTCTATCTTTTCAGAAATGATCGGTAATTTCATTGAGGTATTTGTGGATGATTTTTCAGTTTTTGGATTATCTTTTCAAGATTGTCTTATGAAGTTAGTTGTGGTTTTTGCACGTTGCATTGAATGCAATCCTAATTTAAGCTGGGAAAAGAGTCATTTTATGGTGACTAGTGGGATTTTATTTGGACATGTGGTGTCTAAAAAGGGGATCCAAGTTGATAAGGCAAAAATCGATGTAATTGAAAAATTGCCACCACTAATTGATGTTAGGGGAATTAGAAGTTTCTTAGGGCACGCATGTTTTTATGACGATTTATTAAGGATTTTTCTAAGATAAGTCAACCTTTATGCAAATTGCTTGCCCAAGATGTTCATTTTCTGTTTCATGAAAGTTGCTTGCATTCTTTCAATACTTTGAAAGAAAAACTTATCTCTGCACCTATTGTTGTTGTCCCTGATTGGTCGTTGACGTTTGAGATTATGTGTGATGCATCGAACACGGCAGTAGGAGCTGTCTTAGGTGAACGTATTGATAAAATGTTGCGTGTGATTTACTATGCAAGTTTAACTCTTAATTCTGCGCAAGGAAATTACACGACTACAGAAAAAGAGCTTTTAGTTGTGGTTTTTGCTTTAGACAAGTTTAGATCTTATATTTTAGGATCTAAAACAATTGTACACTGTGATCATGCAGCTCTTTGATACTTGATGTCTAAACCTCAAGCCAAACCTAGATTAATTAGGTGGATTTTATTGCTATAAGAATTCGATGTTGAGATTAAGGATAGAAAGGGTAGTGAGAATGCGGTAGCTGATCATTTATCTCGTCTTCCCTTTAACCCCCAATCAGATGACTTATATCAATATGGCATTAGTGATGAGTTTCCCTTTGAGCATGCATTTGAGACATCCGTTATTCCTTGGTATGCTGATATATGTAATTATCTTCCGAGTGGAAAATTACGTCCTGATGTTTCTTCTCAAGAGAAGAAAAGGTTTTTGTCGTCTTGCATGAACAACTATTAGGATGATCCTTATATTTTTCGCCTTGGTAAGGATGAGGTTATTAGAAGATGCATTCCAACTGAAGAGCAGCCAAAGATCCTGACATCGTGTCATACTTCGCATTGTGGAGGGATTTTGGGGATCACAAGACCGTCTTTAAGGTTCTTCAATATGGATTTTATTGGCCATCAATCTTTAAGGATATGCATAACTTCTGCTTAGCATGTGATAGATGTCAACGTGTTGGCACGATAAGAGTGAGAAATGAGATGCCTCTTAATACGAATTTACATGTAGAAATTTTTTATGTGTGGGGAATTGATTTTATAGGTCATTTTCCAAAATCTTGTGGGTTTGAGTATATTCTTCTTGCTGTAGATTATGTGTCCAAATGGGTGGAAGCAATTCCTACCCGAACATGTGATGCTAATATTGTGATCAAGTTTGTACAGGAGAATATTCTTTGCAGGTTTAGATTTCCTCGAGCTATAATTAGTGATGGGGGAAAACACTTCTGTAATAAGTTATTCGAGAAATTGATGAAGAAGAATGGAGTTTCCCACAAAATAGCAACACCATATCATCCTCAAACTTCAGGATGGGCAATTCGACCACCCCATAAGATCCCACTGAGATTCTTTTTTGATTAATGTATTAGTTATTTAATATATCTCATAGTCTAGATAGATATTATTTGATACTATTAGATATCAAGAGATAATTATTCTAGAAATGAATTATCTTCAGGGAAGAAGATAATTATTGTATTTATTATATCCGAGACGTAGTCTAGAAGGTCAAAGCAAGTCTATCATTGATCAGCTATGCCAGAAATTCACAATAAACACGAGATAACCCCTATGTGTTGTAATTAATTATATAGGAGCATGCTAGGAATATAATCAATGTTTGGTAAATTAAACATCCAAAATAGATCATTGGGAGCACAAGTAAATTCATATTTCTCATCAATTGGTATCAGAGCTTAGTATTTTGGCTCTATTGGATTCATCCAGGTTTGATTATTACATCTACTATAATTAATTACAGATCCATCGTTCATCGTGGCTCAATTATTATTTTTTTCATTAGGATCGTTTTTCAACACGAGAAAAATCCTTGGTTAGATTATAATTTATTTTTCTATAAATTATATACGTAAAAATGAAGAGCGAAAACGAAGAACACGAAGAACGAAATTAGCACGACAGAGTCCCATCGCACTAAGGCGATGAGAGGCGTGCCGGTAATAGGCATCGCGCATAAGGTGCACGAGAACAACGACCGTGCATGAGAACAGCGCCAGAAGCAGCAAAGTCACGCGGCCCCTACAGGCCGGTGCCCAATGTGTGCAGGCGCGAGTTACTCGGCGCGTAGGGTGCACGCATACGCGAAGCAGGCGGCGATAGAGACGAAGGTAGGGATGCGGGACAACAGCAGATGTGCGACCTCGGCGTGCACACAACAAGATGGAGATGAGGACGGGGAGAACAGACGAGCGTGCGACGGATGCGCTCGGCCTCACGTGCGTTCATCTAGAGCGTCTCGGCAAGGCCGACGGTAGCAAGGGTTGGGCTGTGCCCTAGCGCGCGGCCCAACCCACTAGATTCTAACCGACCCGTTCTTGACTCGACCCAGATCTAGATTATGGCCCAACCCATTTTCTGACCGGACACAAATCAATATTCCGATTCAGATTTGATTTTTCAGCCCAAATCTAGTTTTGACGAGTTCAGTTTGTGCCCGAGCACATAAGGCCTGTTTTCAAAGAAAAAAATGAAGAGTCTGTACTGCAAATTTATGTAATAAATTAGGTAGGGACGTACTGGATCCACAAGTGGGTCGCGATGAACGAATTTATTTTATTTTTTATTGTTCAAAGCATATCGTGGACGTTTAAATTGCGCAGTAGCATGTATGTTTAATTACGTGGAAGCATGAAAATATTTTACGTGATTAATTGTGTTTTTAGCAAGCATGCTAGGTTTATCACATTTTAAAGCATGTTTTAGAATTTTACGAGCATGTTTTACATGTTGAGTTCAATAAAGAGCATGTTATGATTACGTGATCTACATGGACAACGTCCTGTCAGTAGAGATAAGGCTAAAGCTAAAAGAAAAGATAAGGCCATAACATCGCAATCTTCGACTATTCACTACTACAAAAAAGCTAATAGACAAGGGGCATTGTCCGTTGTCATAGGGTGAAATCGTCTATTGTTGTAGGTGGTGGTGTCGTAGGGTACTGAAAAAATCCGTTTAAAGTCAACATATATTACCCATTGTCGTAGGTGGGATAACAACATAAAATGACTAATGTCATAGATTTTCTAGCTCATTGTTGTAGATACCTACGACATCGCCAAATGCCTGTAGTCGTGAGTTTAATGTCCGATGTGGTAGATAGTTACAACATCGATACATGCCATTTGTCATAGAGTTTAGAGTCTGATGTTGTTTTTCTTTACCAATTTGATTTTTGCCCATTACCGTACGTGGGTGACGTTACCATTATCGTAGATTGCATCAATTTATTTTAGATCTATATTCACATTTGTTTAAACTTATTTTCAATTGATGATTTTTCTAAATTTAATATTTAATAAAATTTTAAATACCACAATCATATTTTATTCAACCAATCAATCCTAAAAATACCACAATCATATTCAATTACAACAAATTCAATCCTAAAATTAACAAAACATCACATGAGAAATTCGAATCCTAAAATCATTCATTACAAAAAAGCTCAAAATATCACACTTATTGGTAATTAAAGAATTTCGGACGAAGAGAATGTAGGGGAATGCAAAGAGAAAATGATTTTATTTATTTCAGCAAGATCACAATTTACAAACATACTGCATATATTTATATTGATGCGTAAAAACTGAAAACAGAATATAAACTAGAAGAGTAACAAGATAACAAACTAATAAACTTTCCTAACAAACTCTTTAAACTGATTTATTAACTAACTAACAGAAACTTTCCTAACAAACTCTTTAAACTGATTTATTAACTAACTAACAGAATAACCGCCTCTCCATGCATGCATTATACTCTTCAACTCCTTCGCTTCTTTGTTTAACAATGCTCTGTAGCTCCTCTTATTTATTTGTCACGTATACACACATTACATGCGCCACCTTCTTGATCCGACATCTTGTATCAAATATAAACCGTGCTGCTATCCTCTTTACCCTCCCTGCAAACTTGGCATGGTGGATATCAACCAAGCCGAGCTTGGACAATAGAAAAAGAAGTTGTGGTCCAGACAAAGCCTTGGTGAAGACATCAGCAAGTTGTAGGCAGTTGAGACATATAAAGGAATTATAAAACCTGCTTTATACTGATCACGAACGAAGTGGCAATCAATATCAAGATGCTTAGTGCGTTCATGGAAAACATGATTTTTCGTTATATGGATGGCAACATGATTATCACAAAGAAGGGGAATAGGTCGAGAGATATTCACACCAACATTACCACAAATATAGGATATCCAAAGTAACTCACGCACCGTGGAACTGAGTACCCGATATTCAGCTTTGGCTGATGAAATTGAGATAGTAGTTTGCTTCTTGCACTTCCAGGAGATAAGACAGTCATCGAGAAACACACAATAACCTGTTAAAGATCGACGTGAATCTGAACAAGTAGCCCAATCTGCATCACAATGACCTTTGAGCTTAAGTGATCCATCAGTAGGAAAAAATAAACCAAGAGAATGGCAGCCTTTGAGATATTTCAAAACATGGATCGCATCATCCCAATGATGCTTGCAAGGATTAGCAACGAATTGACTTAGTTGTTGAGCCACATTGCTAATGTCAGGTCGGGTAAGATTTAGGTACAAAAGCTTACCAATAAGTCGTCGAAAAGTATCAGGATCTTTCATTGGTTTTGATTCAATTTTGGAGAGACTGGTTCCTGAAGGCAACATAGTACTTGTTGTACGACATCCAAGAAGACCTACTGAATCAAGAAGATCAAGAATGTACTTTCTCTGATTAAGAGAAGTACCAGATGATCCATGCACAATCTCCATCCCCAAAAAATAGCGGGCGGCTCCAAGATCTTTAATGGTGAATACATCATTCAGAAATTATTTAACTTCCCTGATGCTCTTCTCATCGTTTCCAGTGATAAGAATATCATCTACGTATTCAAGGAGACACATAAACTTATCTTCCGTTCCTTTGAAAAATAAACAGTGATCGTGGGATGATTGGACAAAACCAAATCTGATTAGGTGAGAACAAAATTCAGAGTTCTACTCCCTTGAAGCTTACTTCAATCCATATAAGCTTCGAACTAATTTACACACTTGGCCTGGTTTTGCACGGTGTATCCCTATGGAGGTATCATATATATCTCATCATGTAAAAATCCATGAAGAAAGGCATTATTAACATCCACTTGATGAATTCACCATTTAGACATAGTTGCAGCAGCAATAAGAAATCTTACAGTCACCAATTTTGCTACCGAAGAGAACACCTCGGTGTAATCTATTCCATACTCTTGATTATACCCCTTGGCCACAAGTCTTGCTTTGAACCTTTCAATTGTACCATCTGCATTTGTTTTAACCTTGTACACCCACTTACATCTAATCGGTTTCCTTCCACTTGGAAGCTTCGTGATCAACCATGTATTATTTTCTTGAAGAGCTGTTATTTCCTTTTACATAGCTTCTCTCCATTCTTCTGACATATTCGCTTCTCTGTAAAAAGCTGGCTCATGTAGGTTAGATATACGAGCTAAGAATGAAGTGTATTGTGGAGTAAGACAAGAGGAGACTCGATAGGGAAATGTAGGGGGTGTGATAGACATCAGTGACTTATGCTCTGATGACTGAACCTTTGATATTGCTGGTATAGTATCAGTTACAAAATCATTTATCCAAGCGAGAGGTTGTGTCTTCCTGCAACTTCTTCTGATATCAATAGCAGTGGTACCCCGTGATTCACAATTTTTTATATCCACGAGCACTGATGGCTTTGAAGAAGTAGGCATATCAGATTCTACTGGAAATTCACATTGATTTGTAATACCATTTGTAAGTATAGCAGGTGTTGGATCAATAGTATGAAGAGATGATGGTTGAAACGGGTAAACATGTGGAATAAACTTCACATCCCTACATACTAACACTTGAGAGCTATCCATGTCAAACAACATATAACCTTTGTAGAAGGCAGCATATCCCAGATAAATGCTCTGTACACTTCTGCTTGCAAACTTTGATTTATGGCGGTGTTATTTGCCGCATAAGCAAGATAGCCAAAAGGATATATATTATCCATCACAGGTTCATTTCATATAATAATGAATATGGACTATTCCAATTTAAGACTTGACTCGGTAATCTATTTAGCAACCAAGTAGCAGTGAGTAATGAGTATGTCCAGAACTTATGATGCACATTACTTTCAAACATCAATGCTCTAGCAATTTGAAGTAGGCTTCTATGTCTCCTTTCTATAATGGCGTTTTGTTGTGGGGTATAAACACACGATTTCTGATGCTTATCTCCATTCTCTATTAACAGATGTTCCACAGTTTTGTTTACAAATTCTGAACCATTATCCGATCTCAAAATTTTGATAGCTCTCCCAAATTGAGTTTTAACCATTTTAAAAAACTGCTTTAGCACTGACAATACTTGATCTTTTGAATTAATCAAGTACGTCCATGTGACACGACTATAGTCTTCTACAATCGTAACCATGAACCTAACATTATCTATGCATTCAACGGTATAGGGCCCCAAACATCTATATGCACCAATTCAAATAATGAAGTAGTTCGCCTATGCAAAATAGGAAAAGGTAATTGGGTTTGTTTAGATTTGGCACATACCTCACAATCCTTCAACTTCTCCATATCGGCTGCTGCAAATTCTTCTTTAATAATTGGTATTTGGCTCATAGTTTTGATAGATGGATGCCCCAACTTGACATGCCATTCTTTGATTTTCATTGAGCAATCAGATACAAAATTGCATCTATTTCCTTTTCCAATAATGTAATGATTTCCAGGAAGCTCGCCCATTCCCATAATATGATCAGATTTTGTACTTTGGATTATGCAATGAGTTTTTAAAAATAAACACCGAGCATCACTATCCTTTGCCAACTGAGCCACTGAAATCAGATTGTGAGTGAAAGATGGTGCTAGGAATACATCTCGAAGAGTAATCTCACTGTTGATCTTCATAGTTCCTTTGTAAATTACTCTTTTCATGCTTCCATCTGGTAAGTGTATTTCCCGAGGCACTTCCAGCTGTATTCTCGAATTCATCAAGTTAGGATTGCAACATTTGTGTGCTTGCTCCTGAGTCTATAATCCATTATTCTCTTTCCATTCCATTAAGAACGCTAAATGCATAATGCCCATTGAATTCTTCCTGATCATGTACCTTATCTTGTATCATGTTCACATTAAAACTTTGTTGGATTGATTATCATTTCCTTTGTTCATCCATTGCCCCATACATTTGGCTAATTTACCTTGAATAAGTTTCTCAATGTCATTACTGTTGTCAGATAATGCTATCTCTCTTTTATGCTTGCTGTCTTCCTTCTGATTTTCTGCAAAATTAACTCTCAAACTTCCCTTTGCTTCCTTTAGTTTCTTGTACCAATCTATGGGAATCCATGTAGTTGAAAACATTCCCTCTCTTCATGCCCTGTCTTCTTGCAGTGATGGCAATACAAACTCATCCTTTCTTCTTTGCTACTTCTCGGTTTAAAACTGTATTGCTTTCCTTAACTGCTTCATCTATCACTGTATTGTTGCCCTATATTCATAGCCATGGCATTACTTATGTCAGGAAGACTATCATTCGACAGTTTTTGATCCTCAACTTGAAGTATCAATGAATAGTCTTTGTCATCAGTTGGCAGTGGATCCAAAAACAAAATCTGATTTCTGGATTGCTCATATCCATCATTTAACCCATTCAAAAATTGCATGAGCCTCTGATTTTCCTCTCTCTCCATGGTTGAACTTCGAGCATCACATGTGCACATCAATGAATCCAACTCACTCAACATAGCCATAAGCTTATTAAAATACACAAGAATACTTTGATTACCTTGACAAAATCCACTTATCTCTCTTTGTAATCTAGAAATCTTCGGTCCATTGCTTCTTCCAAACCTTTGATTCAATGCTTCCCAAAGTTTCTTGGTGGAATCAATGTGAACGAATGCATCAACTAACTCATTTGATATAGAATTGATGATCCAAGATGATACCATGTAGTCAGCCTTAATCCAAGGCTTATAGTATGGTGATTATGCATATGGCTTTGGTAAACTCCCATCTAGAAGTTCGAGTTTACTCTTCGCGCCTAGGGCTCTTCTGATGGACCTGCTCCAGTTTAAGAAGTTGCTCCCATTCAACTGAGCATGCACCAGCTACATCCCAGGATTATCGGCATTATTTAATTGTAATGCTTCTTCAATTTGTTTGCTTTGATTCATCTGTGAATCTGAATTTCCTTGCTGCCTCCTGATCTCTTTGCTTTCATTAATCTGTTCTTCTTCTTCTTCTTCATTGAATCCTTCCTCCTCTTCGACGAGTGCATTCCATGTTGGTTGTATCTTGGCAGTTTGGTTGAGCTTGTATACAATGTTTCTGTTACCACTATTACAATCTCTATCTGAATTGTTTACTTGATTGCATATGTATGTCCTTTATATCATATATAAGTTAGATCATACGGTGTGTTGTGATCACGAAGTCGTATGATTGGTCGAGCTTAATGAGATATAAAAGTATCACGGTGAGACAACTTGAGGACGAGTTGTCGGTATAGGCTGCGATATAGATAAAGTGACTTGACTTGGTTGCTTGTCTATCTTTGATGCGTCTGAAAGTATTGATGGATCACGGTGAGATGAGTTCTTCTATCGACCGTCGTGAAGAACCTAGATCTCGGTGACTTCGATGATCTAAACCTCAATAAGATATTAGGTGAGTATGAGTTCTTGACCATCACTTTGACCTATTATGGGTGAGGTTACATGATTTAACCTAAGACTCTGCATCTTGGGTGGTGGCGGTGCTTGTATGTCATCTAGTTATACGTATCAGTCACCGTATCCGTTTAGGATGATGCGTCCCTTAAGGAGCTCGAAAAGTTTATTGTACTAAACCCTACGGGTTGAGTTATCTCGAGTACAATAATAAGGTTGAGTGGTACTACTTAAGGAATTAAAGATATTAATTATTTTAAGCGGTCGAGCAGCGTAAATAATTAATGGACGTCTGATATCTTAAATACGAGGATTCGTAAAGTCTAAGTGCAAGCCGACTCAACTTCGGTAATAAAGGGTAAGTCGGCATTTATTCTCTAGTGGCATGAATGAATGTTTATAAATTAATTTATTAATAGGGCTGAACATAAGATAATTAATTTATTTGAGGCTCATCTTTATTCCTTGCATTTGATCCATGTCTTGGCCCATCCGAACTGTTGCTTAGAAAATTTTGTCCCTCCATGAAGAGTCCTCTTGGGACTCTAACGATCATCTCTATCCTAAAGGATAAGATTATATTTATTAGATATGCATAAATCCTATCTTGATAGGGTTTAGGGTTGCATTATAAATATAAGGTGAGAGAAAATCAAGGCTAATGCTTAACAATATTTTCGCGAATTTTGAAATTTGTGTGAGGAAGTAGAGGCGATTTTCTATAGCATTCTCCATAGATTGTCCTCACTCGACATTGGAGTTTAGGCAAAGCGGGATCTGATTCGAGAAGATCAAAGCACGGTCTTGATCCGTTCATCCCAACAGTTCGCGGTAAACACGAAAACCCCTACGTGTTGCGATTAATTATATAGGTGCATGCTAGGCATATAATCAATGTATGGTGAATTAAACATCCAAGATAGATCCTCGGGAGATGGTTAAAATCAGATTTCCCTGCAATTGGCATCAGAGCCAGGTTCAGTATCTTGGCTCTGTTGGATTAATTCACGTTTGATTATAACGTGTGCAATTAATTAATTGTGAATCTATCGTTCATCGTGACTCGTTTTTATTTTTGTCGGATTTTATTTTTCACCACGAGAAAATCCGTGGTTAGATTAGATTTTTTCACGTAAATCTTATACGTAAAGGAGAACTAAGACGAAACACGAAGCGAGGCGATGGGAGTTCACCGGAAAACCCGACGCACGATGGGGCGCGGCGCTTCGGCGCCATCTGCGCGTGTTTTCGGCGAGTCACGTGGCGACAGAGGCGGCGGCAAGGTGGGCGCCGGCGGCTCGGCGGCGGTGCGGTGCGGGCGCGCATCGGTAGCAGACGCCTCGGCACCACCGGCGGCGGCGTGCGCTCGGCGGTGCTCGGCGGCTGCGCGGCGCGCTCGGCGGCGGCGCTCGTGGCGCTCACGCGATCGTGAGGCGGCGAATGGCGGCGGCCAGCAGCGCGCGATTGCGAAGTGCGCATGGCGTGGCGCGCACACGCGCTCTCGCCGCGAAGTGCAGCGTCGTGCGTGCAAGATTCTCGGCGGCGAGCGAAACCTCAACGCCGGCCGGTGTGCTTGGCGTTGGGGTGCCGCGCGCATGATTTTCAGCGGAAGCCCCGCGGCACCGGCGGCGTGGTGGCGGCGTCTCGGCGGGCTCTTTGGCGATATTCTCGGCAGTGCCCTCGACCCGGGTTGCGGCGTCGTCTTGTGAGATTCTCGGCGGCCTAAGCGCGAGATTCGCGCGAAACCTCAAGGTCGTCGGGTTTTCGGCCGGGCTCGTTGGGCGGGCGGCGCTCGTGGGTGGTGGCGGCGGTGTCTTTGAAGCAGCGCGCATGGGCGTGCCTCTAACATCTTGACCTTTTATCTTGACCGGCCCGTTTGTTTTGGGCTGACCCGACCCGGTTCGGTCCTGACCGATTTTTCGGCCCGGATCTAAAATTTTTACCGGTTCGGTTTTCGACCGATTCGACCCGTTCTAATGATCCGGCCGTTTTTGATTTTTGGCCCAATCCTGTTTTGAAGAATCCGGTCCGTGCGGGTGCGAGGCTGTTCAGAGTTTGAAGATCATACTTTGCAAATTTATTTAATAAATTAGGTAGAAATGCAGGATCCGTGAGTGGGCGCGATGAGCGATTTTATTTTATTTTAATCGTTCAAAGCATGTAGTGGATGTTTAAATTATCGATAGCATGCTATGTATGTTTAATTACGTAGATAAACATGTTATATGTTTTCGTGATTGGATGAGCATAGTAAGCATGCTAGGTTTATCGCGTTTTCAAGCATATTTTAGAATTACTGCGAGCATTTTTTACATGTTGAGTTCTATAGAAAAACATGCTAGGATTACGTGATGCATGGACAAACCTTTTGAAACAAAAGACTAAGCAAGTAACCCGACATATTAATTTTAAATTAAAATGTCAAGACCTCCACTTTTGATCTCTAAACAAGTGATACACGCTTTGTGAGTAGCGATACCTGCAGCGTGGCTTGCTTGCTTTGTTTGTCATAAGTTTGTTAGATGAGATTTCTAAATAAAACATTTTAATCTATTGAGAAGTGGGAGTTTCATGTGTGGCGATCCACGCTGCGTGGCTTGCATATCACGATTTTTCATAAGTTCTCTAGAGATAGATTTAAATGAGATAACAAAGGAATTTGGATTGGGCGGTATGGTCTAGTGAGTATGCCAATTCTAAGAATTCTTCTTTGTTAAAATTGTGGTCATTTCTTAGACATCACCTTAAGTACAACTTCCCCGAAGTCCCTTCTTGCGATAGTGATGTGGTCTAGTAAGGTTCAATCATTGATTTCATTTGTCATAAGGATAAGTTGACATGGATTGAAATTAAGCGACTAAAGGTTTATTTTAGTGCAGTGGGGGGTTCGTGTGTGGCGTCCACACAGCGTGGCTTGCATGTGGGATTCCTTGGGCGATTGGAGGTTTCAATTAATATTGTTTTATCAAGGTTACAATATTATTGTTATAAATTATGTGCGATCGTATGCTTATGTGTTTACATTACTTTTCGGATATGTCTCTTACACCGATTATCAACATGCTGCTTTAAAATCCTCTATCCGGTCCAAATTTTATCAGTGGAAGCGAAACATGGAATATGAGAACACATGTTTGTTCTCACTACTCCCAAACCCGATGCCCTTCGGCGCGTCCACTAATGAATGAGAGTCAGCGGACTTTGGCATAAGTCGAACAATATGGCGAAGTGCTATATGATGACTACGATATCGAGGCTTGCGCTACTGACATCGATCGATGGTGAGCGCGTGAAATATGGTCAATCTCGAGAGTAAGTTTGGGCGGTCGGATCGGATAGTCGCTTCCACACAATGAGAGAAATCTTGGCGTGTAAGATGGAAGAATGAAGTTCGGTCCATGAACATGTCTCCCATGACTCATCTCATGGATAGTCTTGATCGGTTAGGAGGAGGTATTGGTGAAGCCAAGGTCGATATCATCCTCAACACCTTGCCAAGTCTTTTGAGAATTTTCGTGAATACGATCATGAGCAAGATCAGTATACACTTAGTCGGTTGCTTAATGATCTTGTGGCGCGGAGGAGTCATGGGTAAAGGAGCACATGCCCTTGCTAGCACATCTAGGGTCCCAAATTTTCCGTTGAAAAATGGAAGAAGAAAAGGGCACCAAAGGTGGTAGAGGCAAAACAATGGGGCGGTGGGGCAAGAACATGTGCACACCGGAGGCAGAAAAAGCGAAGGAGAGGAAAGTGCTTCAAGTGCGGCAAGGCTGGGCATTGGAAGGCCAGTGCCCTATGCTCGAGGCTCAGTGCGCCATTTGCCTTAATAACGGAAACATGTTTAGTGACTTGTTCTACTCATTCATGGGTAGTAGATACGGGTGTGTTGATCATGTTTGTTACACTTTCTGAGGGTTCCTACGGACAATGGAGCTTTGTGATGGCGAGATAACGATCTCCATGGGCAGCGAAAGTTGAGGCCGTTGCGATCGAAGATGTTACTTTATGTTTTGATATAAGCATTTTAGTATTGAAGGCGTTTTATATGTGCGGAGTTTCGGCGGAACCTTATTCCGTTCAAACTATTTATTCATGGATATTACATTATTTTGATAGTGGTGTTTCTATCATAAGAAATGGCGAAGTTATCTATGGTGGCACATTATATAATTAAGCTTTATACTATTTATGCGAACATAATACCTATAACTATGTTGCATCTTCTTCAAACCTTAAAAGAAAGTTTTCTTAGCAAGATGACACCACGTTTCTCGGCATCTTAGATTAGGTCACATCAATCTAAATAGGATCAAAGTGGCTAAGAATGGGCGTTGGGTGATCTCACGATTACTCGGTTCGATCTACGAATCTGTATAGAAGAAAGATGTCGACCGGACACTTCAAAGCGAAGGGTTATAGAGCCAAAGAAGTGTTGGAGCTAGTCCATTCGACAGTGTGGACCTATGTCAACACAAGCTCGTGGAAGATGCAGTATTTTGTCACTTTCATTGTGATTACTCGAGTGCGGATACATATACCGCTTCACGGCAAGTCCGAATGCTGAGAAATTCAAAGAGTTTAAAGCGGAAGTGGAGCGAAGCTTGGTAAAAGTATAAAGTCCTTTGCGGTCTGATCGCGGTGGCGAATACCTCGATGTGAGTTTATGGACTTTTGGTGCGGTGTGGGATTACCTCCACTCCATTTGCACCGAGCACCCACAACAAAATGGTGTGTCGGGCGAAGAAATAGGACTCTTTTAGAAATGGTTAGATCGATGATGAGTTATGCAACATTGCCTATTTCGTTACGGGGTATGCCTTAGAAGCAGTGACATACTTGCTAAATCAAGTACCATCAAGTCGATCGAAAAGACCCCTTTCGAGTTGTGGTTTGGCGAAGCCTAGTTTAAACCACATAAGGATATGGGGATCCGACACATGTCTTTGAACAAGAAAGGCGACAAGTTGGAGGCTAGATCCGGCCTTAAAGGCATTTATTGGCTATCCTAGAGGGACAAGGTGGTTTATTCTATAGTCTGAGGATCGGAAGGTCATTATTAGCACTAATGCCCGATTCTTAGAAGAGGATTATATGAAAACCATAAATCTAAAGTTGAAATCATTCTTCAAGAATTAGAAGATGATCGTATTCCACCACCGATTAAGCCAAAGGTGCGAGATGTCATGTCTAGTGGGAGGATCGACACGGATACTTCAAGAAATTGAAGTGGGTGGAGTTCACTTTGGAGATACCGACCGTACAAGTGGCTCCTGTTAAACAAGTTGTGCAAGATGAGAACCACAAGTTCTTTGCACCCACCGTTGCCATTGTGCGATGGCGCCTCGTCGTAGTGGGAGGTTGTTCGTCAACCCGAGCGATTTATGTTAGTGGGTGAATCTTGATTTAGTCCACATCTGATGACGATCAAGACATTGATGCAAGATCATGGCACACCGCTATGGACTTAGAAATTGAGTCCATAACGACTATGGATGTATCTGAAAGACACCTCTACCGGATGGCAAGGAAGCCATAGGTAGCAAGTGGGTATATAAGAGGAAGAGATTCGGATGGAGGTTTCGGCTTTTAAAGCCGGGCTTGTGGCGAAGGGTACACTCAGTTGAGGGCATCGATTTCGATGAGACCTTTTCGCTGTAGCAATCTCAAGTCCATCGAATTCTTACGGCCATGTGACCACTTAAACCTTGAGGTTTGGCAAATGGATGTGAAAACCGCTTTTCTAGCGGTTACCTTGAAGAAGGTAGAGACATCTATATGCAACAACCCGAAGGTTATGTGGTGAAGGGTGAAGAGCATCAAGTTTGGAAGCTTAAGAAGTCCATTTATGGACTTAAGCAAACTTCACGATCACAGAATTTACGCTTTGACGAGTTGGTAAAGTCCTATGGATTTACCAGTTGCCTAGCGAAAGTTGTGTGTATCGTTTAGATGTCAGCGGTGATGTGGTATTTCTTGCACTTTACGTAGATGACATCCTTCTAATTGGCAACAATGTGAAGTTGTTATCGGGGCGTAAAGAGTTGGTTATCCGATCGGTTTCAAATGAAAGACTTGGGAGATCACGTACATTCTTGGGATCAAGGTTTACAGAGATCGCGAGAGAAAATGTTGAGCTTATCTCGGGCGTCTTACATTGATCTTTGTGATTACTCGTTTAGTATGCAGACCGCCCAAGAAAGGATTGCTACCTTTCGGACATGCGTTCCTTTATCTAAAGCGATCACCTATGATCGCAAAGGAGATAGAGGAAATGAGACAAGTTCCTTACGCTTCGCCGTGGGAAGTCTCATGTATGCAATGCTATGTACGAGACCGATATCTTTATATGCACACCCATACAAATATGGGATGTGCTGATTGAAAGATTGGTATCTTGCGGATAACCTAGGCGATCCATTCACGAAGAGCTGCCGCAAAAAGTCTACGAAGAGCATATTCGAGGACTTGGATTGCATGAATGGCACCACTTAGAAAGGAAACTTTTGTATAAGTGGGAGAATAAAGTGATGGTGTTGTTTGTAATAGCTAGTAGAGAGACACATTGTATACTAAAAGTTTTGCTTTAGTATAAGTGGGAGATTATTGGTTGTATCTTGAAAGCGGTTTGGTTGAGCTTGTATACAATGTTTCATATTACCACTATTACAATCTCCTATCTGAATTGTTTACTTGATTGCATATGTATGTCCCTTTATCTCATATATAAGTTAGATCATACGATTGTGTTGTAGATCACGAGAAGTGCAGTATGATTGGTCAAGCTTAATGAGATATAAAAAGTATCACGGTGAGACAACTTGAGGGCGAGTTGTCGGTATAGGTTCTTGGTATAGATAAGAAGTGACTTAACTTGGTTGCTTGTCTATCTTGGTGCGTCTCGGACGTATTGATGGATCACAGTGAGATGAGTTCTTCTATCGACCGCCGTGAAGAACCTAGATCTCGATGACTTACGATGATCTAAACCTCGATAAGATATTAGGTGAGTATGAGTTTCGACCATCACTTTGACTTGTTATGGGTGAGGTTACATGATTTAACCCAAGACTCTCGCATCTTGGGTGGTGGCGGTCTTGTATGTCATGCTAGTTATCGTATAGTCACCGTATCCGTTTAGGATGATGGCGCCCCTTAAGGAGCTCAAAGGTTTATTGTACTAAACTCTGCGGTTGAGTTATCTCAAGTACAATAATAAGGTTGAGTGGTACTACTTAAGGAATTAAAGATATTAATTATTTTAAGCGATCGAGCAGCGTAAATAATTAATGGACGTCTGATATCTTAAATCTGAGGATTCATAAAGTCTAAGTGCAAGCCCGACTCAACTTGATAATAAAGGGGTAAGTCAAGCATTTATTCTCTAGTGGCATGAATGAATGTTTATAAATTAATTTATGTTCGGGTGAACATAAGATAATTAATTTATTTGAGGCTCATCTTTATTCCTTGCATTTGATCTCTGGGCTGGCCCATCCAGGCCTGTTGCTTAGAAGAATTTTAGTCCCCCTCCATGAAGAGTCCTACTGGGACTTTAACTTGATCCTCTCTATCCTAAAGGATAAGATTATATTTATTAGATATGCATAAATCCTATCTTGATAGGGTTTAGGGTTGCATTATAAATATAAGGTGAGAGAGAAAATCAAGGCTAATGCTTAACAATATTTTCGAGAATTACTATTTGGAAATAGTGAGAATTTTCGAAATTTGTGTGAGGAAGTAGAGACGATTTTCTATAGCATTCTCCATAGATTGTCCTCACTCGACATTGGAGTTTAGGCAAACGGGATACAGTTCAGAAGATCAAAGCAAGAGTCTTGATCCGTTCATCCCCGATAGATTCGCAGGTAAACACGAGAAAACCCCTAAGTGTTGCAATTAATTATACAGGTGCATGCTAGGCATATAATCAATGTATGGTAAATTAAACATCTAAGATAGATCCTCGGGAGAGGGTTAAAATCAGATTTCCCTACATTCCATCCCACTCTTTGATTCCTAACCATCGTATTCCTTCGAAGGTTAATATTTCATTAACCTAAAATTTTGGTTGGCTCTGATACCATAAAGAATTTCAGACGAAGAGAATGTAGGGAAAGGTAAAGAGAAAATGATTTTATTTATTTAAGCAAGATCACATTTTACAAACATACTGCATCTATTTATATTGATGCGTAAAAACAGAAAACAGAATATAAACCAGAAGAGTAACAAGATAACAAACTAACAAACTCTTTGAACTGATTTATTAACTAACTAACAGAATAACCGCCTCTCCATGCATGCATTATACTCTTCAACTCCTTCGCTTCTTTGTTTAACAATGCTCTGCAGCTCCTCTTATTTATTTGTCACGTATACACACATTCTGTTTGCCACCTTCTTCAGTCCAACATCTTGTATCAAATATAAACCGTGCTGCTATCCTCTTTAGTAATTCGTCCTTCTATAATGTAGCATATTTGACCATTTAGATGGAACTATGAGGAAACCTGATGTCTCTGTTTTTGGTCTCAATAAAACGGAATGAATTCCAAGAGCATCCGGGTACATTCCACAAAGGATATGCAAAGACTCCTGCTGCCCTGGCTTAGAAACTTCAACATGAACAAATAAATGGTTAATATTAAAATCGCCATATTCATCAGCAGAAGTAGAACCTTTTGGAATAATGTTAACCATTCTCATAAGGAACTTATGAAAACAGGGTCATTTACAAGATACCAGTTAGCTTAATCATTCTTCCATAAGAATACCTAATGAATTTAAGGCCATCTACTGCTAAAAAGATAAGGGCCAAGTCAACCCAATAACCATTGCAAGCCTCACATCGAATATAGATGAAAACTTAGATATCAAGCAACTCAAATGTACTACAAACCCTTATGCGTAGCTTTGACCATGAAAAGATATGGCCTACTTAACATACGGTACCTCGTACCTACAATCATATCATATATATCATCTAACTAAAAGGAAAAACATAAGAACTACTAGCTCTAACTTATCTAGTTTCACTACTAAATTGATTTACTTTATTCCCAACTATTAAAAGATAAACTAAAATTAATATCATTTACAAGAATCGTCTTTAGGTATACCTTTGAAACTCACATATCTTGAGGAAGAATATAATAATTGGCACTTGAATAAAAAAACAAACAGCCTCCACTTTCAATGCTTCGAAATTTCAAAGATGCACATTTGCAATAGCAATAGATCAATTTACTCAGTTGTAATAGCAATAGATCTACACGTACACCAGCTTGAACAGCAACAGCAGCCTGTGATGCATAAATTTTCAACTTATCACTTTATTCCTATACCAGCTTCTTAACAAAAACTTTGTTAAGCCTAAGAAAACTACCAGATCTTTATAAAATGAAATTTGTTTGGTGAATAAAGCACGAACACCACCCTCTCTTTTACTAGCATATTACAACTCAGACCATCATGGAGATACAATCATCGCACCAACTCTTGGCTCTATTACTCAACCGTTAGATGCCTGACAATAAAATTAATAATATAGGATAACAGCCCAGCTAATAGGCCTCAACAGTTCTCAATCCATTTTCAACTCCAAATTCGTTCAAATATATAAGAAGGATGAATTTGCTATAAATTGAAAACTTGGGAAATTATTATAAAGTTTCAAAGATGAGTTTAATTTTTAAATTAACCCAAAATAGAAAACACAGTCCGGTAGCAATGCACTTGGCTAAATAAGCTTCAAGGCACTATATTAACAATGGATTTAAGTTAACTTTGGTTTAGTACAACCACCACCACTTCATGCTCAAATCAACTTAAAATTAACTATGACGTCATATTTGATATTGCACGTATAGATCCTATGACGCACAAATGAGGTGTTTGGCTTCATCGATAAGGCATGTTTTATCCAACTAAATCACATATATAGTTTGAAGGATTCGGCCGTGATGGATAATTTGGTCCGTGCTCAATCATTCATTTGGATGATTAGTTATCACTTCAAATTTGAATCAATTATTTAATCATCATTCAATTCATAATATAAAATTTCAAAAATACCATTACAAAACAATTATGGTCCTATTTACACCGGAACTTTGTGATTTTGCATCACCACAAGAAAAAAAATGGACTTGATCAAAATTTGGTCTAATCCAACCACCACCACTTCATGTTTGAATCAACATAAAAACAATTCCGACGTTACATCTCATATTGCATGTATGGATCGAGATACATGAGGCAAGACTAGCTAGCTACTACTAGGATTTTCGGACAAGGTATATAACTACATTAATGGAGATCGAACCATCCACATCTCTCGTTGTGTATATTGATAGAAAATGAAGATGAGTTAGATTAGAGGGAGCAGTGAGAAGATCGCATGCGGCCAAATTATGCTTCAAACCATCATCATGCAAACTGTGCAGAATATTTATGGTGTTGCAGTAGTCATTGTTCTATTATCTTTAATTAATTTCCCACTAATTCTTTTTCTGGGCAAATTCTTGTCCAAGATTAGTCTAAGCAGCCACAGTGGTTGTAAAAGTTTGATGATTTGGAATATAGAGATAAGTTTAAATTAATTTAATGAAATATTGTTCAATTTATCTTTTGGTTTAAGTGGAAGATCTGTGAGTGCAAACCGGATTCTCTATTATATCTTATATTCAGACAGTTGGATTTTAATTTGCGACATATATTTTTGAAATATCTCTGCTTGAACTTTTTACTAATACTTTTAGTGGGATTTTTTTGGTCAAGAGTGAGGAATTGCATAGAATTGTGTGTATCTATTGGCATGTACATTTAGAATAATTCCTAACTACATTTCATATACAAAATGAAGTTTACTAAATTGAGCTCCAAATAGAATTAGCACGCATAATAGTTTCAAATACTTGTGGCGGAAATTAATCCTACGGTCGGAGTAGAACTATCATGAAAATTCATTGTGAAACAAAAAATCTCGTCTGTGTCATTGGATGGAATGTACATTTAGAAGCGTAAGCCTAGAGTTCAACCTGTTATTTATTTGTTGGCCCAATTGTTGACCCAAGCCCAAGCCCACTATTCTCCTAGCCCTTTCTTAAACCTAATCCCATCACTCTCTACCCTAGAGATAAAAAAAATTGAGAAGCCTCCAAATTTGCGGCCCACCCTAATTCACGTTGAGCGCTAATTATTCGGACTCTTCTCTTTCACACACCCTAATTTCTGCTCACTGCAGCTGCCGAGCCACGCCATTGCGTCTCAAGCGACATCTTTGCCACTTCCATCCCCGAGATTCGCATGTACGTCTGTCGAGTGTCGCCTCTCCTACCACCGCAGCAGCAGCTGTGCCACGCTATCGTCTTCGCCGCAGCTGTGCTGCGTTGCCGCCACCGTGCCATTCCAGTCGGCTGCTCTATAAGTGTGCTGCTGCTCCTGGTGGATTTTGGCTCTCTAGGCAGTGTCTGTTTTTCTTCTTTCTGTCTCTCCTCACGTTGTGGAGAGAGAGGTGAGCGACTGTGAGAGCACCTCTGTGAGGGAGGAGTGGGCTGCGATTGCCTAGCCGATGAGAAAGCCACTCCCTTTGGTGGAGCTGTGGTTGTGCGTGTGTGTCAAAGTGAGGAGCCGCACATGAGCCGGATTTTTATCCCTATTTTCTTTCTTCTTTTTTTGTTGTGTGCGGGTCTAGAAAGCTGTCGGAACGAGACATTGAGGTACTGCAGGGTTGCTGCCGGGGTCGATAGAGGTGTTGTCCCGCTACGCGTTGACGACGATGAGGTTGTCTGGATTCATAACAGTGGTATCAGAGCGACGTGTGTCTCGCTGTCGCGATGCGTTAATCAGTGATTCAGATCGCTGCAGGTATAACGGTGCGTCGATCTTAGGCACCGCTCTGGTAAATTGGCTTAACATCTCCGTAATTTAAATTCCTAGAGATTGCCGAGTGGCGCAACATAGGTTGTATTTAAATTCGTAGAAAACTGTCGATTGGCGCAGTATAGGCTTGGGCATTTGTTGTTGTTTACCAACTTGCGTTTTGCTACGTGATTTGTGTGGTGTTTCGATACGTTTCTTGTCGTGTTGTTGTGTTAGTTTTGTTTCAGCTGCCTTATTCATTTGTTGAATCTATGATTTGTGCAATGGCTACTAACGCATACGACATGTCTCATTTTAATGGAAAATCAGACTTTAGTATATGAAAACAGAATATAAAGTGTGTATTAGTTCAACAGAAAGTATTTCGTGTTGTCACTTAAAATTATGAAGAAAATGATAAACATGATGAAATGAATGAACTTGCATGCTCCACCATTATCCTTAATTTGTCTGACAATGTGTTAAGAAAAATTGGTATGTTGGATTCTGCTAAGGAATTGTGGGAAAAACTTGAAGAACTCTATACTGAAACGTCACTTCATTCAAAAATGTTTTTGCTTGAAAGTTTCTTTCGGTTTAAGCTTGATTTATCTAAAGAGATAGATGAGAACCTTGATTTGTTTACTAAGTTAATACAAGATATTAAACTGACCGGTGATACATTGATGATTATGCTCCTATTGTGCTTATAAATGCTATACATGATTCTTACAGTGACGTGAAATCTGCCATTAAGTATGGAAGAGATAATGTGAGTCTTGATATTGTTGTGAATGGGTTAAAAATCAAAGAATTAGATTTAAGACACAATAAGGGTGGAAAATCGTCTGGTGAGGTTATGCATGTGAGAGGACGAACTCACGTAAGTTTAATAATCACAAGCATGCTAGTAATGATAAATCAGGGGGAAAGAAGAAGTTTCGTGGTAAGAGTAAGGTCTAAGTCTAGGCCTAAGGGAAGAAAGTGTTTTAACTGTAGTGAAGTTGGTCACTATATCAAAGATTGTCCACACCCCAAGAAGAAAGAGCATGCTAATGTTGTGATAAATGGTCAAATCATGGAAGATTTGTTTATGGTGTTTTCTGTTAATTCTATGTATTCTTCTATTCTATGTGAAAATGAATGGCTAGTTGATTTTGGTTGTACTTTCCATATGTCTTCGTTCAAGAACATGTTTTCAAACTATAAAGATGTTAGTGATGGTTTTATGTCATTAGCTGATGAGAATAAATGTCTTGTGCTTGGTATTGGTGATGTTTGTCTTAAGTTTGATTCTGGTCATGTTTATACCTTGAAGAATGTGCGTCATGTGCATGCTCTTCGTTATAATTTGTTGTAATACCCCGTAAAATAAAATTGTATTTAACGAAGAACTTAAACCAAATTGTTATTAAATCTTTTCTTTTATAATTAAATAAACGAGAAAATTTATCTATTGATAATCAAACGATAACGTAATCGGATTCGATAAATCGGATTACGAATGTGTGGGACGATCATCGATTCCCGTTCGAACAAAGCGAGTGAAAAGTCGTAATCGTACTTATTCACGATAACTAAAACTACCAAAAATAGAAAGTTGACCTTATATTCATTTTTAACTTCTATCACCTCATATCTCTCATGTATCTCCTCAATCTCTGCAACCAGATTCATGACCTGCAACATGAGACAAATCTAATCTCTCTCATACCCCCCCAACTCCTACAACACAACAGCAATCTCTGCAGGTGTACTTCAACATACGACACTTTTCCTTTATCAATCCCATGCTTTCATCCTTATACACTCTCCATTTTCAAAGCACAACACTGCATTCCAATTTCACTCACAACTCTCTTTCAAACTCTCACACCTTCACACCCCGGCTATCACAACAATCGAGGAGGAAAATAAAACAACAAGGGAAAGCATACAAACGTAAGCGAAACCATACACAACCAAAAACCTTTATCAAGGTAAGCTTCAAACCATTCGTTATTTATACATTTTCTTCTGTAATAGTACAAGTAAAATTTAGAAATGCATACTCAATCTCGTATGTGTTTAAACGAGGCAGTAACAAAATCCAACTGAAAATTTAAAATAATGAACGGTTATGCACACCCCATGAACTGCCCTTCTCTGTTTTCCCTCCTATGTTCTTTTGCGTCAAAAACAAAGATGACTGTCGAAGGCCTCGATGCTGTTCGACGAAGAGGACGATAGCTTTGACGGCGCTCTGCGGAAATGGTCGTGCAGCGGCAGCTGCTGCAAGTAGAGTGGCGTCGACGGTGGCTTGCGT
The DNA here is from genome assembly GCA_036937905.1 of Salvia rosmarinus. Lineage (NCBI taxonomy): Eukaryota > Viridiplantae > Streptophyta > Magnoliopsida > Lamiales > Lamiaceae > Salvia > Salvia rosmarinus. The sequence continues at coordinate 52,259,952 of CM072814.1, forward strand.
GGCGTGACGGCAAGGAGAGAGGAAGCGGTGCAGCTGATGCGCGCGAGAGTGATATGGCGGCGTGGCCGCGGAGGAAGAAGGAAGCGGCTCGGCTGGAGACGACGACCGACGGTGACACATCGGCGGTGCTCCGGGCAACAGCGACGGCGCCACAGAGAGAGGGAAAGAGCTGGGACGAGTCGTGTGTGAGTGAGAGAGTGACGAGATGACGGCGGGAGCAATGACACAGCGAGGAGGCGGCGATGGCCGACGACGATGGCGGCGGTAGGGGCACCGTGAAGGGGAGGGTGCACCGCTGCGCGACGCCGCTGACAAGAGGGCGAGAGGGAGATCTGGAGAGTGTGTGTGTGCGTATATATAGATAGGTTAGGTAGTGGGCTGAGTTGGGCCAAATTAATTAAATTGGGCTGGAGGTGTTTCAAATGAATAGTTGGGCCAAGGAATTAATTAAGTTGGGCCGAGAATTATTTGCATTAAGTTGGGCCGAGAATTATGTGTTTAGTTGGGCCGAGATAATTGACTAAATAGTTAGCCCAATACGTGATCTAATAAATAGTTGGACCAAGAGGATTTATTTGACTGGGCTGAAATCATTGGGCCGTGATTTATTAATTGGCTGGACCTATTATTTTTAGGGATGAGCTTTCAGGAAATGAGCCTCTCTAATAAATTATATTGGACTCATATGATTTAAGTGTGTTGGACTTAAGTTATATTACAATTGGACTACCAAGATTTAATTGAACTTTAATTAATTAAAGTTGGGCTTTAATTAATTAAATCTTTTGGACTTAAGAAATTATTTAGATCAACTTTAATTAAATAAAGTTGATAAGCTTTTATTATTTATAATTAGACATTAATTAATTAAGTCACTTAAACTTAATTGATTAATTTAGATGGACCTTAATAAATTAATTGAGCTAGACTTTAATTAATTAATTAATTAAGTTACTTAAACTTAATTAATTAGCTTGGGAGGACTTTGATTAATTAAGAGCATTGGGCCTTAATTAATTAATTTAATTAGGTCTTGACCAATTAAGTCATTTAGACTTGATCAATTAAAGATAGATTGACCTCAAGTAATTAAATTACTTAGGTCATAATTAATTAAAGCACTTGGACTTTAAGTAATTAAATTAGTTGAACCTTATTAATTAATTAGAAGAACTCTAATTAATTAAATAGATTAGACTTTGATTAAATTTGGGTGGATCTTAAGTAATCAAATTACATTTGATCCTAATTGAGTTAAGTGGACTTTAATTAATTAAGTCACCTAGACTTAATTAATTAACTATGGTAATTGAACTTAAATTACTTATGTCACTTAGACCTTGATTATTTAAATTAGTTAAGAATTTCGTTGATTATGTTAGACGAGTGCTATCATATATGCATCTAGATTGAGAGGTGAGGAAAGTGATTGAATTGTTGCTTGTCGGCTAATCGAGAGTGATCGACGTTCGAATTCTCGCGTTGAAATCTCGCGCGTCGAATTCGAGAGGATGACCTACTTACGAATAGGTTATGCCGAAATTTCGGTTCGCATCTTATCGCTATCGTTGATCGAAGACCTCGTTCATAAAGTTAGTAAAACTAGACCACCTCGAACGCAACTCTAACCGAGCAATCTAAATCTTCTAAAGAAGAGAACCCATTCAGGTCACAAGCAGCTAAATAACGAAATTCCAAGAGTGATCTAACTTAATCGACTAAGATCAAGATCGAACAACAAAAGAAAAACTTAAACAAGCTTTTGTCATGAATCTCGTTAAAAGAATACTCTCTCGGTTAGACATCTTATTATCCTACAATCTTCGGTGAAGGTCCAGCAGGGGAGTAACGGAAGAGCTGTGCCAAGAGACGTCAGACCCGTTTAAGACTGCAACCAGGTGGGCTTTCTTACGTATGAATAAAGCTAATGCTATGTTAAACAGCTATTTCCTTTCAAAAAGTTATGAATTGAAAATCTTTCAAGTTTTGTCTTGCCGAAGAATATTTTGAGATTTATGTATGAAATCTATCTGTGTTGGCTTTGCCAATTATATGATAATCGAATTCGGGTCCTGAGCAGTTGATAGCTATCCTGCCAGGGTTAGTGTACACCTAACGACTGTAAGTCCGTGAGCGAACGGGCCGATCATTGTGTACAGAGAGGTGACCCACTTTCCGTTACACCGATATTGTTCGTTGAAGGGGGCCAACTTCATGAACAAAAATTGCAGATAGAATTGATTACAAAAGAACTTAGACTACAGGTGAACTTTTAGATCACAAGGAATTTAGTAAGCTTGGGCCTTTTAAGATAAAACCCCCTTGCGTTACTGATAAGGAGGTATGACAAATTTTTTTCAAAGTATATCTGTGTATCTGTTTTGGCACGTGTTCACTGAGTACTCTGTACCCAGCCCTGCATATATTTCTAAATGTGCAGGTTGAGATGTGAAGTTTGAAGATGGAGTGCCGAGCGAAGATTTTTTCTTATTTTGAGAATGTCAGAGTTATACATGTCTTCATACATGTATTATGTTCATTTCCGCTGCGTACACTCGTTTTGTCAAGTCTTAATTGAACTCAACACTATGTCCAATTAAGACCTTTGTTGTGTTAAACCATTCGATTCGGATCCTTGGGATCGACTTCTATTTATCTTGAGAATGTTTCGTTGACTATCCATGTATCGGTGAATGATGTTAGGATAAATCGATCTCTTGTATTTCAAGTTTCTCTCCTTGATGCTTAATTCGAGTAGGCATGGCTAAGATTTATTTACATCCTATCGTCTCTTTGGTGATGTTATCATTGATTGGATGACGTCGAGTAGAGTCAATGTCCCATATCTTTTCCCCTCTCTATTCCCCGCTTCTTGTTTCCCTTCCCTAGTCGCGGTTCACCTAGCTTGGCTATCCTTAGCCAGGCCGGGTCGTGACATTTGTTGTCTTGTGCTACTTTGAAAAATGATGGGTTAGAAGGTAGATGGGGAAGGGGGCAAATGAAAATATTGAAAGGCTCTCTTGTTATGTTTAAGGCTGAAAAACGCCATAACTTGTATATTTGTCGTCGTGCTAATGTTGTCCAAGAAGATAATACTGTGCTTTGGCATAAACGTTTAGGGCATATGAGCAATAGAGGTCTAGAAATCTTGCATAAAAATGGTGCCTTTGGTGATGATAAGTTGTCGAGCATGCCTTTTTGTGAGTCGTGTGTGTTAGGCAAACAACATAGAGTTTCTTTTCATGTGTCTTCTTTGAAGAATAAGACTATGTGTTCTGATGTTCTTTAGTATTTGCATGCTGATGTGTGGGGTCCTGCTAGTGTGCCCACTCATGGTGGGAATAGGTATTTCATGTCTGTGATTGATGATTACTCGATAAAAGTTTAGATTTTTTGCTTAAGAATAAGTCTGATGTGTTTGATAAGTTTAAAACTTGGAAAACTCAAATTGAAAACAAAACTGGAAAAAAGATTAAGGTTTTGAGAACTGATAATGGCCTTGAGTTTTGTAATGTTTTGCTTGATGATTTGTGCTCTTTATCTTGTATTAAGAGACATAGAATTATGCCTCACACGCCACAACAGAATGTTGTAGCTGAACGTATGAATATGACTTTGTTAGAAAGGGTAATAAGCATGTTGGCCTCTTCCGGGCTTTCTAAGAACTTTTGGGGGAAAGCTATACATACAGCTGCTTATTTAATAAATAGGTCTCCCTCTGTGCCTTTGAAGGGCGAGTGTCCTGAAAGTATTTTCTGTGGTAAACCTATTGATTTTTCTAATCTCCATGTGTTTGGTGGTGCTGCTTTTATGCATAAAAAGGGTGATAAAATTGGAACCTAGATCTAAAAAATGTGTTTTTTAGGATACCCTGAAGGTGTTAAAGGGTATAGGGTATGGGATAGAAATGAGCCTGGCTTTAAGACCATAGTTAGTAGGGATGTGATCTTTAATGAATCTGATTTTCCTTGCTTGTCAGTTGATTCTGTCTCTGACACGACTCAAAGTGAGGTGGACCAATTCCCTCATTTGATTCATTTTGATGGTTCCAATGATTTGAGTGCTGAAAGTGATAATGAGCATGTTGTTGATGAAAATGTACCTGTTTTTGATGAAAATATGCATGAAAACCCTGCTGATAATGCTCTTGATGATGATATGCATGAAGATGATACGCATTATGATGCTATTGAAAATGTTGATATGCATGATTATCAACTTGAAAGGGATAGAGGTAGGAGGACAACTAAAATGCCTACTAAATATAATGATTTTGAGTTGTGTTTGCTTGCCTTCAATGTATTTGAATCCCTAGAGAGTAATGCTTCTAATACATATCAAGAAGCATTAAAATCTGTGAATGCTAATAAGTGGCTGGAAGCTATGCAAAAAGAGATAAACTCCCGTCAATCCAATGTGACATGGATTCTTGTGTCTAAACCTGAAGATTGCTCTATTATAGATTGCAAATGGTTGTTTAAACTGAAAGAAGAAGTTGATTCGATTAGTTATAAAGCTAGGTTAGTGGCTAAGAGATTTACTCAAAAAGAGGGGATAGACTACAATGAAATTTTTGTTCATGTTGTGAAGTTTACCACTATAAGAATGATGCTTGCTTTAGTTGCTCACTTTAATTGGGAATTAAAACAAATGGATGCGACTACTGCTTTCTACCATGGTGATTTAGATAAACCCATTTACATGAGACAGCCCGAGGGCTTTGTTGATCCTAAGAAACCTAATCATGTGTGTCTCCTTAAGAAGGCTTTGTATGGTTTGAAATAATCACCTAGGCAATAGAACATAAATTTTGATCAATGCATGAAATCTTTAAAGTTTACTAGAAGTGAATTTGATCATTGTCTCTATTTTAAAGATTGTGATTCTATGACTATGTTCTTGCTCTTATATGTGGATGATATGTTGTTAGTTGTCGGTGTGCTAAGACTATCAAGCATGTGCAAAAGTGTCTAAGTGATAATTTTGAGATGAAAGACTTAGGAGATGCAAAGAAAATTCTTGGGATGGATATTGTTAGAGATAGGAGTAAAGGTACTCTAGTGCTTAATCAAATTTCATATGTTGAAAAGATTTTGAGTAAATTCTCTATGTCGAATGCTAAATGTTCTAATGTGCCTCTTGCTTCTCATTTTGTGCTAAGTAATGATCAGTCCCCCAAGAGAGCTTCTGAAATAAATGTCATGAATAAAGTGTCTTATTACAATGCTATAGGATCTGTCATGTATCTTATGATTAGTACTAGGCCTGACTTGCTTATTCTGTAAGTTGTCTAAGTCGTTATATGTCTAATCCTGGTATGCCGCATTGGGAAGCATTGAAATGGTTGCTTAAGTACTTGAAATCTTCTATGAATCTTGGTTTGACTTTCTCCAAGTGTACTGATAGAGTTAAGTTTGTTGGTTATATGGACTCTAATTATACTAATGATAGAGACAATAGGAAATCCACAACCTCTTATGTGTTTACTTTGTGTGGATCATGCATAAGTTGAAAATCTCAATTACAACCTATTGTTGCTTTATCTACTATTGAAGCTGAGTATGTTGCTGCTACTGAAGCCTTAAAAGAAGCTATTTGGTTAAAAGGTCTATTATCTGAAATTAGTTTTCTTGATAAAAATGTTGTGCTTTTTTCTGATAGTCAATCTGCTATTCAATTATGTAAAAACCCTATGTTTCATGATAAAATTAAGCATATTGATGTGAGGTTTCATTTTATATGTGACATTGTTGATAAAGACATAATTAAACTTGAGAATGTACACACTGATTTTAATCCTGCTGATATGGGTACTAAGTGTTTGCAGGTTGAGAAGCTTCGTTCATGTCAAAGGATCTTGAACTTTGACTTTTGTTAGTTTACCCTTGGATCTCTATGATCCGTACAAACTATGTTTGTACGAAAAGTCCCCTGTTTAACCTTTATGGTTTTACGTGGGGAAAATTGTCCTCTTGTTCTATCTTCGTGATTATACAAGGGGGCTCGGCGATGATGATTGTGTGGTTTGTTCTACGATGCACACAGCAACACGGTTGGACCAAAGGTAGAGATTCTTATTTATTTTGTTGGCCCAATTGCTGACCCAAGCCCACTATTCTCCTAACCCTTTCTTAAACCTAATCTCATCACTCTCTACCCTAGAGATAAAAAAAAAATTGAGACGCCCCCAAATTTGTGGCCCACCCTAATTCACGTTGAGCGCTAATTATTCGGACTCTTCTCTTTCACACACCCTAATTTCGGCTCACTGCAGCTACCGAGCCACGCCGTTGCGTCTCAGGCGACATCTCTACCACTTCCATCCCCGAGATTCGCTTGTGCCTCTGTCGAGTGTCGCCTCTCCTACCGTCGCAGCAGCAGCTGTGCCACGCTGCCGCCGTCGCTGCAGCTATGTTGCGTTGCCACCACCGTGCCATTCCAATCGGTTGCTCTATAAGTGTGCGGCTGTTCCTGGTGGATTTTAGCTCTCTAGGCAGCATCTGTTTTTCTTCTTTCTGTCTCTCCTCGCGTTGTGGAGAGAAAGGTGAGCGACTGTGAGAGCACGTCTGTGAGGGAGGAGTGGGCTGCGATTGCCGAGCCGATGAGAAAGTCACTCCCTTTGGTGGAGCCGTGGTTGTGCGTGTGCGTCAAAGTGAGGAGCCGTATTTGAGCCGAATTGTTATCTCTATTTTCTCTCTTCTTTCCTTGTGTGCAGGTCTAGAAAGCTTCCGGAACGAGACGATGAGGTGTTGCGGGTTGCTGCCGGGGTCGACGGAGGTGCTGCCCCGCTGCGTGTTGATGACGACGAGGCTGTCTGGATTCATAACACAACCACGATGAGAATAACAAAAAGAACTGTGATGCATGTAAAAAAGTAAAATAATGTAGGACAATCACTCATACTAATCAAAAAATAAATATTATAATGAGTTCAATCACAAATTTGAAATCCGAGACAATTCTAAAAATTCAATCACAAACGAAATTCGACACTATTCTAACAAATTCGAACTATAAATTCAACTCAATTTCCAATGAGTTATACATGATTCTCGTTGCCCAAAAAATCGAACCTGGGTTCTTAACTAAAAGATTGATAGCTGATCTGATACATAATTGTTTAAATCGAAACATAATTATGAAAAGATTAATAATTTGGATATTAAAATGTAATTTTTTACTATGTATTATCTATAATTCAGTCAAATTAATTAGGAGTGTGCAAGTATTTTTTTTATTATGTTGCCATCAATTTTCGTTTCCAATTAGTATTTAGAAAATAGAAAGTAAAAGAGAGAAGAACCGAACATGCGGTAGCCTCTCGGGTGCCTACGCACGCACGCACATAAAGAGAGAGAATAATGGCTGCTATGCGCCGGCGGGAGAAAGAGAGACAAATACAATAATGGATGGTGCTAATTTTTAACGTGGCGATGAATCTAGCTATGTGAGTGTGCGAGATTTATATAAAGCAATAGAGAACACCTAGGCTTTTTACGTGGTTCGATCGTTAATGAGATCTCGTCCCGAGAATGATTCCTCAATACTTTTACTAGAGCATTCAGTAGAGTATTAGTTACAAGCCTTTGTATTCGATAAATTGCTAACCCTTCTAACATCAGTTTTCCTTCTATTTATCTGACCGACTTTGCCCGCAGTAGCCGACCTCTCCATTAGTCGTGGTGTGACTCTTCCTCAGCATGCTCTCCATTGGCGGGCCGGGACCGTTAAGTCTTCGTGCGCCCCGTGGAGGTGGCGACCTTGGTTGCAGGCGTCTGCTCCATTGGCCGAGGCGGCGGTTTGGAGGCTAGGGCTTGAGGCAATGATTAAAGCTCGACTTGGGCTCGACGGCGTGGGCACTGCTATCAATGTTAGGCCCAGCTCGCTTGGGCACAGTTAGTGGGCCCGTTCGGTTGGGCTATATCCATCATAGCCCACGAATAATAGAGACGGCGAGGCCGAGGTGGAAATGAAGGCAGTGACCGCCCGAGGTGAGGTGTGGCTTGGCTGAAGTTGTTTCTTGGATGTGAGGGTCTTGGTGCCGATCACGGGTTGGGTTGTTTATTGTCGTCGCTTGGAGAAAGATGTGGCATAGAAGGAAGTCGAAGTCCGACACGGATAGCAGCCTCTACGTTGGTTATGCCGAGGTGCGATGCAGTGGCATTACTCTGTGGTGGTGCGGTGTCAGAGCACAGGGGAGACCGCCCTTTTTGGGGTGCCGTGGTGTGTCTCGGGCCACCTGAGACTCGTAACTGGTTGGCAGGAGTCCGATCTGGTTGTGAGCTTTCCCGTAAGGCTGAGCCGGTGACAGGCGTGGGGTCGATGTGGATTTCCTTGGCATTTGTGGGAAGGGCGGGGTGCGACACTGGCGCCGCCATCGGAGGGCGTCGGGGTCGCATGATGATTGCTAGGTCGGGTGGCGGCCCGTCTATCTGGCGTCGTCATCTGGCGCCGGTGGTGTTGGTACTCGATCCGCGTGTGGCGTGTATGCGATCCAATCACGTGTGGCGCGTGTTGAATTTGAAGCGGCAATTTTGAGCGCCTAGTCTTATAAATAAGTATAAGCGAAGCAGCTGTTCACTTTCTTCTTCTTGACATTTAAAATTACGAGAGAATTTACGAGTTGATTTTACGAGTTGATCCGATTTTATTTGAGTAGCCGTATACGCTGAAAAGTAAGTATGTTTCTTCATCTTCTTCTCGCTCACGAAAGTTCCCTTTCGCGTCGGGTTACAGGCGTGAGTTGCCGGCGTTAGAGACTATATGTGCTACAGCGGTTTGGGTAGATGCAGCAGGGGTGAGTTCTAGTATTCGCGGTATCCTCTCGTATGGGATGGTGCGAAGGTGGGCGCGGTCGGTTGGCGTTGGAGGAACTTTTGAGGTTGTGAGGAAAGTCAGGGTTCGGGGGCGTGGTGGTGTCTACGCGCATCATCTGGCGATAGAGGCGATGGCCCTCCAGGAGGTTTATTCTTGTCTATGTAGGCAGGTTTGAGGCAGTCTTGGGTACCCATGTCCCCATTTATCTTAGCCTTGAGTATTTCGGATCCCGTTTGTCGATTGACCCCAATTCCGTTAGGTGGTTGGTGGGGAGTGGGGCTCTCTTATTCTGACATTCCGGAGTTGACCTTGAGGTGATGATCGCTTTTAAGCGTGAAGACCATAGGAGGGTGTACTATCTGTTACCCGGCTGAAATTTAAGGTAGCCGTCCCTCCAGGTGTCCCGTTGGCGAATAGGTATTTCTTTTCTGCGGTGAGGGCGGTAGAGGTATGAGTGGGGTGTCGACCTGTTGGTGGACCGAAAATCAAGCCCACAGGCCGTATGGAGGAATGTTGAGCAGCCTTGGTGAGATCTTATCCATAAGTTACAGGGGACGATCCCGAAGAATCTTGCATTTGAGTGTTTTCGGTTCGGAGCGTCGGGACCAGAGTGCAGACGGGGTGAGGGCATCCCTTTTCTTAGTCCTTATTCGTTTTATTTTCTTTGTGCTAGCGTGTCTTTCTCTTTTAGCGATGAAGTTGAGGGATGAGGTGGGCTCGCCATCATGGGGCGAGGGGCCGTGAAGAAAAAAAAGCAGGCGGTGGACCTGGTAGGGGCCGAAGAAGGTGGACGGCATGGGCGGTGATGAGTGGGCTGGCCGGTCGGCCCGGCGTGGTCAGCGACCTCGGGGGCGCCTTGACCTCTGGTCCGCCACAAGCTTGGTCGCATCCCCCACAGTGCGTAGGCTTCTTTATATTTAGATTTGTTTGCTTGCAATCGGTGATTGACTTGTGCATCTCATTTTCGGGTGGGAGCTCGATGATGGGGGCCTGCGGTAGCCTTCTTTGGGGGCTGAGTCGCCGCCGGCTTGCTTGCGGAGAGCTCAACCAGCGAGAGCCTGCTGGGCAGGAGCTTGCTTGGCTGTGAGCGGGCGAGACCGCTTGGCGTCATTGCGGGAGGCGGGCCGAGCCGCCGAGGAGCCACGAGGCCGGGAGGCTGCTGCTGAGCCGCCACGCAAGAAGAGGCAGCCTTTGGAGGCCAGGAGGTCGAGAGCTGAGGAGGAGCTGGCCGGGCGAAGAAGGAACTCGCCGGCGAGAGGAGTCTGGTGGCCCGACCGGGGACCGTTGTTGAGGGCCCTTGCCGGTGGCTCATCGAGTCGGAGGCTCTCGGGCTGTGCCGATCTCGCCGCCGTCTTTGGCGAAGGTGGTGTCGGATCACAGGGAAGGTGGCGGCCGCCATGCTGATTTTGACAAGGTCGAGCATGGGTGGACGAGGTCGACCAGAGAGGTGGACAAAGCTTACGGGGTGATCTCTGGTGACTCCTTCCAGTCTTTGGAGGCTCGGCGTCAGCTCTACCCTCTTGTTCTTGAGGCCGTCGCCCGGTGTAAGGTGGGCGAGGATCGCGAGCTTGGGCTCCTTCTTGAGTCGGTGAGGCGAGGAGGGAGGAGGCGGGCGGGAGGAGGCGGTCGGAGGTCCCGGCGGAGGTGGGCAGCAGCTTGAGGAGCATCGGGAGGTCGTCGAGACCGGCCATAGGCTGAGTCGGTGGACTGATGTAATAGCGTGAGCTTTGGGGTCGATAGGACCCTTGGCACTGTAATAATTTCCCTTTTTGAGTAATAAGCATAATATTTTGAAGATTTGTGTTGTCTCGTTTATTTTGATACTCGCACCTAAATGGATCGGACTTGACCATGAATTGTTGTGAAGTTAAAAGAAGTCCGAGTGCCTTGTTGAGAAGGACGAAGGGTGCTTTCTGGAGGGCGGTGTGCCGACGACCCAGTTTTGGCTACAATGGAAGTCGGCTCGGCCGTCTGCTGATCTGAAGAAGAAGTTGGGCGAGGCTGATCGGGAAGTGGCCATATACGGCGAAACGAGCGGCGAGGTTGAAGGTCGCGAGGCGGAGTCGAGGCGGACATATGTGCCGGCGCGATCGAGGGCGTTTGATGCGGTCGAGGAACAACAGATTATTGCGGAGGCTCGCTCGGTTGTCGGAGGAGCATCTGAGTACGAGAAGCGATCCGCCGGCTGGTGGGACTACCATATCCGAAGGCGGCGAATAGAGTCGAGCTTGCTTGGCGGAGGGCATGGTCTTGAGGGATGAGGAGGGCCCAGCAAGAAGTTCAAACTGCGTCGACTCAGTGGTGAAGTTTATGGAGATGTATGATATCGTCCCCAGCGTCGCATACCGGTGGCGGCGAGGCCTGACGGGCTCCGCCGACCCGATCATAGAAGAACCCGCGGGAGGCGGCTACTCCGATCATGCAGTCTTTGAGGTTGATGGAGTGCAGCGTTAGGCGGATTATCGAGGCGATCCTCACGGGAGGCGGGCGGCGACCGAGGACCTCGGTCGGCGGGGAAGAAGCGGTGGTAGGGGTCGGTAGTACTCCGACCAGGTGTCGGTCGAGTGTGACCTCGGTGCATCCCCTTGCCGGAATGCCCGTCTTGGCGCTGCGCCACTTGAAATGTCGGGAGGCGGGTGAAGGTGACCACAGGTCGATGCTTCCGTCAGGGTTGCCTCAGAGCCAGCGCCAGCTTCGGGAGGCGAGGCCGTGGTGATTCGAGCCTTATCGGTGGGTCGAAGGCACGAGTTCGTTCAGGGCATACATCGTCGACTGGAGATTTTGTAGAGAAGCTGGTGCGACTTGAGTCTGGCGGCGAGCAGGGAGCCGAATGAGGCTATGTATAGTATAGGACCTTGTATGTAGATATAAATGTATTTAGACTCGTTTGAAGTGTATATTTTCCCTTGAGAGGTACAAACATAACAGGACTTCGTTTTGGTCGTAAATGTATTTATCTGTATATATAGGTGTGTATTTTCCCAAATAAAGGGGTATAAGCGACTCTGAAGCCGGTTGTCTTTTATATGGCGGTACTTTGTTTGTAGTCGTTAATTCATTTTAGACTTTGTCAGGGTCATATCTTCCCAAATAAAGGGGTATGAAATGGCGAGATCGGTGCGGATGTAAACTTGCATGTAGGCGTCCAACAATGGGTAATCTGTATGCTGCGTGTGAGCGTCCAGCAATGGGTGTCATGCGCTTTGCGTGTGGGCGTCGACAATGGGTAATGTACGCTTACCCTACTTGGTGGGATTTTCATCTTCGTGAGGCGTCGCGTGAAGGTTTAGATGTGGTATATCCGAATGGATGTTCACATAGATGTAAGCATAGCAGTGAAATACTCATTAGAAAAACAAGCGTTTTATTAAACAAGTAATGACATCGCACATCGATCGAAACAATAGGAGGGCTAACATGTCGCCGATCTAAAATCAAAGCTATGTAAAATACCTCCTTAGATAAGTTATGTGCGAGTTAGGGAATAAGTGCCCGGACGGGTGAAATGACTTGTGAGCTCGCTTTGCCGAGGTCTCGTGAGCGGTGAGGGTCCTTCCCGTGTCGGATCAAGCTTGTTAAGACACTCGGCTCGGCTTGCTTCATTATTCCATGGGGCGAGGTCGCCTACTCGGTGTGGAGGCCTTTACTCTCTTGTTGTAGTAGCGTGCGACTGGCTCTTGTGCTTGGCCGTTTATGAAGCGACTCTCGCTTCTCCTCGAGGCGTCGAGGTTGGCCATGAGGTCTTCCTCGTTCGGCACTGGTCGAAGTGGAGAGTCACGAGGGCTTGGGCGCCGATCTCGGCGGTATGGGCCTCGTGCCGTGAACCGGGGCTAAAGGGGTTTCCCGTCGGCGTCGGTGTGGTCTGTGGGACGGAGGACTTGAGGAGATTTTAGCCCGATCGCCTTTAGCTCGATCCGACCTCTTCTTGATCCTTGTATGATCGTGCGGTTCGTCACCCTCGGTCTAGCCATTTGCTTGCGGTGTGCGACCGAGGTGAGCGTTGATCGATCTGAAGCTCTTAGCACCACTCCTTGAAGTTTTGTCGACGAATTGGGTGCCGTTGTCGAGACCGGGATGTGCGGTATCGAAGCGGCGGACTATATTTTCACACAAAGGTTTGAATCATACGCTCGTGAGGCTCGAAAGTGGCTCGGCCTCGACCCGTTTGTGAAGTAGTCTATGGCTCGACTAATTATCGGCGACACGGTGCTCGGTCGAATGGGCAGCGATGTCGATCCCTTGCATGAAGGCACGGACTCTGCGGTTGCTCAAATCGATGCGGCGACTTTTGAGCGTAGGTGGATCGGCACTGGGCACTTCTTGGCGAGCTCGGCGAATCTTGCGGTGGGCGGTGGTATCCCGACCTCGGCGTCTTCTTTGAAAGTGCTCGCGACCCGATGTGGCTTCCAGACCACCGGTGAATTTCGTTGAGCACATAGTCGAACTTCTTCGGCGGGGCATCTCGGGAGGGTTGAAGGTAAGACTTAGGTGAAGTGCGCCCTCGTGCATGAGATACTTACAGGATTTTGCCATCGTCTTTTTGGCTTGAGCCACGTCTGAAGGTAGTCGCCGTGTTCCGAGGTAGGCCCGGAGACATCATTCGGCTCTATCTCGGTGATGATGCGGCGTGGGACTCGCTATGTACGGGCGGATCTCCTCCTTTGGTGGACTCGTTGATGTGTGACTAGCTTCTTGAGGGCGTCGCCGGTATTTTTCCTCGGGGATTCGGTGGATCTTGAAGTACACGAGCAGTCAACATCTCATTCCTTCTCGGTATTGTTTCATTCGGTCCTCCTTGGCCTCGTATTTGCTAAACACGGTTCGCGACGACACAGGAATCGTAGAAGATTTGGATCTCGTCACCCTCGGCTCCTTAGCGGTAGTCAGGAGATTAGGGCCTCATACTCACCTCGTTGTTGGTGGTCGGGAAGGTAAACCGGTCGTGGGTGACTTCGCCTTGCTCTGGGCCGAGGGAAGAATGCAGCTCATTGCCCGTTTGCCGAGGCTCAGTCACGTACATCGCCGACAACCATCACGGTGGGTGAGGGTCAGGTTCTCCGTGCGGTGGGCTGGGATGATCGAGGGTGGAGGCGTTGGAGGAGCTAACCTGGCGGTCGAGACCGAGGCTCGATAAACTTGGCTACCGAAATCGTGAGAGCTTGCCCTTTTATGGCGGTGCGGGGAGTCGAGATATCGTGCTCGCCAAGCTCGAGAGCCCAGCTGTCGTCCGGATGACTCGGGTTTGACAAGACTTGCCTCGGGGTAGGTCGGTCGGTGCACAGATGGAGTGAGCACGAGTAGGGGTCGGGCCGATCGCTTAGCATTCACGATGCAGTCTTACCTTTTGAGGCAGTGCCTTGTCTCCGGTCCTTTGAGTGCTCGGTGATGAAGTAGATAGGAAGCTGCCGTCTCGTCTCGTCCCTTTTTGATGCATGCAGATGATTGCCTCGTCCAAGAGGCTGCCAGTCAAGGAGAGGTTCGCCTCTTTTGGGAGCGATCGAGGTGGGCGGTCGGCGAGTACTCCTTCGGTGTGTGAGCGCGGTGGTGCTCTTCATACGCGAAGTCAGGCCCTCCTCAAGATTTTAAAGAAGGGGCTGCTTCTCGGCGGCCGGGAAGGAACCCTCTTGAGGCGGCGGGCACCCGGTAAGTTTGTGGACCTCATGAATGGTTTTAGCACTTGCATTTCGAGCACCGTCTTTACCTTGGTGGGGTTCGCCAAGCTTTCTTGGGAAACCCACACCCAAGAATTTCCCGTTTTACCATGAGCGTGCATTTTGGGGGTTAAGTTTGAGGTTGGCCGACACGAGGAGTTGGAGGATGGTGCGGGTGGTCGGCGCGACTCTCCGTTTTCGACTTTGACTACTATGTCGTCGGCGTGACCTCGACGATCTCCCGATGTGGTCTTTGAATGTTGCATCCACCATCCTACGGTAGTAGCCCGGCGTTCTTGAGGCGAAGGGCATCTTCGATCTGTAAAAGGCGAAGTCGGTGATGAATGCAGTCTTTGGTGCATCCTAAGACTCGTCGGGATTTGGTGGTACCCTTGTATAGATCCGGTGAACATCTCGTGGCCCACCAAGGCCTCAGCCTTCTTGTCGATATCGGGGAGGGTAGCAATCTTTAAGGCGGTGCTTGTTGAGGTCGGTATAATCGGCCGACATCGCCACCCTCAGACGCTTCGGACCACGGTGGATTAGCCATCCGGTCGGTATTTGACCTCGAACAAGATCTTGGCCTTTAAGTTGAGTCACCTCGTCCCTAATGACTGGCTGCGCTCACTTGTGAATATCCTTTTCTATTACGGGGATGGCTTGGTGGCGGGTCGATGTTGAGTGGTGAGTTATGAGCTCGGGTGACACCCGGTCATGTCGGCGGGGACCAAGAAAACACGTCCTATATTCTTTGAAGTCGTATGGCGTGCCGCGGACGTCCGCGGGCCACAGGTGCCGCACTGGATGATCCTCGAGGATCGTCGTCGTATAGTTGGAGGTCTCGGTCGGTCATCCGGGGTGTCGGCCTCCGGGGCTCGGTAATTACTATGCAGGCGAGGCCGCATCTTGAGTTGAGCAGCGGGCATTCTTTTCTTGACGTTTGGTCCCTTGGATCTGAGCACTCCCACGGGGTGGGAATCTTGGACGGTGGTGGTAGACCGAGCAGGCGGCCTTGGTGGCGTCTGCCAATCTCTCGAGGATAATGTTGTCGGAGGGGCCGGACCGGGAAGAATCGGATGGCCACAGGTGACCGACACAGGGGCCGCCCTACGGTGTGGGAAGGGTAATGACCACTCAATTTGGGCTTCTTGAGTGAAGCTTCGTGGCGGGGAGGCGGGAAGCACTGAATGCCTCCGACCTCAAGCTTATCCAGACTGACTACGGAAGATAATCTTGACGGAGGCTCAATGTCGATATAGACCGGTGGGCGTTTTGTTGCCCGCATGACACTGTATGGTGATGGCGTCACAGTGCGGCATGATCTTGGGCACGGGGTCCTCCTTGGAAACGTTATGTTCTCACCATCCGAGTCGCTTGTTCTTGGCTCTTGAGGGCGGCCTCGGGCATCGTTCTTGAGGGCGACCTAAATCGTCCGAGAGGCGATCCGGTAACAACATAGACACTGCTCCATAGCGTTGGGACCTTCGTCCTCGTCGTCTTGGGTTGGAGTCGCGTATTTGGGTCGGCCCGCGATTATTCCGCCTCCATTCATTCGCGCTTCACATTCTTGGACCGGCTCGTCAGGGTATTTTTGAGGCCCCACCTTTAACGAGCTCGTCGATGCGTGAGCCTGGGTTTCTGCAGTCCTCGGTATCATGACCATACCCTTGGTGATAGTCGCAATACTAAATCATGGACCTTCTTGGATCACTTTCATAGGGGCGGGGCTTGAGGAAGAGCTCGGCGTGGGCTCGAATATTTCCGCCCTTGATTTGGCGGGGGCGCTGCGCGGCGGGGTTGGGCGAGGTCAGAACTGAACTCCGTGACCTCTCTTGATTCGGTCGGCGCTCTGCGATCTGCGCCTCGACTTGATCGTCCGGCTTTTTCTCGGACTTACGCTCGTCCGGATCTCCGCTTCCGATCCGACTCGTCTCCCTTGACAAAGTTGTCCACCAGGTTCCAAAGCTTACTCGCGTCTTTGGTTTCTCCTGGTGATTTCTTTGTTCGGTAGCGGAGTCGGATCCGTTTTGAGCAGCGTTGATGATGTAGAGATCGTTCTTGTCGTCGATTTTGGCGACTCCTTGATGAACCTCGAGATGAAGTTTGACATCGTCTCGTCCGCCATGGCGGATTGTGAGTAGGTCGGAGGAAGGCTGCTGGGGTGGCATCTTCGATAGGCGCCCTGAGGCGATCCGTGAGGTCACAGAAGCGATGTATTTGTTACGGCGGCGAGGTGAACCAACGCCGTGCGTTGGAGATCAGCACCTCGGGGAAGATTTTGCACATGTGAAAATCTTCCATTCCTTGATTGCCATGTTGGTGGTGTGGCGAAAAGGAAGTCGGAGGGGTCTCGAGGCCATCGTGAGCCGCTATATTTGGTGCCGATCACCGTGGGGCGGGGGCGTGTCTAGAATCTCCACGGAGAAAGGGAGATGATTCTCCCGTGCGGTCGAACCGGAGATCGTTGCCATCTCTTCTGGAGGGTGGGGATCGATAGCGGCGCTATCGTCCCTCCGGGGAGTTCGACTCGCCTTTCTTCCCTACATTTTATTGGACTCTCTGGTCGGTATGGCGAGGTGGAGGCGGCTTGCCTTGAAATGGCGGGGCGTGGTGGCGGCTCGCCCGCGGTGGCGACTCCATGAATGAGGTCGGCGGCTCGGCCGCGGTGGCGACTCCAGCGTCGGGGGCGTCGCGTTCTCGGCTATCACGCCGGGTGGCCGGCCATCTCGGGCGGGGGAGGCGGCCTCGGGAGGCCGTGGTGTTGATCGGGGCCCTAGAGGACCCGCCCCTTTGGTCTCTGGTTGAGGAAGCTTTGGAATTGGCGAGATTGGCGTGGAGGAACTCGCTCACGGCTCGGCCGAGGACCTCGTGGGGACGAATGAGTTGTTTGCTCGTCCTCGTTGAGGTCGACATCTTCCCTACGTTGGGGAGGCGGTCACGAGGTGTATGGAAGCATTTTCCATGTTGCCCTCGGGGTGTGGGCCTCGTGGCATCGCGATCTCCTTTCATGACATGGTGACCACACAGTCGTCCTCGGCCGGTTGTTGCCGCGTGGGCGGCGGTTGTGCGTGTTCTTGCCATTTTAGTTGTAGAGAAGCGAAGCTTTCTTGTTCGGGGTTCCCACAGCGAGCGCCATGATGAATCTAGCTATGTGAGTGTGCGAGATTTATATAAAGCAATAGAGAACACCGAGGGCTTTTACGTGGTTCGATCGTTAATGAGATCTCGTCCGGAGGAATGATTCCTCAATACTTTTACTAGAGCTGTTCGTAGAGTATTAGTTCAAGCCTTTGTATTGATGAAATTGCTAACCTTCTAACATCAGGTTTCCTTCTATTTATCGAACGACTTTGCCCTGCTAGCCGACCTCTCCATTAGTCGTGGTGTGACTCTTATACGCATGCTCTCCATTGGCGGAGCCGGGACCGTTAGTCTACGTGCGCCGCGTGGAGGTGGCGCGACCTGGTTGGGCGTCCTCTCCATTGGCCGAGGCGGCGGTTGCGGAGGCTAGGGCTTGAGGCAATGATTAAGAGCTCGACTTGGGCTCGACCGCGTGGGCTGCTATCAATGTTAAGCCCGGCTCGCTTGGGCACATTAGTGGGCCCGTTCGGTTGAGTATATCCCATGATAACCTAGACATTAAACTTTTTTATATTATAATAAAGGATAAATATTAGTTTATGTTTCAATATTTTGTGACTTTTATTTAATGTTTTAATTTAGATTTGTTATCTTGACCCATAACGTTTGAGGATATTTTTATTAATGTCATTCGGTCGAATTCTGGCGTTCAAACACATATGTGACTGTCAAAGTGTCACGTTTGACCCCATATTAATAATAATAAGAATTCAACCATGTCCGCCTCCCCTCCCCTTTTTCTCTCTCCTTTCCGATGACAGCAACATAAACCACCCATATTTTCTCCTTCTCCGCTCCGAAGAACCATCGCCGTTCAATGTCGTCGACCAACAAACCAATAAAATATTCTTGATATACTTCTCATTCCTCTTACTGCCACAGCTTCCCTGATTTCCAAACAAGTCACAATGGATGACCTCGAGTTGATAACCTCTCTCTTTCTCTCTCTGTTGATGAAGATTACCAGTATCCCTTTACACAATAAAGTTTGGGCGAGTTGGGTGTTGGTTGCCTATTGTTGTTGTGTATTGGAATTGATGAGGGGCTCTGCGTAGGTATAGACGGTTGATGGTCCACGTGAGAATGGAAAGATGGCGGTGACTTATTGTTGTTGCTGCTAGTCGACCAACCCAAAAATTGGAAAGAAGGAGCTGAAGTAGATGAAGTCGGCATTTGAATGGAGGATATTCGCCGATTTTTTTAAGAAAATAAGAAGAAGCTGACTTACATACGAAGTTGATGGTTGAGCGAGTGGAGGAATGTTATGCCCTGCTTAAGACGTTCAAGGATGCAGGATTCCCCGACGTGGATGCGTGTTGTCGGAGTTGGGAGTTTGAAGTTGAAGGAGGAGCTAGAAATGAAAAGACTATGAAGGGGGGAAGAAGAGGACTAGAACAACGTCGTTTAATGTTTGGAATTTTTACTTTTTTTTTATTGACGTGGAATCAATGTAGCACTCCGGCAGCCATGTATGTGTTGGAAAGTAGGAATTTGACGGACATGATACTAAAATAAATATTTGAAACGTTAGGGATTAAAATAACAATATTCTTACGTTGGAATATAAACTAAAAAATCACGAAACGTTGAGATATAAACTAACATTTACCTTTTATTATACCCGAGTTATTGACATCTCAACTAAAATATATATGCATAATTACAATTAAATAAGTTAACTATCAGGAAACTAACAAAATTATTCCAAAGTTTATTTTTTGGTCACATAAATATTTCATAAGTTGTAGAAATTATTATTATTCTTTTTTTATATTTTAGGCAACAAACCGCCCTTATTTTGATGCTAGTTCTGTACAATATACTTATTTTAAAATTCACGTCAGAATTTGGCGAGCCAAACGTGGAAATTTGAGTTTTGGAACATTTTAGGATATCAAATAATCATTAATCATGTCATGTTGATACAATTTTACTCATGTAGAATAATCCGCGAATATATTAGATTTCTTCATGAATAGTTCAGATTGGCTCATATATAATATTTTCAAGTGATAAAGCCACTCGTAAGAATAAATGTCATTTCTTGTAACATGAGAAACCTAGAAAAGAAGGAGAACAAATTTAAATTTAAACAAAATGAATGTTCTGAAAGGGGACGTAACCGCTTTTAGGGAATTATGATTGATACGGCCAGCTTTATATCGTACATTTTGATCACACTAACTATTTATTTATTTTATGTTTTTTGAGATAACACACTAACTAAAATTAGCAAAAAGTTAAGGCACATAAGTTCGATTAGTTGGTTTATAAACATAAAATCAACTATTAACTTGAACTAATTATATCTTGCACGTTCTTGTTGCATTCAATCTACTAAAAAAGCAGCTAAAATGATTAGAAAAAACCTAATCAAACATTGATCAATACTTGGCCAAGGGCATAATTAGCGAAATCTCCAAATATTTGTACTAAACTCATATAATATTATCTGACTCAGCCCTAATCAAATTAATAGTTTAAAACGTAGGCGAACCCATGTTGCTCCAGCAATTCGCCTTACTCTCCTCAAGAACTCCCCAACAACCTCCAACGAAATTGTTGGAATTTCCGGGGCCAGAAACGACGTCTGGCGGAAGATCTAGACCATCGATGAAGCTAGGAAACCCTAGAAACACTTGATCAACGTAATTCGCATGATAAAGTTCCATCGAGTTCCCCATAATGCCCCTGGCCTCATTCCGGTCACGATAAGGTTTTCCGACTGAATCTACCCCGGCGAACAATGAAGCTCCATCAGGGAATCCGCCGGCCGTTGCGGGGAGCATGTTCTCCGCATCAGAGGGGGAAAAGCCGCTGAGGACCATGGAAGAGATGTCCTTGCCAGGATTAGTCCACTCCCACACTTTGAGTATGTCCAAACACGGCGGCCGTGGCGGCATATAACCTGGCGGCGGTGCTGGGGAGGTCACGGCCAAGTGGGGGTAGTGGTAGGGATTGGATATGAGTTTGGCTTCGCGAACTAGTCGAGCCTCGGCTTGAAGTCGAGCACTCTCCCATTGAGCCATGTGGCTAATGTTGGCTCTCTCTTTGGATTGGTAGCAATTTAAGGCTAGATTTTGGGGCCTGTGAGTGATTGGATCAATCCCCAGTGTGGTCAATCTCTTCTTGAGACGAGTGTTCCAATAGTTTTTGATCTCGTTGTCGGTCCTCTTAGGCAGGTGTGCTGCGATCGCCGACCATCTGCAAATCAAATTATAAATAAAGATCAATTAACTAACTAATTATATTCAGATCGATTAATTAAGTAATTATATTTGAATATGAGATGAAATATTGTTCGCTAACAAGTTTAGGTACCGGATATTGATTTAGCTCTGAAGTGGAATAGAATTTTGTCATTATGTAATGATAACATTGCATATATCTAGAAACCTAGATAGAGGTAGCCCACGTACACTTTAAATTGCCCAGACACTGTTGGGGTACTAGAGGAACGTTTTAGTTGAAACATATACACACATGTTTCCCTTCTATCACTCTCATCACATTAATATACATGCAATTTGCTTAATTTTCCTTAGTTCAACATCAATCTTCATAGAATATTGGTTTTCAAGGAAAGATATAAACTTACATGTGAGACGTGAATCCACATGGAGGCCATACTCAATTAGGATTAGTTAATTGGGGATTGATAAATCCTAATTAAGAGTGATTCGTATGTATTCTCAATTAGGATGTTATCACAAAAGACCGCCTTAAAGATGAATTAATCTTGTATTTCTCAGGATAACATTTTTTTTATTGGAAGGTCGAGCTGCCACCCGTCAAAGAAGATCTCGTGTGACAAAAGAATAATTAAGACGGTGGAATAGATCGATGTAAGCACCTGTTTCCAAGAAGAGCATGGAGTTGGATGATGGTTTGCTCTTCTTGTAAGCTGAACTTGCCTCTCTTGATGTCAGGCCTCAAATAATTAGTCCATCTCAATCTGCAGCTTTTCCCACATCTTTGAAGTCCTACGCTTCATCAAATTGGTCAGCGAACTCATGATTTTTTATTTTATTTTTTTTAAAAGTGCTCTAGTATCATATTTTATTGGCACATAACAATTCATGCTAATAAAATAAAATACGAGAGATGAGACACCATTTGGGAAAGGATAAATGCATTGCATGCTTCAAAACACGGATAACAGAAAATTAGGGTTTGATTACCGGCTTTAGAAGGAAGGGAACGCCAGCTTCCATGGCCATGTTCTTGAATGTAAGCTAAGAGTTTCTCATCTTCTTCAGCTGTCCATGGTCCCTTCTTCAAGCTTATACTATCACAGCATTCAGACCTCAACATTTTCTTTCTTCTTTTTTTGGGTGGTGGTGGTGGGGGGTATGTGCTTGTACTTCATACACTGAGCTATTTGCATGCAGGAAGGCTATGTGATAGTAGACTACATATAGAGAGGGTACTTCAGCTTCTGACGTTGAGATAACATGTACCTAATACCAATAATTATTCTACATGATAGAGAGGGTACACAAATTTATGATTCGAGGTAAAGTACATAGTTCCAATAATATTCTATCTGTTTTTCTTTCTTTTTTTCTGTTTTTCTTTCTTTTTTTTCAATTTTCAGAATCCATTAATATTTTGTCAAAACTTCACGAGTGGCACCTAGCAATGGTATTTTTGAGTCTGAGGTGGGTAAGGAGAAGACCAGCGTCGAGCTTCACCAACCAATTTTTTCTAACTTTTATAGAATCATCACATTATGGTATTTTGTGCGAACTTATGTGTAAAAACCTACATCATCAAATCGAATCGCACATAAACACTAACTTTTCGAAATCTTCAACTCGATATTTAGAAAACATAGCCCCCACTAACAATTTTTCATGCCTGCCTCCATGGAGAAGACTCTTGCTGATCTTCTAACGATACACTATTGATTTTTAAAATAATACTCCCTCCGTACATGATATATAGTCTTAGATTTTACCGGCACGAGTTTTAATAAATACAATGAATGTAAAATGAGTGGAGAATGAGTTCTACATAATAAAATATGTTATATGAATGGAAAATATGAGCATTGGTGATTTTTTATAAAAAATGGAATGGGTATGGATAAAAGTGTTGACTTTTGGATGATGTTCATATTTAATAAAGGAAAGTGAAAGAATTTTGCGGATATACCGAAATTGAATAAAATAAATAAATATGATGGACGAATGGAGTATAAAAAATATAAGCTTTTGCGGATTTTATCTAGCCGATTTGATTGCAAGCACCATACATATGTTGTGCACATTATATATCAACATCCTTTTCTTTATAATGATTATTATTACTTGGGGTGGTCTCCTGTGCGCGCGCCCGCAGAGTGAGACCAAATTAATCCTAATTAATTAAATTAATTCTAATTAATGAATTAATTAACTAAACTAATTATAATTAAAATTAATTAGTTTAATAAAATTTAATTGTAAATTAATAAATAATAATTTTGAATTAATATACTTAATTTTGATTAATGAACTCTAATTGTGAAATAATAAATCCTAATCGTGAATTAATAAATCATAATTTTGAATTAATAAACCCTAATTTTGAATTATAAACACTATTTGGAAATAATAAACCCTAATTGTGAATTAATAAACCCTAACTTTGAATTAATAAACCCTAACTGTGAAATTAATAAACTGTAATTATGAATTAATAAACCTCAATTATGAATTAATAAACCATAATTATGAATTAATAAATTCTAATTTTGAATTAAAAATTATAATTAAAAATTAATAAATTAAATATACATTAACAAAATCTAATTATCCTTACTCACCATAATTAATATATAATTATTTTAACAAAAAACAATGGTGAGCTCACGATGAGGCGAAGCTCACCCAAGTTTTTGTCTTATTACTTTTGATTGAGTTTGTTTGATTCAGATCAAGTTTAGTATTGGAAAGTACGAATCCACACTTTATGCACAATTGATCATTTGTGTCCAAAATTTAGCACTTAGTTTTTTTATTCGGGGTATTTGGGACCATCCTAGTATGTTATGCACCATGTTTTTCTTTGTTTTTTTGCTTCATAAAACTCACCAACATATATTGTTCGCAATAAAGTAGCTAGGGTGGTCCTCAAAATCATCATCATGACGTGTCATAAAAAAAAATTATGTGTGTGTTGGTCTAGTGGTAGAGTGGTTAATGCCTAAGGTGTAGTCGAATCGAGCCGAGTCTCGAATTTTATTTATCAAATATTTCGAGCTCACGAGGTTATTCGAGCTTTAGTCGAACCCAAACAAACTTTCTGAATTTAGATATATGTTTAGAATATTAATTATTTTATTTTAAAAATAAATTATTTCATCAACAATAACACAATATATTTATTGATTTCTTATAACAAATAAAAATAGTTAAGAGATTTAACACAAAAATTACTAATTATAGAAAGAAAATAATTGTATCTAGTTAATAATTTTATATTTTTAAGCTAAATCAATTAACGAACTTGTTCACGAGCTAACGAGTCGAATATTACCATAATCAAGCTTGATTTGTTTAGTTAACGAGCTTCACTAAACAAACTCGAACGAACTTTTATCAAGCCGAACTCCGAATAGCTCACGAATAGCTTGACTCATTTACAACCCTAATAATGTCTAATACCAAATGTCTCGGGTTCGAGTCCGTCGTGACGCGATCTTTAAATTTCTATTATTAAATTGAAAAGTAAAAAAAAAATCATGTTAAATCTTGATTTTGGATAGAAAATATAGCATATAAAATTATGAGTTTGAATATATACTACCAACATATTATCGGTGGAGTATTAGTTTCCCGTTGTTCAAGAAAAAGGAATCGAATCAATTAGCTACTTGATAAGCAAATAACGTTTAAGTGATTAATTTGAGCTAGCTTGATTACTTAGGTAATTCATAAAATAATTAGTAAAACAATTTCGGAGTGAAACGATGGTTGAGTAATATAAACTCATAAGCCAGTTGGTCCAGTGCTAAAATTAAGTGTAGTACTCTTACAATTCTAAATTTAGTAAGAAAACATTCACTTCATCTTTTATGATCTTACACGATATATTTCATTTGTTTGGACACTGTTAATTATGGTGGAAATATTTCTGTTTTCAATGTTCAAATGGATTTTTCTGTAACTTGCATGAAAGTTGTGCGTTTTACAATGGAAAATGAGAAAATATTGCATTCCTGAAATATTTATGATGCCAAAATTAAAGATGAGGCAAAGGTATTTGACTACGGACTATAGAGACATAAATTGAATTTAAATTCCAATATTACACCTCATTATCTATAGTTATATCTATAGGGAAAACTGATTTTAATCCTCTCCCGATGATCTATCTTGGATGTTTAATTCACCATACATTGATTATATGTCTAGCATGTACCTATATAATTAATTGCAACACGTAGGAGTTTTCTCGTGTTTACCTGCGAATCTGTCGGGGTAGAACGGATTAAGACTCATGCTTTGATCTTCTGGACTGTATCCCGTTTGCCTAAACTCCAATGTCGAGTGAGGACAATCTATGGAGAATGCTATAGAAAATCACCTTCTTTCTTCTCTCTTAATTTTGAAAATTCTCACTATAATGCTATAGTAATTCTCGAAAATATGGAATGAGGATTAGCCTTGATTTTCTCTCTCACCTTATATATATAATGCACTCTCAAATCCTATCTAGATAGGATCTATGCATATCTAATAAATATAATAATATCATTTAGGATAGAGAGGATCAAATCAGAGTCCCAGTAGGACTAGGAGAGAGAGTGGGCGATTTTCACCTTAGCCACAGGCCTGGATGGGCCAGCCCAGGGATCAAATGCAATGAATAAAGATGAGCCTCAAATAAATTAATTATCTTATATTCAGCCCAGAACATAAATTAATTCATACACATTTATTCATGCCACTAGAGAATAAATCGACTTACCCTTTATTTCGAAGTTGAGTCGGGCTTGCACTTAGACTTTCTGAATCCCGTATTTAAGATATCGTACGTCCATTAATTATTCTGATGCTCGATCGCTTAAAATAAATAATATCTTTAATTCCTTAAGTAGTACCACTCAACCTTATTATTGTACTTGAGATAACTCAACCGCAGGGTTTAGTACAATAAACCTTTGAGCTCCTTAAGGGGACGCCATCATCGAACGGATACGGTGACTTGACACGGGTAACTAGCATGACATACAAACCGCCACCACCCAAGATGCAGAGAATCTTGGGTTATCTCATGTAACCCTCAACCATAGCAAGTCAAAGTGATGGTCAGCAACTCATACTCACCTAATACCTTATCGAGATTTAGATCAACGTAAGTCTCCGAGATATAGGTTCTTCACGACGGTCGATAGAAGAACTCATCTCACCGTGATCCATCAATACTTGAGACGTGCCAAGATAGACAAGCAACAAAGTCAAGTCACTTCTTATCTACACCGACTATCTGATGCACAACTCGTCCTCAAGTTGTCTCATTGTGATACTTTTTATATCTCATTAAGTTTGACCAATCATACAGACTTCTGTGATCTACAACACACTGTATGTTCTAACTTATATATGAGATAAAGGGACATACATATGCAATCAAGTAAACAATTCAGATAGGAGATTGTAATAGTGGTTATAAGAAACATTGTATACAAGCTCAACCAAACTGTTTTCAGTATACAAATCCAACAATCTCCCTCTTATACTAAAGCAAAACTTTTAGTATACAATGTGTCTCTCTACTAGCTATTACAAACAACACCATCACTTTACTTCTCCCACTTCTTACGTCTTTCATTTGAAACTGATCGGATAACCAATTCTTTACGTCTGATAACAACTTCACATTGTTGCCAAGTAGAAGGATGTCATCTACGTAAAGTGCAAGAAATACCACATCACCGTTGACATCTAAAAGATACACACAACTTTCACTAGGCAACCTGGGTAAATCCATGGGACTTTACCACCTCGTCAAAGCGTAAGTTCGTGATCGTGAAGCATGCTTAAGTCCATAAATGGACTTCTTAAGCTTCCAAACTAGATGCTTTTCACCCTTCACCACATAACCTTCGGGTTGTTGCATATAGATGTCTCTACCTTCTTCAAGGTAACCGTTTAGAAAAGCGGTTTTCACATCCATTTGCCAAACCTCAAGGTTTAAGTGGACTGCTATGGCCAGAAGAATTCTGATGGACTCGAGCATTGCTACAGGCGAAAAGGTCTCATCAAAATTGATGCCCTTAATCTGAGTGTACCCTTTCGCCACAAGCCTGGCTTTAAAAGACGATACCTCTCCATCTGAATCTCTCTTCCCCTTGTATACCCACTTGCTACCTATGGCTTCTTTGCCATCTAGTAGAGTGTCTTTTCGTATACATCCTAGTCTGTATGGACTCAATTTCTAAGTCCATAGCGGTGTGCCATGATCTTGCATCAATGTCTTCAGATCACCGCTATATGTCCATGGGTCGATTATTGCTCGCTCGTTTCAGGACTAAACCAAGATTCACCCACGAACATAAATCGCTCGGGTTGACGAACAACCCTCCCACTACGACGAGGCGCCATCGGCACAATGGTAACGGTGGTACAAGAACTTGTGGTTCTCATCTTGCACAACTTGTTGGATAGGAGCCACTTGATGGCCGGTATCTCTAGTGGAACTCGACCCACTTCAATTTCTTGAAGTATCCGTGTCGATCCTCCCACTAGACACGACATCTTGTACCTTTGGCTTAATCGGTGGTGGAATACGATCATCTTCTAATTCTCAAGAATGATTTCAACTTTGGATTTATGGTTTTCATATAATCCTCTTCTAAGAATCGGGCATTAGTGCTAATAATGACCTCCGATCCTAGGACTATAGAATAAACCACCTTCGTCCCTCTAGGATAGCCAATAAACGACTTTGCGCGGATCTAGCCTCCAACTTGTCGCCTTCTTTTCAAAGACATGTCTTTGGACTACCCCATATCCTTATGTGGTTTAAACCAGTTTCTTGCCCAAACCACAACTCGAAGGGGTCTTTTCGATCGACTTGGATGGTACTAGATTTATCAAGTATGCCGTTTCTAAGGCATACCCCGATCGAAATAGGCAATGTTGCATAACTCATCATTGATCTAACCATTTCTAAAAGAGTCCTATTTCTTCGCCTCGACACACCATTTTGTTGTGGTGTGCCGGTGTAGTGAAATGGGAGGTAATCCCACACCGCACCAAGTAGTCCATAAACTCGCATCGAGGTATTCGCCACCGTGATCGATCACAGATGACTTGATACTTTTACCAAGCTTCATCTCCACTTCCGCCTTAAACTCTTTGAATTTCCCAAAGCATTCGGACTTGCGGTGAAGCGGTATATGTATCCGCACCTGAGTAATCGTCAATGAAAGTGACAAAATACTTGTACCCTCCACGAGCTTGTGTTGACATAGGTCCACACAGGTCAGAATGGACTAGCTCCAACACTTCTTTGGCTCTATAACCCTTCGCTTTGAAGGGTCTGGTCGACATCTTTCATTCTATACAGATTCGCAGATCGGAATGGAGAACCGTGAGATCACCCAACGCTCCATTCTTAGCCAGTCTTTGGATCCTATTTAGATTGATGTGACCTAATCTAAGATGCCAGAGAAACATGATGTCATCTTGCGAAGAAAACTTTCTCTTTTTAAGGTTTGAAGAAGATGCAACATAGTTATAGGTATTATGTTTGGCAGAAATAGTATAAAGCGAATTATATAAAGTGTCTCCACAGATAACTTCGTCATTTCTTATGATAGAAACACCACTATAAAAAATAACTGAATATCCATGAATAAATAGTTTGGAAACGGAAATAAGGTTCCATGAAACTCAAACACATATAAAACGTCTTTCAAAACTAAAACTGTCCTATCAAAACATAAAGTAACATCTCCGACTGCAACGGCCTCGACTTTTGCCGCGTTGCCCATGGAGATCGTTATCTCGCCATCACAAAGCTCCCTTGTCCGCAGGAACCCCTGCAAGGTGTAACAAACATGATCAGTCGCACCCGTATCTACTACCCATGAATGAGTAGAACAAGTCGCTAAACATGTTTCCGTTACTAAGCAAATGGCGTACCTTGAGCCTTGAGCTTGGGGCATTTAGCCTTCCAATGCCCAGTCTCACCGCACTTGAAACATTTGCCCTTCTCCTTTGGCTTTTTCAAACCGCTGGTAGAGCCCTTTGTATTACTCCCACTCTTTTCTTTAGCCTTAGCATCTCTTGAATTCCACTTCCCTTTTCATCTTTTGATGAAGCAGTGGTTTTCTTTGAGGTGCGTACTAAAGACTGTGCACCTTTACCCATTTTGTGTTCTTCCGTTACTAGATCCTCTTGCAATGAATCTAGAGTATAACTCTTATCATAAAGGACTACTCTATAACGGAAGTCATCAAAAGACTTGGGCAAAGTGTTGAGGATCATATCGATTCTGACTACGTCATCAATATATCCTCCAACCAATTCTAGCTCTCCGAAGAGATTGATCATTTGCTCTACATGGTCATGCACTGAATCACTTTCCTTCATTGAACTTGACATTATTGATTTTGTCAAATTATGACAAGCGATTCTGTCCGACTCCTCATACGATTTCATGAGATTTAGCCATATTGTGGTTGCATCTTCCATCTCTTGATGATGGAGTTGCAGGGACTCGCACATGGTGACCAAAAGAAGGCACTTTGCCATTCTGTTTGATTTGTCCCATTTCTCGTGCTCCTTCGCTCCTCATCGATAGATGAATCGCCTAGAGGCTTGGGACGAGGGTGTAGTGAGTACAAATAAATTTTCTTCCATGAGAAGAACATTCTCAATGTTTCGCTTCCACTCGATAAAATTTGGATTTGGATATGGGATTTTGTGCGAGCATATTGATAATCGATGTAAGAGACATATCCGAAAAGTAATGTAAACACATAAGCATACGATCGCACATAATTCGTAATAATAATATTGTAACCTTTTGATAAAACAATATTAATTGAAACCTCCAGTCGCCCAAGGAATCTCACATGCAAGCCACGCGTGTGGACGTTTACACATGAACCCCTTGATCAGACTAAAATAAACCTCTTAGTCGTTTAATTTCAATCCATGTCAACTTATCCTTATGACAAATGAAATTAATGATTGGACCTTACTAGACCACATCACTATCGCAAGAAGGGACATCGGGAAGTTGTACTTGAGGTGATGTCTAAGCAATGACCACAATTTTAACAAAGAAAATGAATTCTTAGAATTGGCATACTCACTAGACCATACCGCCCAATCCAAATTCCTTTGTTATCTCATTTTAAATCTATCTCTAGAGAACTTATGAAAATCGCATATGCAAGCCATGCGTGTGGGCGCCATACATGAAACTCCCACTTCTCAATAGATTAAAATGTTTTATTTAGAAATCTCATCTAACAAACTTATGACAAACAAGCAAGAAAGCCACGCGTGTGGACGTTTACTCACAGTGCGTATCACTTTGTTTAGAGATCAAAAAGTGGAGGTCTTGACATTTTAATTTAAAATTAATATGTCGGGTTACTTGCTTAGTCTTTTGTTTCAAAAGGTTTGTCCATGCAGATCACGTAATCCTAGCATGCTTTTCTATAGAACTCAACATGTAAAACATGCTCGCAGAATTCTAAAATATGCTTGAAAAACGTGATAAACCTAGCATGCTTACTATGCTCATCCAATCACGAAAACATATAACATGTTTATCTACGTAATTAAACATACATAGCATGCTTCTGCATAATTTAAACATCCACGACATGCTTTGAACGATAAAAATAAAATAAAATCGTTCATCGCGGCCCACTCGTGGATCCTGTACTTTCCTGCCTAATTTATTACATAAATTTGCAAAGTACAGATCTTTAAAACTCGAAAAAAGGGCCTCGCGTGCACGGGCACGGACCGGATTCGTCAAAACTGGATTTGGGCAAAATTTTTAAAACGGGCCGGAACATTGGAACGGGCCGAACCGGGTTGAAAATCTGGAACCGGATCAAAATTTCGGATCTGGGCCAAAAAATCGGGTCAGGGCCGAATTTGGGCCGGGTCGGCCCAATGTGAACTGGGCCGTGTGCCCTAGGCACAGCCGTGCGTCTGACCAACAAGACATCGTCGCAAGACTGCGTGCCTCCCGCCGAGAGCGCCGAGAGCTCGCCGCCCACCGCCGAGCGGCCGCGACGCTACGCGCGGTTGCCGCCCAGCGCCGCCAGTCGCCGAGCGCCGCCGCACAGGTCGGCCGAGGAAACCGCACGTTGAGGTTATCTTACGCGAGAATCACGCCGAAGCCGCCGTACGCCGAGAATCTCGCGCGTTGAGGTTTCCGACGAGAATCACGCCGAGGCCGCGCCGCCCGCCAGGTACTTGCGTGCCCGCCCGCCCGCCGGCGCGCGCGCGCCTGTAGCTTGCGCGCTGCGTCTTGTGTGTGGCGTCGCCGCCGCCGAGACCTCGCCGAGGTTTCCAGACGAGTCCGCCGAAACCGCCGACTGACACGCCAAGACCGAAGCGGTGATGAGGCTTCGCGTGCGGCGCGTGTGCCGCACGCCCGCCGCCGAGCCGTATCGCCGCCGCCAGATGCCGGGTGCGAACCGCCCGGCGTGTTTGGGCATCGCTGAAAGCCGCACCGCGACCGCCGAGGCTTGTCGCCCGCGTGCACACGCCGCCGCCACTCCGTCACGCCGCTGAGAAAGCGCGCGCATGGCGCGAAAGCCGCGCGTGCGTCGTCCGATTTCTCCGACTTGCTTTCATGTCGCCTCGTTCTTCGTGCTTTGTCTTCGTTCTTCTTTTATAGATAAGATTTACGTGAAAAATCTAATCTAACCACGAATTTTCTCGTGGTGAAAAACAAAATCGACAAAATAAAACGAGCCACGATGAACAATGATTCACAATTAATTAATTGCGCACATTATAATCAAACGTGAATTAATCCAATGAGCCAAGATATCGATCCTGTGCTCGATACCAATTGTAGGAAAAGCGATTTTAACCCTCCCGATGATCTATCTTGGATGTTTAATTCACCATACATTGATTATATGTCTAGCATGCACCTATATAATTAATTGCAACACGTAGGAGTTTTCTCGTGTTTACCTGCGAATCTATCGGGGTAGAACGGATCAAGACTCGTGCTTTGATCTTCTGGACTGTATCCCGTTTGCCTAAACTCCAATGTCGAGTGAGGACAATCTATGGAGAATGCTATACAAAATCACCTTCTTTCTTCTCTCTTAATTTTCGAAAATTCTCACTATAATGCTATAGTAATTCTCGAAAATATGGAATGAGGATTAGCCTTGATTTTCTCTCTCACCTTATATTTATAATGCACTCCCAAATCCTATCTAGATAGGATCTATGCATATTTAATAAATATAATAATATCCTTTAGGATAGAGAGGATCAAATCGAGTCCCAGATGGGACTAGAGAGAGAGTGGGCGATTTTCACCTTAGCCACAGAGCTGGATGGGCCACCAGGGATCAAATGCGAGGAATAAAGATGGGCCTCAAATAAATTAATTATCTTATGTTCACCCGAACATAAATTAATTCATAAACATTTATTCATGCCACTAGAGAATAAATCTTGACTTACCCTTTAGAAGTTGAGTCGGCTCGCACTAGACTTTTGAATCCCGTATTTAAGATATCAGACGTCCATTAATTATTTACTGCTCGACATTGCTAAAATAATTAATATCTTTAATTCCTTAAGTAGTACCACTCAACCTTATTATTGTACTTGAGATAACTCAACCTGTAGGGTTTAGTACAATAAACCTTTTGAGCTCCTTAAGGGGCGTCATCATCCTAAGCGGATCTGACTCGACATAGGTAACTAGCATGACATACAAGCCCGCCACCACACAGATGCGAGAGAATCTTGGGTTATCTCATGTAACCCTCACCCATAGCAAGTCAAAGTGATGGTCGACAACTCATACTCACCTAATACCTTATCGAGATTTAGATCAGCGTAAGTCTCCCGAGATCTAGGTTCTTCACGGCCGGATAGAAGAACTCATCTCACTTGTGATCCATCAATACGTCGGAGGCGTGCCGGTATAGACAAGCAACCAAGTCAAGTCACTTCTTATCTACACCGCTAGCTATCACTGACAACTTTCGTCCTCAAGTTGTCTCAATTTGTGATACTTTTATATCTCATTAAGCTTGACCAATCATACGGACTTACGTGATCTACAACACTGTTGTATGATCTAACTTATATGAGATAAAGGGACATACATATGCAATCAAGTAAACAATTCGGATAGGAGATTGTAATAGTGGTAACGAGGAAACATTGTATACAAGCTCAATAACTCGCTTCGATATACAAATCTAACAATATCGATGTCAATATAATATATAATAATGATCATGGCCTAGAGAAAATAGTAAATTCAGTTTCCATTTTCAAACTTGGCTAATATTTTACATACATTCTAATATATATATATATATAGGGTTGGGTTCCCGTAGTACCCGGTCCCCAGATAGTATATAGTACTCTATCTAGACCACACATTTTGAACATGTGGACGCATCAAAATTTGACACGTGGCAACCCATTTTTCGCTCAGGGGTAAAATGGGAAGGCACCAATGGCGCCTGGGTGCCAACCGCTACCGGATAGGGAGTCCGCGAGCGTTGAGGTCTCCGCGAGCGCTTAGTTTGGGGAGAGGCACAACAAAACACAGATAATGCATACAGAATAACATTACAATGCATTTAAATTAACATAACAATGCATCGCCACTTTGGCCGGCGTTGAGTGCGAGCCGATCTTGAGGTAAGGGGTGTTGGGTGGGCTCCAACGCTGAGAAGGGGCGATGGGTGCACGCTATCGTTGGATATGGACATTGGGTTTGGGAAGAGCCAACAAAACACAAAAAATGCATATGGAATAACATAACACTGCATTCACTTGAACATAAACTTGCATCGCGTCCAACCGGTGTTGGGAGCGCTGGGTGTGTGTTGCATTAAATTCGAAACTCGTATGCATTTTTGTGTTCAAGTGAATGCATTTTTGTGTTGATTTAAATGCATAGTTGAGTTCAACTCTATGCATGCTTTGTTTTCGAAATCACATAACAAATCAAATTACTAATCTACCCTTACTGTAGCGAAATTAATGAAAATAAGCATAAAAATTCCAAATAAAATCTCCACCACAGGATTTATGAGATGAATGGATGAGATTGAGTACTACATACTACCTCAGGTCCGGGTACTATTTGATCCCTCCTCTATATATATATTTGTAAAGTCCTTTGTTGGAATTAAAAGATGATAACTTTTCTTTCTCCAGGGCAAGTAATTATAAATATTCTAAATTCCAAATTTTTCATAGAATTATATCGAGAAAAACTCGGGGTTTTACAATATGTCAGACCCTGGAAGTTACCATTGGGAAACTCTAAAATACATACTCAGATATTTGAAAGGAGCATGCGATCATGGGATCTTATTCTAGAAATTTGAAAGCTTTTAGGGAGATCTTTTGGAGGTTATGTCGACTACGATTATCTTTAAGCGTGGATAGTAGAAAGTCTCGATCTGGATATATTTTACCCTTTATGGAGCTGCAATTAAGTGAATTCCACTCTGATCGATTAGAGGACGTTGTCTACTATAGAGGCTGAATATATGGCTTTAACAGGCGAAAAAAGCGTTTGGCTTAAAGGTTAGTCACGAGTTCGGCATCCATCAAGGATCAGTTGAGATTAAATGTGATTCTCAAAACGCCTTATATCTTGTGAAGAATCAAGTTTTCATGAAAGGTCCAAGCATATTGATGTTAAACATCATTTCATTAGTGATATTGTGAATAAAGGATCGTGAAGGTGGTAAAGTTTGACGGATGATAATGTTGCGATATGCTTACTAAAGCTTTACCAATCGAAAAATTTAGTCCTTTGTCAAAGGATAGTGCATATTTTTCCAAGTGAGATTTTCAAATTTGCCTGTAAGGGGCATTATTTGAGGGAAGATTTGTGCAAATGTATTGTAAGACGTTTTTGCAGTCAAGGTGAAGTTTTTAAAGAATATGACCGCAAAACCAGTTGGAAATGCTAATGGAATAAACTTGAAGTATGAGGATTTGCATGCAAAATAAGTTAGAAGTTAGTTACACATGCAGAAGTTATACGCATCCACCGTTGGTTTCTACGGCTCGGATCTTGTGGCAGGTTTCTGTTAGATTGATGGTTATTATTAACCATCATATTCAACTGAAGGAAGGAGCATTTTTATTTTTCACGTGAAGAATCATATCTTAGTTGATAGATACGATACGAGAGACCGGTAGACTGCTCGACATTTTATAGGCCACAAGCAAAATAAGGAATATAGGCCCCTACTTTTAAAATTCATATAAAACCGATTAAAACTTATGTTTTTTTACAATAGTTTGCAAACGATACAGGACGACTAAACCACACTTGAAAAATCGGGTGTGACTGGCTTGAACCTATAGAGGCGATAATGAGGTTTGAACTCGTGACCTTTGGCCACATGAACTCACTTAACCATTAGACCGTCCAAAAGTATCCCTTATATTATATTTATAAAATAAATCAAATTTATAAATTTACATAAAATTAGTGATCTACAAATAAAATAGATAGTAAAAGCGTCAAAACATATACAACTTACTTGTCATCCTTATATTTCTATATCTCAACTCTTATCTACGATCGATATTTTAAAAACAATTTATTCGAGTATTTGCAGATGCAAAACCATTAATAATCACAATAACATCAATATTTTCTAATATATTTTGGGACCAAATGAAAACATATATCTATAAGTAAAATATATAAAGATTTAATACTTTAAACTTTAAAATAAAATAAAATATTTAAGTGATATAATATTTTAGATCCAAATAAATCTATATATTTATAAATAAAATTAATTTTCTAAAATAATTTGGGCCCCCTGAGATGGTGGGCCCAGGCGTCGCCCGAGGTGGCTACTCGGCAGCGGCCACAACAGAGACAAATAGAAGTTAGAGTTTTCTTCTGCATTGTGTGTTTCGCCATTGTTGTATCTTGGAGAACATATAGATTGTCTAATAATACTTCTTGCTTGTTTTCCCTCCGTGGACGTAGATCCTTTGTGATCGAACCACGTAAAATCCTTGAATCTTTAATTCTTTTTTTAGTTATACGTTTTGCACAACTGTGTATCGTTGATTCTCTTTGAGCTTTGATTACAAACATTACAATATATATATATATATATATATATATATATATAGATTAAATGTTAGCAATGGACAATTACATCCAAGAATAACGCATGAAATTAAAATGCTCTAATAAGTTTAAGAGTTGCTTTCATGTATATCCATTCATATATGTGAATTTTGATACTTTTTTTAAATGTAAATGATATTTGATAATTTTCTTCAATATAAATGATACTTAAGAAAATAATACTTTTTTAATGTAAATGATAATTTTCTTAATAAATAATGATACTTTTATTCATCCACTTGGTGTAGACTAATGTACATGAGTTTTTGTGTAAGCTTAATAGTTTGTAGGAGTCAATTGTTTATATATTGAGATGGATTATAGTATTAGCAATTTGGCATTAGCATAAGGGTAAATAATATATAGTACTCCAATGTTTTTTACTTTTTATATACGTGTCCTAACGTAAGTATAGTAACAAATTGAACCATAACATTTCAAATGAGTTTATAATAATGCCATGATCACAGGAATCAGTACCGTTATACATACGTGGACGCCGAAAATCTACGTCAAATTTACACATGGAATAAATATAAAAGTCTCAAAAAATTTAATTAAAAAAAATCACAAAACGGCTTCTAGAGGGCGGTGACGGAGGTGAGAGCCATCACGACTGGTAGCAGTGCCAATAGAACTTGAGACACATTAGATTTATCCTCCGTAGTGTACAGACCCTGGAGAAAGAGTTATTATCCTCAGATTGAATTGAGCTAGTTTTATAGATCATAGATTGATGAGATTTACATGATACAACAGATAAACTCAAAATCAACAGCAAACTTATACAAGTCTATTACTTCATCCATCCCATTTAAAGTGTCTCATTTCTTTTGGGCACGGGTATTTAGGAGAAATGTATAAAGTAGTTAAAGTGATTAAAAAGTGGATAGGACCCACACTTTTTGAAGAGATAATTACTTGCTAAAATGGAATGAGACATTTGTAATGGAACAACCCAAAAAGAAAAGTGAGACATTTTAAATGGGACAGAGGAAGTACAACACATCTAATCAGTTCTTCTTCTCCTCTGTTTCGTCTTCTCCTCATTAGTTAGTTGTCCATACATAGCAAACCCCCCCTCCCCCACGACCATCTTTTGAAATTTCTTTGGTTGCTATCCTTAACAATTTGACAGTAACCAATGATTCTTTTTCATCTGGCTTGCAGCAGATTACCTCTCATAGGCAGCTGGCAACTTTCTTGAGGTACATAAATCTTGACATGCGGCATGGTTTGCACGGTTCTGACTTGTCTCACGAGAACACGATCCTTGTACTCTAGTAGAAAATTTCTGAGACCATCAATTGAGATTTCTGAGGCTTCAGGCAAGTCCATCAAATAGTAGTAATACATGATAAACTCTATCTTCAGCTGCTCTCATCTATCATTGATCACTAAAATCTAGCAATAAAATACATCAACTAAACGATGTCTATTATAGTCAGCTATGAAATACAGTATCGTATCCACAGGGACTGAAAAACATGAAAAAGACAGCAAATAATAAACACAAATACTTCATAATTATCCAAGCTAAACAAAATGTAGATAAATGTGATAAAAAATGAGAAATAAATAATAAAAGTAAAGTAAAACTGATCAAGACGAATATCAAAGTAAAAGACTGGTCATATGGAATGTAATAATATAATAGAAAATCACATATCAATCGATAGCTCTATTAACTACAATTAAGTCAAATCAGATGAAAAATCACATAAATAACACAGTCTCCTGGATGGGACAGCCTGTAATAATATATTAATATATATCATATCTTCGCTAGGTCTCAAGAACAAATAAAAACTCCCAAAAGCACATAAAGATTATTCTCCTACAATTAATACTAAAACCGCAAAATCTTTAGATTAATTTTATTATGAATTCCTAAATTCAATCACCTAATTAAAATCGCTAAGTCTTTAATCAAGCAACTAGCATGCATCAGTAATGGCCAATTATCTAGCATAAAAAAAAACAAGGAATCATAAATCATAAATTGACAGGTAAATATGCTCTATAAATCAATTACATAAATTCCTACTACATAATACAAACCCTATAATCAATAGAAATTTATTTACCCATAACAAAATTAAATAAAAAAAATAAAGGAAAACATAATTGAATTAAACAATAAAAACCAGCGTAGGAATTCCACAATGAAGAACTGTTGGATTTGTATACTGAAAGCAGAATGGTTGAACTTGTATACAATATTTCCCGTTACCACTATTACAATCTTCTATCTGAATTGTTTACTTGATTGCATAAGTATGTCCATTTATCACATACAAAATTAGATCATACGATGTGTAGGAGATCTGGGCGTCATATCATTGGTCAAACTTAATGAGATATAAAAAGGATCTGGTGAGACAACTTGAGGACGAGTTATCGGTAGAAGGCTGCGGTATAGATAAATTGACTTGACTTTGTTGCTTGTCTATCTTTGATACATCTGACGTATTGATGGATCACGGTGAGATGACTTCTTCTATCGATCGTCGTGAAGAACCTGAGATCTCGGTGACTTCGTTGATCTAAACCTCGATAAGGTTTTAGGTGAGTATGAGTTTATGACCATCACTTTGACTTGTTATGGGTGAGGGTTACATGAGATAACCCAAGATTCTCCGCATCTTGGGTGGTGGCAGTACTTTTATGTCATGCTAGTTACCTATATCGAGTCATCGTATTTGTTTAGGATGATGACATCCCCTTAAGATGCTCAACAGATTTATTGTACTAAACCTTGCAGGTTGAGTTAGCTTAAGTACAATAATAAGGTTGAGTGTTACTACTTAAGGAATTAATTATTTTAAGCGATGTATTGTACTATAAATAATTAATGGATGTATGATATCTTAAATGAGATTCATGAAGTCTAAGTGCAAGCCTGACTCAACTTCAATAATAAAGGGGTAAGTCAGCATTTATTCTCTAGTGGCATGAATAAATGTTTATGAATTAATTTATGTTCTGAGCTGAACAAAAGATAATTAATTCATTTTATGCACATCTTTATTCCTTGCATTTGATCTCTGGGCTGACCCATCAATGCCTGGACTGTTGGATTATATCTGATATCATTAGATATCAAAGGATATTATTCTAGATATGATTGTATTTATTAGATATGCAGAGATCCTATCCTAGTAGGATTCTAGGGTTGCATTATAAATACAAGGTGAGAGAAAATCAATGGTATCCCAATTCATTGTGATTTACGAAAATTACAAGGTTGAGGAAGAAGGCGAATTTTTGCAGTATTCTCCATAGATTGCTCTCACTCGGCATTGGAGTTTTGGCAATAGGGATACAGTCCAGAAGATCAAAGCACGAGTCTTCACCGTTCTTTATCCGAGAAATTCATAGGTAAACACAAGTGAACACCAACGTGTTGCAATTAATTATATAGGTGCATGCTAGGTATATAATCAATGTGGTGAATTAAACATCAAGATAGATTCTCGGGAGAGGGTAAAATCAGTTTCCTACAATTGAGTGCAGGCACAGGGATCGATATCTTGGCTCTGATGGATTAATTCACGTTTGATTATTCGTGCGTAATAATTAATTGTGGATACATGGATTCATCGTGACTTCGAATGTTTGGTTTTGTTGAATTCGTTTTCACCGAGAAAATCCGTGGTTAGATTATGATTTATTTTTTGTAAATCAAATCGTAAAATGAGGGATGAAGAAGAAGAACATGAAGAATGAGGCAAGCGATGAGACGCGTAACCAGTGACGGGAGGCTGGCGGAAACCAACGCTGCAGTAGCGAGGGCGTGCGAGGCGGCATGCTAGGCGTGCTCGGTAGCTAGCAACCTTTGTAGCGGTTGCTTAGTCGGCGGTTGGCGGCATGGTGCGTGGAATGCAGGTGATGCTCGGCGGTCTCGGTTCTTCGGCGGAGGTCGCCATCGCGAAGCTACAGCGATATCTTGGGCGACAGCATAGCGGTGTGCGTGGTACTCGACAAACGAAGTCTCGGTAGCATTCTCAGCAGGTCACGGGTGAACACGCACGATGAAGCACGTTGTCTCTGTCGTGACACCGTGTTCGGTGGCGTCGAAAGTGCTGGCGATGCTCGGCCGGAGAT
The DNA here is from genome assembly GCA_036937905.1 of Salvia rosmarinus. NCBI lineage: Eukaryota > Viridiplantae > Streptophyta > Magnoliopsida > Lamiales > Lamiaceae > Salvia > Salvia rosmarinus. The sequence goes on from CM072814.1 coordinate 52,300,019, forward strand.
TCTGACGAGCGAGCAGCGAGTACCGGTGAGGAGCTAAGATGGGTTCGGCGGCTGGGCGTGCGCATGGGTTGTGCCGTGGCATGTGTACCGAGTGCCGTCTTAAGCGACTGGCCGTTGTGTAGCCGACGACGTTTTCGATCGGATATAATTTTCCGACGGCCTGGGCCTAATTCACTATTCCGACCCAGTTTTCAATTTTGGCCCCAAATCCGGTTTGACAAGTCCCCGCCATGACGCCCGTTTGAATTTTTAAGATTTGTACTTTGCAAATTTATGTAATAAAGTAGGCAAAATCAAGATCCACGAGTGGCCGTGATGAACGAATTTTATTTTAATTTATTTTTTTATCGTTCAAAGCATGTCATGGATGTTTAAATTATGCAGTAGCATGCTATGTATGTTTAATTACGTACATAAACATGATACTTGTTTTCGTGATTGACTGCGTTTAGCAAGCATGCTAGGTTTATCGCGTTTTGAAGGATGTTTTACATGTTTGGTTCTAGAGAAAGCATATTAGGACTACGTGATCTGCATGGAAAAACCTTTTGAAACAAAAGACTAAGCAAGTAACCCATCGTTATAATTCTTAAATTAAAAACGTCAATACCTCCATATTTTGATCTCAAACAAAGTGTAGTACATAGCTTGTGATTAAATGTCCTGGCAGCGTGGCTTTCTTGCCTTGTTTATCATAAGTTTGTTAGATGAGATTTCTAAATAAAATATTTTAATCTATTGAGAAGTGAGATTTTCATGTGTAGCGTCTAGCACGCGGGCTTGCATATCGATTTTCATAAGTTCTCGAGAGATAGATTTAAAATGAGATAATGACGAATTTGAATTGGGCGACATGGTCTGAGTGAGTATGCTAATTCTAAGAATTTATTTTACGCTATCAAAATTGTGGTCATTGTAGGCATCACCTCAGTACAACTTCCCGTAGTCTCTTCTTGCGATAGTGATGTGGTCTAGTAAGGTCTAATTATTAATTTCATTTTCATGAGGATAAGTGGACATGGATTGAAATTAAATGACTAAAAGGTTTATTTTAGTCTAGTTGAGGTTCGTGTGTAAATGTCACATACGGTGGCTTGCATGTGGGATTCCTTGGGCGATTGAAGATTTCGATTAATATTGTTTTATAAAAGGTTACAATATTATTGTTTAGAATTATGGCGATCGTATGTATGTGTTTTGCATTACTTTTGAGATATGTCTGCTTATACCGATTATCATATGCTGCACAAAATCTCTATCCGGTCCCAAATTTATCAGTGAAAACGAAACATGGAGTATGTTCTTATCGTAGAATAACACATGTTTGATCTCACTACTCCCAAACCTGATTCCCTTACTAACGCATCGAAAAATGAGCAGCGAGAGTCAAGCAGACTTTGGTATAAGTCGAATAATATGGCCAAGTGCTATATGATGACTACTATGTCAAAACTGCGTTGCCGCATTCTTGGTGCAACGATCGATTGATGGTAGAAGCGGTTGAAATATGGTCAGTCTCGAGAGTAAGTTTGGGCGGACGGATCGAGCAACCGCGCTTCTACACGTATGAGAAATCTTAGCATGTAGAATGGAAGAAGATAGTTAGGTCCATGAACATGTCAACACATGACTTATCTGTGGATAGTCTTGATCGGTTGGGAGGAGGTATCGATTGCAGGCCGGATCGATATCATCCTCAACACAATGCCAAGTCTTTAGAGAACTTTAGCGTGAGCGCAATCATGAAAGCAAGGCTGAGTACACACTTAGTCGATTACTTAATGATCTTGTCACGCCCATTCGAAGAAGGCCGGATGCCAGGGGTGTGATTAGGGGTGGGGGTTAAGCGGGGAAGAAGGGGATACATATAACATACATGATAAGAAGATGTGACCGAGGAAATCGGCGTCTCTCCTCTATAACTAGGACATATCACAGAAGGGGAGGTGCTGGGCAATCCATGACGAATAATATCGATATCCTGACCTCGAGAAAACATGATCTTGGTTTATAACAAGTAATGCAAAGAAAGCAAAATAGCGTTACACCACATTGACTAGACCGGTCAACCATATAGCATGCTCATATAGAGACTATGCGACATAATAACATAATAGCAGAATCTTGTTCCCAATCGAAAGAAAAATAAAGGGACGAGAATACATCGACATCGAAATCACGTATATAGCACAACATCGGAAGCATAGCATGAAGAACCCGCAGCTCCACCCCTCGCGTGCCCACCCCTCCTCCATCTCGTGAAAGATTTGAAAAAGAGTTTGGGTGAGTACTAAGCACTCATTGGGTTTTATGATAAATCGAAAAGAATCATGATGCGTGTTCAAAGCACTTACCTTAGAAGGTTTTAAAGCGTAAGTCACTTCTAAGTAAGCAAAAATAGATTTTCATTTTTCGATGCACGATCCGTTATTCTTTGTTACTCCCGTCAGAGACCAAAGCGCCCGATTACGTCACGT